>JABFDZ020000043.1:6240399-6260358 GCA_019775955.2 Pollimyrus isidori
AATGTTAAGGTTACACTGGCTTGTATTGTTGGAGAATGTTAAGGTTACACTGGCTTGTATTGTTGGAGAATGTTAAGGTTACGCTGGCTTGTATTGTTGGACAATGTTAAGGTTACACTGGCTTGTATTGTTGGAGAATGTTAAGGTTACACTGGCTTGTATTGTTGGAGAATGTTAAGGTTACGCTGGCTTGTATTGTTGGACAATGTTAAGGTTACACTGGCTTGTATTGTTGGAGAATGCTTGCCATGCTTCATCAGTTAGAGGTTTTGCTCCATGTTTGCTTTTAAACGGTCCTCGCTTGCTATACCCACCAGAGCATTTGTTTTGAGATATGTTTACCCGACATCATGTGTGTGTGTGTGTGTGTGTGCATGTGTGTGTGTGTGTGTGTGTGTGCATGTCTTAAATGAATTCCTGTGCAAATGAGGGAAAAGCTTTTTATTTAACAAATGTGACCTTGTTACATAAAATCATCAAACTCTTAATACCATTTATTTCTTTGGTGTATATATATGCCATCTACTAAAACACACAACGTATATCCATCCATACATCCTTTTTCCAACCCGCTCATCCTACTGGGTCGCGGGGGGTCCGGAGCCTATCCCGGCAATGGGCGTGAGGCAGGGAACAACCCTGAAAAGGGGGCCAGCCCATCGCAGGGCCACAGTATATATGATTAATGAATTGATTTGATCATAAATACAGCACAAAACAGATATTCAGATAGGAAAAAGCTTAATATAAATAAAAATTTTGGAACTAAAGTGTGCATCTCTGCTTAACTCAGGGTTTCCCAACCCAGTCCTTGGGGAACCACAGACTGCCCATGATTTTACTTCCTCTCAGCTCTCAGCGCACCTGTATCAGGTATTCAGTGTTCCTGATTGGCTGAGAGCTTGAGAGGAAGCAAAAACATGGGCTGTCTGTGGTTCCCCAAGGCCTGGGTTTGGGAAACACTGAGTTAAGCAGAGATGCACACTTTAGTTCCAAAATGTTTATTTATATTGAGCCTTTTCCTATCTCATTTCTGCTTGTCTCTGTAACTCGTTCGGCCTACTGCTCTTTTGTCCACAACCACAGCTAACATTCTGACCAGGTCATCCCCTGGTAAGATCTCTCTTCCACTGAACATCTGTAGCTTCATATTCCGTGGTCATCTCCCTCATCTTACCTTTGTCTGTGTCACTAGTTCAACCCGGTACCGTTTCATCAACTACCATGACTAACATTCCTACCATTTCATTCACTGGTAAGCTCTGTTATGGTGGATATCTTTTATTTTGATTTCAACATGTGTTACTCATCCCTTTTGAGTCATTTCATTTATAATTTCTCCACTTTGCCATCTGTCACCACATCTATCACTTCATGCCCTAGCAAGCTGTCCCTTTCTTTCCTCATATTCTGTTTTGGTTTCTATGTTTGTCAGTCATCCTTAATAAACTGAAGCACTAATTCCTGCTAGTCTGTATCACTAGTTCAGCTCGCTAGTCTGTCATCAACTAACACAACTAACTTATCCTTCACTTCATTCACTGGTATAGGCTGTCTCACACTGGTCATCTTCTGTTTCAGTTTTCATATTTATCAGTCATCCTTAATGAACCAAGACACTAACAATTCCTGCTTGTCTGTATCACTAGTTCAGCCTGCTAGTCTTTCATCAACTACCACAACTAACTTACCCTTCACTTCATCCACTGGTAAGCTGTCTCTCACGTTGTTCATCTTCTGTTTCAATTCTTCTATTTCAATTAATGAACCAAGACACTAGCAATTCCTGCTTGCCTGTATCACAAGTTCAGCCCACTAGTCTTTCATCAATGATCATAGCTAACATTCCCACCAGGTCAATGACTGGTAAGCTGTCTCTTACCAGTGGTTTGTTGTATTTCAATGAGCCCTGTGCAACAGTGATGCATTTGGGTTAATAAAGTTTATTTTCACCCTAGATAATGGCTTAACACATGGAAACACATCCATATTCTATTATAGACACCCAGATGGTCTGCAAATATTTATCTTTGCTGAATGAACTAGCTCTTTAAAGCCCAGTATTGATTTTTGGCTATGTTGTTCTTTTTCGGTTGCTTTCCCGAGATATTCTCTGCATTACGATGCATGTAATTCATGCCTAATCTTGTTTCTGTCCCTGCAACCAGCAACATCCATTATCACCACTAACATGCACAATAACTCGACCACTGCTGGTAAGCATCACATTTTTATCGTTTCCTGTCATTGTTTAACCTTTTGAAGCTATCTTGTTTATTTGATAACATGCTGTTTCTCTGTGGAATATTATTTCTTGCATATTTAGTGTTCAAGTCACATTTTTAGCCTCGTACAACGTACACAAATTATACTGTAGAAAAACATGGCATTTACAGTATTTATGTGGACTTCATGTTGTATTTATTGTGTGGTTGTTAAGCTTACTGTAAGTTATTTCCTTTCTGAAGACCAATGATGTAAAGCTTTTGAAAATAATTTCAGAGTCTACGGATCTCAGATCAGGATAGTTATGAAATTTGTGTTGTGGGCTCCTATGGTTAAGAATATGCCTAACTTTTGTAACAAAAGGAAACAATGTGTTTAAAATATAAGGCATGAAGAAAACAAGAATGCTCTGCATATTCTTTTTATGATTATGGTTCCTAGATTTTATGTCTGAACTCTTTTATTCAGTAAAGTTAATTTAGTATTGATATGGACTGGACAGAACTGAATATTACATTTAAGAAATGCTGAACCAGCATTAAAGCTTTCACACTGAGGGGGTCCCTCCACAAAGACATCGATCGAACCATCCATGCATCCCTACTAATCCATCTGCGAGCTGCGCTATGTCCTAAAAACAGCAAGTCAATGTAGCTCTAATTCAGTATTGCAGCATAGATCATCCTGATAAACAGCCTGGCATTAACTATCGGCTGCTGTTACTCACCGTTGCCAAACATTAATCTTATGTGTGCTGTCCTTGTCACCAGCTCAGTCCATTTCGACTACAACTACAACTTCTAATAGCAAGCTTCTAACCAGCAATGTATTGCCTGGTAAGATCCTCCAAAGCTGTTTCCAGGGTTTGTTAGAGTTTCACTCCCGTCTAAGAAATGCAACAGCGCTAATAGCAACTGGCATTTGTGTAATTCTTCAGTAAGTACTAAGAGTAGAATCCTCTTACAAATACACTGTACCTTTTGGGTGCTTGTTTGGTCAGTGTTGACGTTTAAAAATGCCAGTGTTCTTACTTAATTCAGTGGATCTATACTGGTATTAGTATGGAAGGTAAATATCATCTTTTGCCAGTGACTTTTCACTTTTCTAGAATTTTAAGAAAACAATGAGCATAATCACAATCTAAATTGAATATATTTAATCTATTTATTCTTCCAAGCATTTTAGGTCTATATGTGCAGTTGTCCCAAAAGTATTATAATATATATAACATAGTGTGTAGGCCTCACTGCACTCTTTTCCTCATGGCTAACACTGTAATGCCTGTGACTGCAGTATGAATGACTTTCTTATAAACAATCAATTTTAATAGTGCCTTTGATGTGTCTGCTTGCCCTTATACTGCTGTTGTCTTGTAATGGCTCTCAACACCCAATTCTCACACCCACTGACAGTCTCTGAAATCACCCCCGTTTCATCTACTGCCGCTGCTGCTCTCGCACCCACAGCAATTAACGGCATGCCGAAGGGTAAGGATCCTATGTCTGCTGCACCCAAAACCACTGCTGCTTGTCTCCCTAAGTACTTTAATTGAGCGTGATAAGGTTAGCGTGAGCCTCCCTTTTGTTATGGATAGCTAATCAGGCAACGATTTGACTTTAGAACACATAATTCGCCCATTATGTTAATGATAATAGTACAGTCCTGTCAGTCCGACTTTTCTGCATACATTTTTATGCTTATTTGTAAAAGTCTTTAAACCATAATTATTAAGACACAAGTAATAGTATCCTTGTTTATTAATTCTTCAGATGCGAGTATTAAAATCACAGACCTACAATTGCTTTCATTACATTCCATCTCTTTGTTTTATTGGAATCCTCATTCTGTCTAACACTTCCTGGTCTCTGCTTGTCTCTCCCTGTACATCTCACAATGTCAATAACCCATTTTCCAAAGGACAAGAGCAACATGGTTTGGCTTGATCTTGTGATTATTCTGGTGCACATGTCTCATCTGTTTAAACATCTCCTATACTGGAATTCCTGCTATTCCTTTCTACTGGCCATGACTATTAACCCTATCAGCGTAAATGTTTTATCTTTGCACAACGTACTGTAAAATCTTTATCTTCATCCATGCATTATAGCTGTCACACAAAGTTGAATAAAGGATTATGTGAAATGTGTTTCGCAGAAGTCACAAAATTGAAAAGTAGTAACCTGAGAATTTACAGGAGAGATTCTCAAGTTGGGGGATAATTGACTGATTACCCTGTCTGGGGAGATTTTGGTGATTCTGGCAAACTAAGCCCTTTGGTGCAAAGAATATGAATACTTTGATGAAGAGCAGCTAATAGAGTTGACCTGGGAATTTCTATGCCATCTTAATGATTAGAGTATCACAAATAAACATGTACATATTTGTCCATTTTTTAATGGGTAATGACACTTCCCTCTTTGCATATACTGACACTAAAGGAGCAGAGAAAGAGAAGATGGTCAGTTTCTGGTCGATTCTTCGGCACATTGAAGTAGTGACACCTTCCTCTACACCTCGTCCTAGACCTCACATCATCCATGGCCACAGGAGCTCCAGAACATTTCTGGGCATTATTTCCACACCTCTGATATGGCCTGTGAGGAAAAAGCCAGAAACTGTAACTAAGCCTCAAGACAGGCCAGTGATTTATTTGACTAAACCTCCTGTCCTTCACACAATGAGTGTAATGGATGCCTTCCCTAAGCCCAAGGTGGCCACAACACCGTCGGTTGCTAGGAAAACAAATATGATGTCCAGTAGCACAGTGGATTCAAAGTTGCTGCTCTCATGGCAACAGGCACATGTCCGGAACCAGAGCATGGGTGTAGAATCCTTTCAGGTGGCCTCACACGGCAATCGCAAGAATAAGCCGCTCACTCCACATTGGGCCAGTGGTGTTGGTGAAAACAGCACTCACACTATTAACTGGACAGAGCCCCTGGAATACTCATCTGGTACAGAGGCTCTTGTTTTTGACATGGATGCTGAAGAGGGGGCTTTTAGCTTCTATGACATTGTTCTGTCCTACTCTCATGGAGATGATTCAGCTGTGGTCCATCGCAGCCCTTCTCAAACCGTGGTAAGCATCCAGAACATAAGCACAGCGATTGCAACCGTTTCCAAAAAGGCAGGCGAAGAACATCTCAGTCGGGTGGATTTCCACCAGCCCCAGGACATCTCAACTAAGGATACAACAGGGGAAACACCAGGTTACTTGAAGCCTCCCCAAACATTTACCAGAATGCCAGGAGGAGCCCTTATACAAGCCGTGAACGCAAGTGGGATGGGCGAGCAAACATCAGAGAGAGGTTTTCAAGGTCACCAGCTTACTGTGGCATCTACACCTGTTGAGTGGCCATTACAGAGCACCAGAACTTTGAGGGCCTCACCATTGAGTGATTCTGAGGGACTTTTGGCAGCACAAGGAACAGTATCAGCTCCGACAAACAAACAGCTCTTAGCTCCAGACGTTACTTTGAGAAGTTTATCAACCTCCAGCTCTCCTCAGCATATATATTCTTCTGCGGTCACCTCAGGCAGCACATCTTTGTTCCCATCATTCTCCACCATGGAAAGTGAAAATAAACTTATTGATTCCATGGATACCCACTCCCCCCTAAGAGAGTATGTGGAAAGCTTGCCTGTATGGCTTCACAGTGAATTATCTGTGACAGAGTTTCTAAGGACGGACTCAGTGTTCCTGCACCAAATCAATAAGGCTACTTCTTCTGTAATATGGGCTTCAATGGAAACATATGGCCCGTCTCACCGAGACAATTCCGAACAGCTTTCACGGTTGCCAGGGTATCAATTTCGGCTTGCAGAATATCCAAAGTTTCAAGACAGCCATTCTCTCAGTCCTTCCAGTACAATTCCATTGGAACTACTAGGTACCACTGAAATGTCAGCAGCAGGTGGGCATCTACAATTAGATTCAGCTCTAGGTTTGGAGCCGTCGCTTGTAAATAGTATGACACAGGCTTCATTCAGCAACCCTGAGGGATTCTACACCAATCATCCTTCAGATCTGGCTACGAGAAAGGGCTCACATTGGGCTCATTCGTCTGTCAGTGACCTCGCAGATTTGCTGCATTATGCTGCCGGTGTCGCAACAGATGAGCTGACCTCCCTGTCCTCGTCTGATAATTCTGCCCCCCCGACAGGATACCCCCGTGCCACGGCATTGCCCACGTTTAGCATGCCGGCTTATTTTTTCCAGACAAGCTTTCTACGGGAAACAGCATCGTCATCAACAGAAGAAGAGGCCAAAAGGACAAACAGAAATTCGACTCTTGAAGAATTCGCAATGTTTTCAGCTGGTACTTCTCCTCTCCCATACTTACCCTTGGACACTCAAAGCAGCCCGCGTGTGGCGGAATCTGCCATTTCCTCCAAGCTTCCAAGGGGCAGTGAACTAAGGGAATTGAGTTTGACGGCAACGGGTCGTACCCTTAGCAGTCCCAGCCACACAGATACGCACCACCTGCTGTTTAAATTCCATTCCAGTGTGGTAGGGCTTGACCATTTTGAATTGCCTTTCTTTGACCATCTTGTGACAAGTTTTCCCTACGATGGCAAAGGAGAGGGTAGAAGCCCTCCCTCCACGCAATTCCCGAGAGCGCCGTTGCTTGCTGGCACTCAAAGCGTGACGGGGGCAATATCTGACGCCGCACCTCCCACTCAGCCAATAACTGCATTCCTCCAATCAGCTTCGAGCAGGGCTGGCCAATCAGAGACTACTTGGGCTGCTGACTCTGGAGTGGATGCTCGGACAACTGTGCTTCCACGAACTACGCACGCAGCTGCCCTGACCAAAGCAGTGCCACAGGCGGCTCTGTCTGGACTAAGCAATGCATTCTGGGATTGTGACCAAAGCAATGAGACCCGGTGTGACAAACACACGTTGACTTCCACTGAGCAGCCATTTGCAGACTCCAGCTCAGCCACCAGGTCCCCAAACTCCAGCCAAGAATCTGTTAATCAGACCATTGCCAGTCACCCTGAGTCACTTTTGCCTCCTGAATCGCACAGATTTGTCGAAGACAAGCCTGCTATGCCCACAACGGCATTAAAGCCTCTTACAACACCTCCTGTCGACGACTATCTGCCGACGGCAGCTTCCAATGAGATATCAGTGGGCGTCACTGAAGTTGCCTCATGTCCATGTAAAGCTCGCTTTCATGTTTCATGTCCATGTGGACTCTTCCCTGGGAACAGTATGTTTTGCAGAAACAAACTAGACGTAGAACAAAAAAGTGTCCTTCTTCATGTTGAATCTCTGCTTTGAATGGTGGCATGGTGGCATGAAATCGTAGTATTTCTTTGAATCAGTGCTACCAGGCAATGAAATAGTTTCAGATATCTGATCATAGAACATTAACAAGGTCACTTAACCACAAGCTGTAGCATATTGGCACACCGCATACTTAAAACTGCTCACTGTGGTACAAGCATTACCACACCCTCCTTTGATTACAATTTTTATTGTTTGGTTTTCCTAGGAGACTTCATTTTTTTATGTTGGACAGAAAACAAAGCATTTCACTAATCCAGTAATACATGTTCTAGAGTATTGCAGAATGTGTTGAACCAACACATGAAATTTGATTTGGATCAACATATTTTTAACCGTAATACTTGATTTAAAAGGACTGAGATTTTTCCATGGGAGTCTCCTAAGAAAGTTGTCGGCATGATCTTAGAGATGCACTGTAGCTGAGCACTAACAACCATCACTACTCTGGCGCCATCTTGTGGTGGCTGTGTGGCATAGCAGCAGACAACCAAAAAAGTTTTTGTTGCATATGTAAGGTATTACAACATAATGCTTCTATGACTTATACCAGTTTTTGCTATTCAAATATATAATAATGCAGTAGTGTAGTGTTATATGCTGTTAATGGAGTGTATGAATTTATACAACATCCCCCAATGTTTCTGTTGAGCAGGGGTGTCAAACTCCAGTCCTGGGGGGCCAGAGCCCTATGCATTTATGGGTTTCCCCTCATTTAACACACCTGATTCAACTCCTTGCACCTCCTTGTGCTAATTACCAAACAGCTCTTGAGCTGAATCATTTGTGGTGGAACAGGGAAAGAACTAAACTACACAGGGCTCCGGCCCCCCCAGGACTGGGGTTTACACTCCTGCTGTAGAGACTCTTGTAGGGACTGTTATATGATCTGTCGCTCACAGATTACCCTCTCAGGCTAATAAGATCATGTGATCACGGTCAGCCATTTAGCGATGTACACTGCTATGCGACACAGAAGGCAATGTGTGGTGGTGAATTCTTTCACTGCCCGAGCTTGGAAAGGATAAGAAAGTCCCCCTTTTTTTGTCCTCAGAGTTCTACAGGATAACGTTTGTGGTGACTGATGAGCAGGGGCAAATGACTGAAGACATGGTGGAGATTACTGTACGGAACTGGGTAGGGTTGCGCTTGCATTAATTTTCCTTTTAAGTATTTTTTCACCGATAGACTTAATGTGTCAATATGTAAATCGAAGCCGGTGCATCATGTAAAGTAGAATGAAAATACGGATTTCTATTTACAGCTGCATCGAACATTTGGAATCTGGCCGTATCCCAGTATTAATTTCAGGTGAGACATTATTACTTTTTATTATACTTTATTTATCATTAAATATAGGGAGATTCTCTTTTGCCAGCCCTATCTGACCCTCCAGAAGACACATGGGAGATCCACCTAGTAGCTTCAATGGGGCACATAGGCTTGGTCCACTGAGCCTCACACTGCCATACCCCGATGCCATACCGAAGGGAAATATTTGTGTTTTTTTCTCTTACTGATTGTTTTTATATCCATTGTAATCCTTTGTTTTGTGTGTCTGTGTGTGTGTGTGTGTGTGTGTGTGTGTCTTAGAGTTCAGCCAAGACCGGTGGCCAATAACAGGTAAACAGACATGGCTGCAGTTTCGCGGTCGGTCCCGGTTGTTGGCCTCTCCTCCTCTTTTAGCATCTCTCTCCTCCTGCAGCTACGCGTGCCGGGCCTTGCTGGGCTCCAGACCGACAGACGCCGCCGGCAAGGTGGTGAACTACGAAACGACCTTGGGGGGTGGACTTTCACTGGAGAACTTCACAGTCCAGCCTGTCGGTACGGGATGGTGCCTCTCGCTTATTTATCTGGCCTACAATGTGGAACATCTACTTTCGCTTAATAGCACTGTCGCAACAATATATTTCTGCTGCCCTCCATGTTGTTATAGCTTGTATGTATGTATATATGTAAGAGGGAAGGGTAGGCGGCCAAGAAAGAGAAGCAACTGAAGATGAAGGATGGGGAGGCAGCAGGGGAAGCGACATGACTATGCTGTTACCGCCCTGCCTCGTATCAATGCCGGCTAAACACATCAGCATAATGACGGGCTGCCTGAGTGTAGGTCTCCTGGGTTTAGGCTCCGTCAGCCATTCCTGGAACATTGTGGGAAATTGGGTTGAACGCAGGTTCTGGTTCATTTGTGCTTTTCTAGAAAACTGTGAAGCTGAGAACGGCTCCTCGTCTTACAAATGGCCCGAAAGCAAGCCGGACGTCACCCAGGTCCTGCCGTGCTTCACAAACAAAGAGCAGAATGCCTCCCGGACGTGGTGGGTCCCGACACACAGTTCCCCGTTGGTCTTTTTCCGGAGTGCCGTTTGACCAGTGTGCCTCATGTCGATGTGTGTTTCTTCTCAGCGAGATAAACAGGGAGGACTACACGTCATACTGGGGCCAAACTGATGTCAGTGAATGTGATATTGAAAACATCGTGGTTTCCCCAGGTACACCTACTTTAAACCTGATTGTGACTTACAGTAAGGTGTCAGCCGTGTACTGCGACAATCCTTTACTCAAATGAACGACTGCTGTAAGGTACCGTGACGGCTCAGCAGGGACCGGTGTAAGCTTATCGCCCCGTGCTTTGGATTGGAGCCTTGCTTTGTCAGTACAGAATCTGCTGCTTCTGTTGTCCCCATTGGGTTTTCATTCCCAAGGACATGCTGAACTGGTGAATGGGTGACATCAAATTAAGCTCAGTCCATGTGGGAATATCCTTGACTGCTATGTCACCACAGGCTGGAAAATGCAATATTCGGTACCATTTTATTATACATGATTTGATAACGATAGACTCAGGATCATTTCATTGACTTATGACTGAACACATCCCAGTACAGTGGTACCTCAGTTCTCAAACTCATTAGAACTCAAATTTCTTAAAAATCTAACCAACCAGTTTGAAAAAAGAAATACCTAAAGCTCGATCTAAATTTCAGAAGTCAAACCGTGAACGCCGACCTAAGATAATTTGTACGTGTGGGGAAATGAGTCACGCGGTACGTCTCTCAGCGGAAACGCTTCAGTTTCAGCCTTGCATTAGATGTGATAGCATTGTGCACGTTTACACTAACTGAATGCATATATTTAGACGGTAAAAATACATTTACACAATGATAGACAGTAACAGTAATTATTATTATATAATAAAATGCATTTAAAAATAAAGATTTTTTATTCATTATTTTAATATTAATAATAAACCATTAATACATTTAATTAAAGTAATAATGTTGTGCTGAGCATATGGAATGGAGTCAAAGGCGCAGACGTCAGAGTATCTGGGAATATGGGGTTTATTTACAGGTAAGGCAAGCAAAATGCAGACAAACAATACAATACTAAAAACACATTTAAGTGTAATTTTTTTGGGGCCGGGAACCAATTAATTAGTTTTCCTTTATTTCTTATGGGGAAAATTTGATCAGAACTCGAACTCGAGAGTTCTGAACAGAGTTTGAGTTTCGAGGTACCACTGTATATTATTTTTAAATTGTAATTGTTTTTTGTTTCCTTTCTGTTTTTTTGCAGAAAATGCAGTACTAGTTGCCTCTGATTTAGCCGGCATGAGCAACAACAATCTCTCAACAAAAAATGTGTCGATGGTTGTGACAAAACTGAAGGATATTGTTAATGTGGCCAAGATCAACCACACCTTGGCCTCTACCATGGTGACGATCTTCTCCAATGTGATGACAAGCTCCAACACGGCTCTCGCCACCTCATCTGAGATGTAAGCTTTGTGCTTCACATGTACGAGCAGACCGAGTACACCTCCCGGTTTAGATGTTTATTTTGCGCCTGTCGGCACCAGGATGCTGAAGACGGTGGACGAGCTGATCCTGAAGATCGAGTTTGAGGGACCTTCCCTCAGAATTACCTCCAAAAACTTGGCCCTGGGCATCTCAGCGTTCAACTCCAGCAGCTTCAATGGGACGGCGTTCAGTGCATACATCCCTTCCAACAGCACTGACCTCCAGGTACAGGACCTGAAGGAAACCATGCTCTTTTAGAAAGACGGGGAAGGGCGATTCATCCTCAGTGGCTCTTTTAAAAACCGTGACAAGTCCCTCTCTCATAGTCTAACCCATGATATTTTTATAACTGTCTTCCTTTCTCTTATGTGTTTAATTATGCACCAATTGGCGGAAGTTACAATTAATATATAAATGCCGGAAAACGTTACTACAGTTGTATTCAGGGTGAAAAGCAAGCTTACACTTAAGCCCAAAATTATTCATACCCCTGACAGATTTAGATTTAAAATTATTTGTTATTTAAGCTACAGCTCTCTTCTGACTGGAAAGGACACAGACATGTGTCAGAATGTGATACCCCGATGTGCAAGAGATATTCATGAAAAAAGAAATTATTTCTATGTTTTTTTAACGTTTTTAAGAAAAATGGCATGTCTGAATTTTTTTATACTGATTGCAAATAGTCCGCAATGCTCTAGGACATTCCAATTACCCTGATTAACTGTGAACAGCCGTTTTGAATGAACTTAATAAGTATAAAACAGCAGCTTTCTGCAGTTTATCTGTGGCAAGTTATGACTAAAACGAAAGAGCTCAGTGAGGACCTGTAGGAGCTCAGTGAGGACCTGTAGGAGCTCAGTGAGGACCTGTAGGAGCTCAGTGAGGACCTGTAGGAGCTCAGTGAGGACCTGTAGGAGCTCAATGAGGACCTGTAGGAGCTCAGTGAGGACCTGTAGGAGCTCAGTGAGGATCTGTAGGAGCTCAGTGAGGACCTGTAGGAGCTCAGTGAGGACCTGTAGGAGCTCAGTGAGGATCTGTAGGAGCTCAGTGAGGACCTGTAGGAGCTCGATGAGGACCAGTAATAGCTCACTGAGGACCTGTAGGAGCTCAATGAGGACCTGTAGGAGCTCAGTGAGGACCTGTAGGAGCTCGATGAGGACCAGTAATAGCTCACTGAGGACCTGTAGGAGCTCACTGTGGCTGCTCACAGCTCGGGAAAGGCCCAGAAGATCATTTCCAAATGTCTTCCAATTCCGGTGGCCACAGTACAAAGTATTATCAACAAATACAAGAAGTTCTACATTGTGGAAAATTTCAAAGCATGTTGTAGGAAGTCAAAGGTGACCCCTGCACAGACAAGGCTGATGGTGTGAGAGGCGAAGATGGAGGCACCAGGTTCACCACCAAAGCCGTCCTGGTGACTCCGGGCCATCTCAAGGCAGACAGTCCAACGGGTACTGGGTTCCACACATGCAGACCGAGGAGGACACCACCTCTCCAAAGAAAAGTATGCATTTCCAAGCCTTTGGAAAAACTCATCTGGTCAAAGAACAGGACTTATGGTTTTTCTATTTTGTGGTGAAATTGAACAAAAATGGAAATGTTTGGCTGCAACGGCATGGCTTTTGTTTTGTGTAAAAAAAGGAGAAGCATTCAATCCCAAGAACACCCACAGTCAAGCATGGCGGTGGGAACATAATGCTTTGGGGGTGTTTTTTCAGCCAATGGATTGGACACTCGATTCAAAGTTAATGGTACCATGAAAAGAAGAATACGTCAAGATTCTCAAAAAACGTCAAGCAATCTGCATAGAAGCTTAGCCTTTGGCAGCACTGGACATTCCAACGTGTCATCGATCCAAAACACACAGCTCGAGTGATAAAGAAATGGTTAGATGATATTAATGTTCTGGAGCGGCCCAGTCCGAGTCCAGACTTGAATGCAACAGGGAGTCGGTGGAGGGAGCTAAATATCAGGGTGATGGCAAGGAGGCCTAAAAGACTAGGAGCTCATCGCGAAAGATGAGAAGATGGTCAAAAATACCAGTGGAGACATGCAACAAGCTTGTCAGTAATTTTAAGAAGTGTTTGATTGCTGTAAAAGCAATAAAGCCTTTTCCATTCACTATTGAGAAGGGTATGAATAATTTTGGCATGCCAATTTTCATTCAAATCTAAATAAAAACACAGAAATAGTTTTTTCCCCCCAATTATACCCCTTGTATATTGTCTTATCTTTTGGGACATGCCTGTGTCATTTCCAATTAGAAAAAAAAATAAAACCCTCCAAGGTTCTGCAAAAAACATTTTTACTAAAACTGATCCTGTAAAGCTGACTCTTCCACGTCAAACATAAATGACACTGAAATCATACTATGTGATTAAAGCATTTTCTGTGGGAAGTGCAGGCAAAGTAAACAGGTAAAGCGTACCATTAAAAAAACGCATATATTTAATTACAGCTTAAAAGATCGCGCTGCAGATGTGACCCGTTGAAAACGACGTTATCTTATAAGAAGTGAAATAATGACGTCGTGCAGTTTTCTTCATTTATTGCGGAAACGGGGACATTGAGATCACTGTGGTTTCACGGTGACAAGTAGGACCTTTAAATCATCATCTGATTTCTTGTGAAATGTGCACTAGTGCCAATGGCTTCCTTGTGAATTTTCTGTATTTAAGACACCAATAACAGGTAGGATGTTGCCAACTCCTCAATAAGACCCTTATCAGAAAATCCACCCCAACAGGAGAGACACAGAGTGGGTAAGATTTAAAAATGGCAACACAAATGGCTAGAAGGATGTGCTGAGCAGGTTATCTCCCTCCTACAGATCAACTTTAACTCAAGTCAGCAGAATTCCCTGGCGACCGTCACCCTCCCCTCCACTCTGCTGAGCAATTTGAGCTTTGTAGAGGCAGATGCTCTCACCCGGATAAACTTCATGTTCTTCAACAACCCTGGGCTCTTTCAGGTCAAGCTTTTTTATAGCCACATTTATGAAGGAACATAATTACAAACCAAGAACCTGATTATGAAATATGTTTACTTAAAGCATGATGATGCCATTTTAATTATTTAATGGGATTGAGAAGCACTGAGTTAGAATGGTATTTTTGCATTTCAGATCTAATGATTGACTTTCCGTGTATCGCAATGACACAGAAAGTGTATTTCGTCAGCTATACGATTTTCTAAATATTTTTTTAATTTGACTTTTTAGGATGAAATGGAAAATCATTCCCTGATCAGTTATGTGGTGGCCAGTAGTGTGGGCAATCAATCCATAAACAACCTCCAGGACCCAGTGGAGATTGATATTGTTCACCTGTCACCCCAGGTACTGGAAGTTCAGCTGTTATCCAATAATATGGAAATTTGCCTTTGCAGAATATTTGCAGAATTTTAGTTCCTCTGTGTGTTAAGGTAATGCAAATTAATTTGCAGACTCACAAAGAGAGCTACAAAAATTCTGTGTTTGGTTTATGAATTTGCAAACTGAAAAGCCAGATTTCTTGATTTTTCTAGCCTGAAAAAAGAGAAGTGAAATGTATGTTTTGGGACTTCAATTTCAAAAGTAAGTCTTTGCATTTTAATTTCTATGTCGTTGCAGTCCATTTCTGCAGTGTTAGGCCTGAATATGAATTAGGTAAAATATTTGGTAATGCATTAAGGGATTCAGCTGCACACTTATAACATATTCATAATCCATTCATTGAACATTCAGTGCACTTTCATAATGCATCCAAAGAACATTCATAAACAGCAAGTATAACATCCTAATAAACTTTAACAGCTTTAATATATATTAACAACAAACATCATACAATTATAACGTTTGTTATTAGTTTATATAAAATCTTTTAAGGTATGTTAGGATGTTACGGTATACTTACATGCTGCTTATGAATGTTCTACAAATGCATTATAAAAGTGCAGTTAATGTAAAGCGCTACCAAATGATTAAATGTCACGCATGCGTTGTTCATCGGATGCAAAGAAACAGTTTGCACGGTTTTCAGTATAACCTACAGATCAATTCTACTGAGATGAGAACAATGTTGCTCAGTTGCGGGCTGACTGCGGACGTCTGTGCGAACAACATGGGATTGTTCCGCCACCCTTTCCAAGGCTTCCTGTAACTGACGTGCCTTTGTTCCCTTAAGATGGCAGCGGGGGCTGGAACTCGGAGGGCTGCCGCCAGAGTCGGTCCAAGTCTACCGCCAGCCGGACAGTCTGTCTGTGCGACCACCTCACCCACTTCGGAATCTTGATGGTGAGAGCCTCGCCTCCCTGGATGTGAGGCGCCGCTTCTGCGTGGAATTACACTCCAGCGGCGTCTGTCCTCCTTCTGCATTCTCTGCCACAGGATATCCCAAGATCTTCCGGATTTCTCAGCGAGAAGAACGACAAGGCCCTCACCTTTATCTCCTACATCGGCTGCGGCATCTCCGCCATCTGCTCGGCGGTCACCCTCTTCACCTACGTCGCTTTCGAGTCAGTGTTCTCTCGCCCGAAAAGGCCCGTGCTGCCGTCCATCATCCGCAAACGGCACTTTAATCTCCTAAATCAGGGACTCCCCAGCTTCACCTTGGCTAATCTGAGTCAGAAAATGTATTTTATTTTATTTCACCTCCCGCATGCCAAATTTGGCTATTTACTTTGATTAGTTTACTTGGTGTCCTGGCTTCTTGTCCATGGCGTTTCCCTGCCTTGTGCCTTCTGCAGTTTATAGGATAGATCCCTTGTGACCCTCCCCTAGGTTAGCGGTTGGAAACTGGAAGAGTGGTAGAATAATTTAATCAGGTGGAAGAATACATCACATACGCAATAGCCGGTGGTGCCGAACCATGCAGGAAGGGCTCCCCCTTTGAGTCCGGTTCCTCCCAAGGTGTCTCCCTTCAAGGGCGCTTTTCCTTTCCACTGTGGCCCCTGACTTGCTGACTGGGGGCATTGGGCAGGGATAATGTGAAGCGCTTTGAGTCGATGTAATGTTGTGAAAATGCTCTTATTGAATTGAATCGAGAGGCTGGGGAATCATTAGTTTGACAATAAAAATGCTTTTATCCCAAACTTCATGTTACAACCTGGAATTTTATTGCAGAAAACTACGCCGAGACTATCCATCCAAGATCCTGATGAACCTCAGTACCTCGCTGCTGCTCCTCAACATGGTGTTCATCCTGGACAGCTGGCTGGCTCCTCTCAAAGCAGATGGCCTTTGCATCTCAATGGCAGCATTCCTGCACTTCTTCCTTCTCACCACATTCACCTGGATGGGCCTGGAGTCCATTCACATGTACATAGCCTTGGTCAAAGTTTTTAACACATACATACGGAGGTACATCCTCAAGTTCTGCCTTGTGGGATGGGGTAAGTGATGTCTGATATTGCAGTGTCAAAACTCCTAAACGAATAACAGTAAATTCCCTTCAAGTAGACATTGGCCGTATAGTCTATTCGGTGAACGTGCATGTCAAACTGAAAAGGAAATGTAGAATGTGCTCACTCACTAGGTTTTCCATGTTTCCAGGACTGCCAGCTGCCATAGTTGTTATTGTGGTTTCCGTGGATAGAAACTTTTACGGAAAGTTGAATCAGAAGGACAACGGAGAAGATTCATCTCAGTTGTAAGTGCCAGGCAAATAAACGTAGTAAAATTGTGCTTGAGGGGGCACAAGGTACTTAGCTACTCAGTTATTACTCAAGTACAAATCATGAACAGATATAGTAACTCCATGAAATACATGAACCGTCATGATTGATTAATGATGAATGAACATGGGATTATTATGTAACTAACACTTAGTTTCTGATTAAGTAAACATGTGCACTCAGTGACAAAAAGTTAACACAAAGAGTGGTGGAAATGAAATCAATCTGCATGTGTTGAAAAATCATGTGATTGTATTGTAATGATTATAATACAAGATCAAACGGAAAACGGAGTTGAAGGTACGGGCACATAGCTGGTCCCATGATGCCCAGAGTAACGCCGTTGTGTCTCTCCACAACATTGGCGGCATCGGTCCTCTCCGCTCTGCGCCGTCCATATGCACACATGACAGTCATCCGTGGTAATGCAGAACCGAGACTCATCACTGAACATGGCAGGACGCCACTCGTCATCAGTCCATGCCTCCCCGTTATGGTGCCCCTCCAAACGCGTCTCTGCGCTGGTGTTAATGGCAGCCTGCACATGGGACGGTCAACCCGCAGTCGTTGAGGTCGGGTGACACGGGCTGTTGAAGAGCGTCCAATACTTGCGCACATCTCTCGATGTTCTGTAATGCTCGCCGCACGGTATGACGATCCTCCTTTGGTGTGGTCTGTCCTGGGCGACCGGAGCCTTCACAACGTGTGTGGGTGCCCTCATGCCCCCATCGGTTCTAGCATCAGGTGACTGTGACATCTGCATGCTCCACATGCCAGACGATTGCATGGTATGACCACCGGGCCTCATGAAAACCCACAATGCGACCCATATCAAACTCTGTCAAGTGCTGGTAATGGTGTCCAATGCCTCTACGAGGCATCCTCTGCCTCTGGTGACTAGACGTGGCAGCTCTTTGCTCACCGAATCATCTACATACCCATTGCTGGTCTGAATGTGTGACCAAATTACATTCAAATAGGACCATTACTTCTGGTTGCTTAACTTTTTTGTCACTGAGTATATTACTACACTCTTTGTGCCCCCTGAACTGTGGTTGTTACCAAAAACACTGCACTGGACGTTAAGTGATATCTTCACATCTTCACTGCCGGGGTCCCTCATGTGCTTCCTTCATAGCTGCTGGGTGAAGGATTCGGCGGTCTTCTACGTAACGTGCGTGGGCTACTTCTCCGTCATCTTCCTAATGAACGTGGCCATGTTCATTGTGGTCATGGTCCAGATCTGCGGTCGCAACGGCAAGCGCAGCAACCGCACGCTGCGGGAGGAGGTGCTCCGCAACCTGCGAAGCGCCGTCAGCCTGACCTTCCTGCTCGGCATGACCTGGGGCTTCGCCTTCTTCGCCTGGGGCCCCGTGCAGCTGGCCTTCCTCTACCTCTTCTGCATCTTTAACTCCCTGCAGGGTGAGACTCCGCGCCTCCCCCCGCCTGCCTTCTCAGCTTTTCATCGCCTTCTCTCCATTTTTGTAGTATTCCCTTCTATTTCATTGTCGTAAAACACTCGTAAGCGTACCGCCCTGCAGAGCTTACCTGCAGCCAGTGTTGGGCATTTCAGGTTCACAAGCTACAAATCCAGACCAGGATTTTGTTTTTACCAACCAGTTCAGTATAAGGAGTCATGGTCACAGAGTATTCAGCTGCTGGGTAAAAACAAAATCATGGTCTGCATTTGTAGCTTCTGGACCTTAAATGCCCAACACTGAAGACTACCATACCATAGGCATGGAAGCACGCCATCAAACACAGCAAAGTTTCAGGCCTCAGAGATTCTGGTGATCTCATCGACACTTAAAAGCCGGCTTCTGGTCATAGTGAAACTCCGGGCAGAGTGTCCATTTATACCATCCATCACCCACGTTTGAACGTTTACTTCAACCCTCAGATGGATTCTGTGCCCTCGACACCTTTCGGGACATCAACTTAATTGTTATTCTGGGTAAGGAATGTATCAATTCATCCTCATGAATCTGCTTAAATGTATGGGGTAGGTGTGTGGTTTATGTGTGGTATACTGTATGAACGATCTGTATTTTTCGCGTGTGCAGTGTATGTATAGTATGCGTTTGCTTTGTGTATGCTAAACGCTGCAACAATAAGAATAGTTGAATTCGTTCAGCGTTTTCGTTTAAAAAGATTTTTTTTCTCCCAGTTCAAATCTAAGTGTGGGTTTTCTTCACAAACGAATCTACACGTGACATCACTGACCAGTTTGCTCCCGACATGACTGTTTCTCCAGATGTTTGCCTAATTGAACAGATCCACTGGAAGGAGCGAGAAGGTCACGTACATAACTACATAAAATGTGGCTAGAGTCATAAATCACAGTTGTGCATTGAGTGCACAACGCGTGGAAAGGACTGAGCTTTGACCTTTTAGCACAGAGAGTTTGTAAATGTTTCTCAGTAAATGTTTCTCACTATAGGCCTGCACTTGCAGCTCATCACAGGATCCTTTGTGTCGAATATGTTAGAATTATACTGTGACAGCAGTGGTGCAGACGGCTTTCTGAGATTATGCTTGAACATCTGTGAACCCACTTTGAGTCATAATGTTTTGGTCCTCGGAGATGAAGAAAAGACTGTGAGCATATTGGAAAGGAATTAAGGCCAGATCTCAAACACTGTATTGTTAAGCTCTCAGCAGAAGTTGCCTGTTGCCGTCATTGTCTGCTGATTCTATGACCAGGCAGGGGAGTCGGCTGCATGTGTGAGTTACATAAAACATACCAGAGATTATATGTGTCGCACTCTTTAACAGACTCTTTAAGGTCCGTTTTCCCACATCGGCTTCATTTAAGCACTGCAGAGAATTAAATTTCTTTGCAAACACCGAGAACATTTTGCTTTATATGCGGCAACGCACACAAGCTCCTTTAAAACGGGCGAGCAGATGACGGGGGGGGGGGGGGGGGGGGGGGGGGGGGGGGGGGGGGGGGGGGGGGGGGGGGGGGGGGGGGGGGGGGGG
>JABFDZ020000043.1:6260458-6278721 GCA_019775955.2 Pollimyrus isidori
TATTCAGCTGCTGGGTAGAAACAAAATCATGGTCTGGATTTGTAGCTTCTGGACCTGAAATGCCCAACACTGCCTGCAGCCTTAATTCAACACGCCTGATACAGATAATCAAGGTCATTTAGTATTATAGGCAGCTATGGGAACATATCACAGGAGAGGATTGGTGATGGTCTGGGGTGTAATATCATTGCATTCCCTAGACCCACTGCTTGTTTTAGGTGGGCGGATCACTGCCCTGGACCACCAAACCATTCTGGATGACTATGTTCAGCCAAACATTGTGCCTCGAAGGTGGTGCAATTCATCAGGAGGGTGATAAATACACTAATACACATACACACAGACCGGTGGCTTGATAAACGTGAACATTTCCCGCAGCCTACGCAGATACGAATATTACTGAGCCACTTTGGGGTGTTTTGGAGGAAAGAGTCAGGAAATGTATTCCTGCACCAGCATGATGTAGTGACCTGCAGTCACTGTTCTGCAAGAGGAATGGCTCAGAATCCCTCTGATCAGTGTTGAGGACTTGTATCACTGTCATTCCCAAGACTAGTTGATACTGTATTGGCCACAGAAAGAGGCCCTACCCCATCACAATAAGTTATTGTGGTTTAAAACCAGGATTCCCAGTGTCATTGTCAAGCCTGTGTATATCAGGTATGTTAAATTAGGGCTGCACCTAAGGGTGGTAGATCTCCAAGGGCAGAAGTGAGCACTCCGATTGTGATATAAATTCAAGCTGATCCAGCCAGTACTTGTTTATGATCTCCTCTATTCCAACAGAGGGCGCCACCAGATCAATAAATGAAACCTGTCTCTTTTTTCAATAAACCTTTCTAGTATTATTTTCAGTATTTCTAATAAAATTATTCCAATATGCAAGATATCATTAATAAGGTGATGCTTGCTGTTTTATTTCCCTCCTTTTTTTTTTCCTCTGCAGGATTGTTCATATTCATATTTCACTGTGCCTTGAAGGAGAACGTTCAGAAGCAGTGGAGGAGATACCTTTGCTGTAGCCGATTCCGTCTGCCAGACAACTCAGGTAAAGTGGGCGGGCGGCCGAGGTCCATTACGGCTTCCGCTTGCAGGGCAGTCCTCCCGTCTCTCACGCCATTTAGAAGACCCCATTATATGAAGAGTCTTACTCTAAGCTGCTCTATTTTAAAACCAGAACATCCACAATCGGAAGTATTACATACTTTATATTAATGCACTATTATTAATACTCATTAATTGATATTATGTTGACCTGTTCCTGTTTTATTGATTCTAGTCAAATTTAAAGGTCACTTAAGCATATTTCATATGACTTGTTTATAAATACATATATATTAAGAAATGAAATAGAATGTTGAAGGATATCTTTGCATAATTTATTATACGGTCTTTAATGGCAAAAAAACACATGCTTTATAGAGCTGAGTTGACACTGAGAGGTTTTACTTCAAAGGTGGTGTTCTTACGGCGCCATCTGCCCCTTTCCGTACCGGTGTTCATTGCAGCCGGGAAATCCATTATTTACGACGCCTGGAAGTCTTATTTTAGCTCACCGTCATCCTCACCTTATGATTACCCTCGAAAGACAGCAAATGCCGTTTCATTGTCACCTCCTTACACTAAAACGACCTGCGCCTTTGAATTCCGCATGTCTGATCTTCATAGTCTCCACAGCACACACAGAACTGCACGATGGAGTGCGTATATAATATCCCGGCCTCGTTCCGGTTCCGGTTCCGGTGCATATTGTAAGCTGACCTCGTGTGTGGTTTCAGACTGGAGCAAGACGGCCACAAATAATACCAAGAAGGTCAGCTCGGACAATTTCGGGAAGTCCCTCTCCTCCTGTTCCTTCGGCTCCAGCACGGCCAACTGGACGTCCAAAGCCAAGCTGACCTTTAACCCCTTTACCAAGCGAAGTAGCCATACAGGTAAGATGCTTGTAGCTCTGGCAACGTGCGGCGTCGGTCACCTGCGCCTCACCCCAAAGGAGGTGGGATGTTCTCGCTGTCAGCTTCAGGCTTTAGTGCGTAGTAATTTCCCTGGAAAGTCACAGCTTTTTGTCTCTTGGTTATAATCAGGTGGCAATAGATAGTTTGGACACATTCTTTTCCAGTAGATCTCTGGAAGGTGATTTGCTATCCGCATGATTTAAGTTTCCAGAGCTGGTGATATGGGGATGTCAGGTGGCTCAGCGGCCGGACCCTGTGATTCTGATGGTTGCTGGTCCAGGCCTGGCCATCGGCAGAATAGTCACATGTCCAAAGGTCCTTGGGCAGGGTCATAACCCCCAGCCCCCTGGGTGCCACTCGATGGATGCCCATTCAGCACAACCCCCCCCCCAAACCTTGTGGAACACGATGGTGAAGCAATGCTGGGCCCCCACAGGGATCAATAAAGTCATATTTTATTTTTTATCAAACGTATTATTCTTCAAATATATTTCAGTTGTATCCATTGGCGTTCTGGAAAATTAATACTTTTTTGCACTTTTTCCTAGTTTATCCTCAGTTTATCCTTAGAATCTTGACCCAGAACACCCTAACCCCCAGATTCATCCAAAGCAATTGACCCCTTTATAGAGATGAGGAGATGTCGTCCCTCATCCTTTACCCCCTTGTCGTACCTCATGCGTGTCCTCCTGATGTCTCCATGAACCTCTGAAGCGGTGCCTGACGCTCATGTTTATGTTTGTGGTGTAGATATTTCCCACCAATAGTACGAAGGTGAACATTCTGGAGGTAATGCCCATCTCAGCCAGCTTCACTTCACGCTTTCTGACATTGTGTGATCGACCCTTTGCCAAAGAACAAAGAGTGCAACATTTTAGCTCTTCAAGGAACAAGGCACAGAACTACTTACAGAGACTGCCTCTGGGGTAATGAAATAGTTCTTTGGACAATTTACATCAAGTATTTAGCGCCGTTGCATTAATGGATCACTGGATCTTTATGTTCAAATCTGAATATGGAAATTTTAAATGTGATATATATGGAGCTGGGTATTTGGCCAAATTCATCATTTTGAGTTGTGGTCCCTGGTTCGTCAGTCCAGGCATTAGCAAACTTTCAGACACGATTGTTTCACCTCACCAAAAGAGCAAGTGTTAAACTGATAATACACTTAGCGTGCGACTGTGATTTAGCACAATAAAAACCAAACTCAACTGAAGTATGGGGAAATGTAGCAGATTCATTTCCTCATTCCCGTCTCTTGAAGGGTCTAAAGGTTGCATTCGCCCGTACTCCACTAATCTTTGGGCCATGAGGGGAAGCTTTTGTTTTCTGTCCGCTCTGCGTCCAGCACAGAAAACACAAGTTCTTTGCACTGCAGCAATGGAATGGCACATTGAAACCATATACAGAGTCCGCAGTGCGGGGCCTTGCCCGCGGGCCTCGTCCGATAGCATTTTTACAATTCGACAGCATATTAACCGGGGATTTATGGCCTCATAATTAAGAAGCTGGATTTCCTGCAGCACATCATGTATATGGTTTTTGCTCACTTGGTTCCACACGGCGCCGACGCTTGGGCCAGTTTACGTGTCCCTGCACAGTTTTAACAGTGTGCTCCTAATACGTTTTGGTTAACCATGGTGTTAGTGGCTGATGTTTAATCGCATCTCGTGATGTTCTGCTGTAACCCGCTGTAGGTAAATGATCACTGTAATGAAAGCAAAACTAATAGGAAAAGGTTCGGGAGTTAGGAAAACTCGCATGTTGACTTAAGAAGGCACGCAAATAACTGGCATATGTCACATTGTGGGGTTTTGAAGTGCTGAGACTTTAATGTTCATTTCCGGGGATCTTTCTAATTTATATTAAAATAATTAATTTGCATCTCATACTAGGAATTTTTTGCTGGGTTTTATTTTTTTGGAAAGCCATAAAAAACAGTTGAAGTACTTTTTACTATGTAGTATAAAGCAGGATTTTTCGACCTTTACAACCCCAAGGTTATTTAACTTGTTTGTGGGCTGTAAATTTCACAAACCCGTGTAACTTTTTTGGGGGGTGGGGTGTTTCCCCTTAAATAAAATTTTGCAGATCTGGGGATAGCCCCCTCAGTAATTATTGCCGACTGGGAAATTTGAGAAACCCTAGTATAGAGAACACTGTCCTGTGCTCATGTGTTGTGGGACTATGGATTTTATTTCCTCTTTAATCATCAACATAACTAAATTAATCTCAGTCGTGTCCATTTCGTACAAGCTCGTTTCAGATGTGCGGTAACATTTTGGGTGGGGGGCGTTCTGCATGCAAATGTCCGGTCCGTTGATTGCTAAAGTCTGAATGTTTTCCAGAAAAAATAACTGCTTTATTTTCTTATGAAAAGTGGGGAAGGGGATCTTTGTCTTAAAGCCTATTATCTTTGGAAATAGTCCTCTTGTCAAGTCTTTCACAAGACTTCAGAAAAGTTGGGCTCATATCGATTCCATGCAAACCCAACCAGCCTGTTATTTTACTGATGACTTAACCCGTCATTTTTACAGTTCTGGGTAAATTCTATAGCAAAAGAATAGACTGTAAGAAGAGTATGGCTGCCCTTACGGGCATTTCTTGTGGTGCATTAGGACAAGGTTTATCAACTCGGTCCTCGAGGTCCCCTTGACGGTCCACTTATTTCCACCCTCCCAGCTCCCTGCCAGGCAAATTAAATTTTCCTCCTTCCAGCTCCCAGTAGGGAGCAAAAACGTGGACCGTCTCGGGATCCCTGAACACCTGGTTGGGAAACCCCACACCGGGACATGCCCGTAACCCAATAACGCTAGCAGAGACTTGGATAGAATGGCATTAATTCTAGACGTGCAACGCTCCTGCAGTCTTGGCATGCCTTTCTCTGTTCTCTCGTGGCCAGGTAAAGGTTACTGTGACCAGGGGAATGCAAAAGTGGGCCTGTCGGAAGCGGACACCTCCTCCATCCTACCCGTGCATCAGGTCATCGACAAGGTGAAAGGCTACTGCTCAGCAAGGTCTGACAATTTCTACAAGAACATCATCATGTCGGACAGCTTCTATGACAGCACTAGGTTCTAGATGGACCTCACCTTGCCCTCCGTCACGCCTGAGGCCTGGTTATCCCCGCTCACCGAGAAGACCGGGAGAACCTAAAATCAACGGCAGTATCTTCACCCACATCTTACTGGGGAGACTGCGATGGGAAATGATGAATATTATGGGAAATGTACACTTGTGTAGAGACGAAGGGTTTGGAATTTTAATACTGTGATGTAAAGCTTTCTTCCTTATTCGACGGAACACATGTAGTGATTGCCTTTAATTATGAACCGAATTGGATCAAGCCCCCCCCCCCCCTTTTTCTCCAACGCCACTGCGAAAGGGTGGGCCGGACTAAATTTGTTCACCAACGTTAATGGCAGATCCGTGATGCTCGAGTCGAATCGGGACATTCAACTGGTCACCCGTTTTATAAATATTTATGGCTTGTGCCTTTTCTAATTGCTTCCTGTGCCTGCAGTTTTTTTGCATGTACAGTAAGAGACGCCTCACTGCTTCCCGCGAGCGGCTCAGTCTCCTTTTGTATGCGGGGACTGTTCCGTGCTGGATTCCGGAAGTCTCCGTGTTCTCCGCAGCCTTTTGAAGGAGAAGCCGGGAGACAAGAAATTTGGACTGACAGGTCTCCCTAAAAATACCCGCAAAGACTGATGGAAGATGTGGAATTTTGAACCACGTTACAGTCGCCATTCTGAAGGGGAACGACCGCATTGTCTCGTCGCGTTATTAATGTTTTGTTTGTGAACTTCGTGACATTGCTGTAGATCCTTTTGTAAACTGTTTTTGAGGTCAATTTGCAATTATACTGTTCATGTTTGAGCTTTTGCCTGCAGATTCTCCACTACTGAGTAACGTATACAAGGTAAAATGGTGTTGGATATTTTGATGCTATTTATTCAACTTATAGATATCAGAAAAAAAACATTAAAAATAGAATCAGTTTTTGCTTAGACTCACAGAGAAGCTATGCAGTATCACACCAAATAAAGAAACATTTTTTTCCTAGAAATAGGGCTTATCCATGCATTCCTTCAATGGCCAATGTTAATAGTGTGTGTCAAATCTACACCTTATTTATGTTTCCCATAAATATTACTGTGTAATGCATCAATACCTTTTTTTTTCTAAAATATTTTTATATTTATGTCCACGGTGGCTGAGTACAATCTGGTATATTGTCTTGTAAAGGGATAACATTAAAAATGAACAATATTGAAGTATCAGTTTATCCAAACAGAGGGATTTGGACCAATTATTTATCCCGTTACTGTCCCCCAATACTAAGCAAATGTCAGTGATGTGTTTGTGTACAGTCATGTGTAGAAAGATAAATGGGGTGATGTAATGTTCCTTTTTTATAATCATTGTGTCATAACAGTTCATTGTTGGATTGTTGCGCTGATAAATGCTGCTCCATTTCCATACAAAATACGGGGGGCCCAATATCTCCTACTAAAATGTACAATGAATGCTTCTTTTAATGCGTCTCAGTTTGTCATTTTGCATGCGTGCAGCAATGCAGGATACAGAAAGAAAGCACGTTTCAAGAGACAAATGCAAACACAAAGGTGTCAATCAGCAGTGTCATCACAAAGTGTATATATTTGCACAAATGATCAGACGTAGGCAAGAGCCAAATGATGATCACAGCAGGGCAAAAACATGATGGAGTGAAAGGTCACACGTGTCGCTTTTGTAAGAGCAACCAAGTTTCACGAACATGCACGTATGTTGGAAATTCAGCAGTGGGCGATTTATATGCGACAGATCGCCGTGGGTTTTCGGGAAACATGCCAGGTCAGTGATGGATTACGTTTAATGATCCAGCAGTCGTATTATACAGTGCATGAATAAGCGGCTAATCCGGATCCCCAAATAAATATATGCTTAGAAAATTCAAGGCCTGTCCTGAATAGAGTGGTAAGTCCACACAAAACTCCAGAAAATGTGTGTCTGGTAACATTTTATAAATTCAATTGCAGGAGGTATGACAGCTGTGCCCCACACACTCCTCCTCGGCTCCTCCTCCTTCCGTGTTGCTTTCTCTTTTGATTCCCAGCCCATTTGACAGCTTCACTCCCTGCGATTCTGACCAGAGCACCCAGCCGGGGTCCTTAAGGACCCCCCCCTCCCCCCAGACAGTCCACGTTGCTCCAAAAGCTCTTCTTCACCGAGCAGGACGACAGTGCGGTCGACCGCTGTTGTTTTCTTCCCTCCCTTGCCAGGAATCACACGTCATTTGGTACGCACGCCGCGCAGCTGTGCGAGGAGCCGGCGGCCCTCTCCGGAGCCCGCGTGAGGCATCTCCTCGCCACCGTAGTTCACGGGCAGGGATCCCGCTGCCGCCTCGCATCAGGCTTTTGGAGCCGCGGCAAAGCCCTGTGCTGGCATTTCGGCTCAGTCACAGGAACCATCTCAAAGTCCCATCTGTCTCCTGTGTGGGGATGGCAGATTTTACAAGCACAGGAGAGAACTGCACAACCAATAACCTAAAAAAACAGCTAAATAACTTTCTCATCCGAATATCCCTAAGTACTACTAGGGGAACTGCTGATTAACATTGGCTATAACATTGGCAACATAGAGTATATGTGTATAGCAATTCCAATGGATTCAAATTTCCCAGAATGGCACCCTTTTCTGTAATTTGACATATATATTCCAAGATTTTGAAAGTATCATTCTAAAACGTCACTAAATTGATTTCTATGGCTAGGTAATCTCCCACTTAGAGTAAATACTATATATTTATTATATTTACTTAAATATTTTCATGTCAATTATTTGTGCTGATATTGAAAATGACATGCACTTATTCACTAGCTTCTGTACTGCGAGACCTTCTGCATCGTGATAGCAAATAACAAATAGAGTCAATGTTTTGCTAACTAAATAACTATTGCCTGTGATAGTGGTGGTATTCACAGAGCTTTCGTTTAACAATATCAAATATGTTAAATATGTTTAACAGTGGTACCTCGGTTCTCAAACTTAATCCGTTCCGGACTCGGGATCAAATCCTAAAAAGTTTGAGTTCTGATCAAATTTTTCCCATAAGAAATAATGGAAAACTAATTAATTGGTTCCCGGGCCCTCAAAATCACACCTAAATATGTTTTTTTAGCATTGACACACAAATTGAATGAATTCATGAAAATGAATCTGGTACATTGTCTTGTAAAAGGATAACAATAAAAATTAACAATATTGAAGTATCAGTTTATCCAAACAGAGGGATTTGGACCAATTATTTATCCCATTACTGTCCCCCAATACTAAGCAAATGTCAGTGATGTGTTTGTGTACAGTCATGTGTAGAAAGATAAATGGGGTGATGTAATGTTTCTTTTTTCTAATCATTGTGTCATAACAGTTCATTGTTGGATTGTTGCGCTGAAAAATGCTGCTCCATTTCTATTCAAAATACGGGGGGCCGAATATCTCCTACTAAAATGTACAATGAATGCTTCTTTTAATGTGTCTCAGTTTGTCATTTTGCATGCGTGCAGCAATGCTGGATACAGAAAGAAAGCACGTTTCAAGATATGAATGCAAACACAAAGGTGTCAATCAGCAGTGTCATCACAAAGTGTATATATTTGCACAAATGATCAGACGTAGGCAAGAGCCAAATGATGATCACAGCAGGGCAAAAACATGATGGAGTCAAAGGTCACACGTGTCGCTTTTGTAAGAGCAACCAAGTTAAACAAAATGTCATTGTTTCCAAAAGAAAATTATTTTTTTGTCCATTAAAATTACGTCAAGTTCATCAGAAATACAGTGTTGAAAATAACTAAGGCTATTTGGCGATGTACATGGCTATTTGAAAAGGTAATACCTACGTACAGAGGTCAATTATCGGCAACAATTAGTCCTGTGTTTCAGTGGCACGTTGTGTTTGCTAATCCAGGCTTATTATTTTCAAAGGAAAATTTGATCATTAGAAACACCTTTTGAAATTATGTTAGCTCAGCTGAAAACTGTTATTCTGATAAAAGAAGCTATAAACCTGACCTTCTTTAAACTAGTTGAGTATCTGGAGCATCAAGCAGTTGTGGATTCGATTGAAGACCTGAAATGACCAGAAATAAAGAGCTTCCCTTTGAATGTCATCCGTCTGTTCCTGTTCTGAGAAGTGACCCCAAACTTTTCAATGGTTGTGTGTGTGTGTGTGTGTGTGTGTGTGTGTGTGTGTATGGTCATGAATCATACAGTTTTCTGTGACAAATCACAATTAATCAGACCTAACAAATTATAAACATTTACACACTGAACCCCTAAATGTATTTAGAATTAAGACAAAACAGGACTACATGAGTCATTCTCACAAGGTTTTCTCCTAGATGGAGAAAGGCAATGGCATTGCCTATAAATTTTGCAATAGCAAAAGACCTTTGACATACATTTAGCTATCAAGCCAATGGTGATATCATACTCAGCACTTTCTGGAATTACTACATTTATTACTGATAATAATATCAAATATGTGCTATACTGAGTCATGTGCGCTTGCAGGTATTGGTATTAAGGTAGACATCAGTCTGTCCAGAACATGGTAACCTCACAGGAGGTTTAGTGCCTAAAATGGCACATGCAGGGGGACCTTTGAATTGCTGATGGTCTGTGTCATTCTGACACATTTTTTTATTGGATCACTTATGTTTCCATTTCTCCAAAATGAGCGTATTTGGATTTTAATGAGACACAGATTGCATGAGAAAAACTCTTAAAATCAAACGTGGCTCAGTATAACGTTGAATTTAATCCAGGAAGGTTTCAGCGGAGCTCTAGTCTTGACCACCTTTGTCCCGAACGAGTCAAAACTGATTCATGACCAAAGTCCAACAAGGTTGAAGTCCAAGTCAAGACTGAATCCAAACGAAAGAGACAAGTCAAGTCCTGTTTGAGACCACTTACTTACCTGTTTATAATTTTAGTGTGATGCTTGGGACGCAGCAACATCTTCTGTTTACAGGTCATTTTGCAGTATTATTCGTTATGATCAAAAAGCAAGTGCACTGTAAAATGAACAGGAAAACATTTGAGGGTTGAGTTCTGGCAGGCATAAGATTGGTTACCAGCCAGCCAATGTCAACAGCTCGTAATCCATGATTTTGTCTTCAAAGAGGACTTGCTTGAGAACAAAAAAATAAGGCAGCTGGGTTGAGACCATCTAGAATATCTGGTGAGACCGATGGCTAAGTCTTTGAGAAGCCCGAGGTCAAATACCAAGAAGCCCCAGACAATAAAAAAATGTCTTAAGACTGGACTCAAGTACTACAGTCCTGTGTCTCAGAGGATACTTGATCTCTGTTTACCTCACTGGGAGTTTCATTACCAGCCAAAACGATGATTGCTCACAGGAATAAAAATTAGGCAAACTCTGCCACAAAGAGATAGATTTAATTTTGCACCTGGGAATAAATGACCTTAGCTATTTCATAGCTGCTGTCTAGTTGTTGCTGTTTCTGGGTTTTTTTAAGCAGAGTAAAGTGACCCATATTGGCTGAAGGTTTTCCTGGATTTGAACTACAAGCAGTCAAGCAGAGGTCAGCATACATTCTGAATCTCCCTCCCAAGAAGAAAAAAATGCCCCATGCATCCTTTTGGATATAAATACCAAAACTATAACCACCACCCCCCAACCCCGCTGGAGGTGTATTCACCTTCTCCTTTGTTTGTGGTCTGCAGAGTTGTGCCCAAACTCTGAATACCCCTTGTCCTCAGGTCTCCGCTTTTCCTTCGCCTTCTTGGACTCCGTTCCCTCCACAGGCACCGAAAAACAAGCAGAACATTTTATTATTTCCAGATTCGCGTCGAGCCACGAAAGTAGGGCATTCCCAGGGGGAAGATCGACACTTTTTGATTCTGATAACATCTGTGTCTCACTCGTGTCTGTGGCACTGGAGCAAAGCAGCCCCCTCGGCATCAGTGGGTGTTGTAAAATTTTGCTGTGTTGGCATTTGTGCGTTTTCTAGACTACATTCGTGACATAACCAGAGTGCAGGCTTTACGACTTTGTTATTGTCGGAGTATCTATAAGACAACATTCATTTTGTGAAATTGCATTCTTCACTATGGCATTATTCTCATGTCGTGCTTTTATGTGTTATTAATATAAATTAACGGAACTCACAGTTGTCACTAAATCACTTTCTAAACTGCAATTCTATGCCAAAAGAACAGCCAGTGGTCTGCGAATGTGACTTATTATTCACTTATGTGAAGACTGTTTATAAATCTTTTTTTATTGGACTATATTAGGACCCAAAAGGTTTTGACCAGGGTGATGTGGGAACCCAGATCTGGGTTATTTTCTCTCACCACCCAAAAAGCAGGGGTGGGGCGTTTATCCCATCTTCTGTTGGTAAATGAAAGCACCGCAAAATGCCTTCCAGTGGTTTACTGCAGATCCCTTCCTGTGAGGTAAACGTTCCCCGGGACGCATAAACCTCCATACTGGAGACAGTCTCACAGAAGTTAAGGTGAAATTAGGGGGCTTTGTGGCGGTAAAAATAACCAGATGCAGTGGAGGCAGCTGACAGGAGCTCCGCATGCTCTTTTGTCTCCATCGGGGCTCTCTGTCGCATGCCGGGTAGCTCGTTTTTTTTCTCACATTCCCATTCATCTTAACCATAATCGCCCTCGCGTTTGATGCCACAGCGCTCTACCATGTCGCCTCCCACTCACAGCGACATGAGGGAGTCCTCGACAATTATCCGGAATCCATTCCCACAGTTTTGTTTTTTTTTTTTTTACTGGGTTTAGGGGCGACGGTGTTTTCCCGAAAAAAAGAAAAAAAAAGAAACAGATTTTGCCCACATGCAGGAACCCGTAAGCAGAAAATCAACAAAGCGTCTGTATCCGAAAAAAAACATCCTGTATCAAAGCCATTATGGAGCCGACAGGGCTAACTGCTTAATTAGCCATTTTTGGGTTTGGTGGCTAGACTGACACGGCTTCCGGGTAGCATTTCCTGCATGTGCCGTTCAGCTGAGCGCCACGGTATTCTGAAATCGCGGAGGAGGACCGCGTGTTTTATGGCACACCAGAGAGATGTTAATTAGCTGATAAATTCACTGCATTACAAGGAACCTCTGTTGTTTATTTGCTAGCTTAGTAGGAAATGGACCTGTTCATCTACATTTTTAATAGACAAGAGTCATTTTTAATTTTATCGAAAAGCAAATTGTAATCGCCGGCCTCACACATCGCGTTCATTTTCTGAAGCTGCAATCCCGTGACTTCGTTTGAAGCTTTTCAAAGAGTCGCCACATAGTCTTTCGACATGCTACAATGAATTTGTTTCAGTGTGCTACGATAAACGGTGACAATCGCAGTTTACCCTTGATGTTGCTACTGCTCTTCCTTTGAAGGTCCAGCTTCTATCTGTCGAGAAAATAAAGAACATGGTTCCATCCTCACGGAGACTTCTGCAAGCATGTATTCTTCCGGATGCCTGCCCCTTTCTAAAGTAGTTTTATAAAGTAAATTTCAATGGGAAGCTAATTACATAGCATTTTAAATAAGCAAACCAAGGTCAATAATCTTGCCGTTATCATGGGTATATATTTGGAAATGTGCTGTTGTTTTCGTCTCACAGTCCTGATATTCAATTCTTGGCAATATGCTGACAATGAGTTGTAGCATTAATAGATGTCAGATTTCTTCCCAGGGTTTGTACCATGGATGCCAGGTTGTGTGTAGGTTTTATTTGCATAATAGTGAAGGTGCCCAACCCACCACAGATGTTTGTCATTTTCTCGATATATCACAACCATGCTTCAACATCACTAAAGTTCAAACACATAAGTAGGGATTTAATTTGCCCTTTTAGCAAAATGACATATTCATTTATCCACTGCATGTCTGTCAGAAGAAAAGCCGGAGTGATGCATTAAATAATCCGCTGTTGGTGCAAACTAGAGCACCCAGTGGGATCCTGCATAAGGCGGGGAGGACGTGGAGACTCCATGAATGCAGGATGGAGAGTGGGATTCAGAACTTTAGTAAGGATTCAAACATGACAACTAAGGAGCTTTAGCGCAAGTAAAGCATAAAAACAGAGTTTAGGAGAATGGCACAAAATGCTGAAGTGTTCCGAATGTCCTTCAGCAACATTGAGGTGATGTCTGTGTAGAAACTGGGCAGACTAAGGCTAAACTAAGGCAGACACCAGCAAGGGATGGAATCTTTAGGTGAACAATGACCGTAAAAGACTTAAAAAGAGTTTAACGGCTGAGGTAGGGAAAATGAGATTCGGGAACCGCGCCAAGTCGCGAAACAGGAAATGGACGCAAACGGCGCATTGACACCAGGCTGGTTCTGAACATGTGCTTTGTGTAGCCTCTGGATTAAGGCTGTGATGTAATATCCAGGAATATTTCCAACAAAATGAGTTTGCTGCACGTCTCGGTTTACTGAGATGAAATTCAACTTATCTTTAATTTGCTGGCATGACACGCAGCCACTAAACGCATCCCATTGGCCATAAGGTCTGATTTAGAATCATGAATGTACTTAGTTAATGTGTGGAGCACACTGAAGACCACAGGTGAACTATGCGACTACTTCCCACAAAAGGAAACTAAATTGTACAAAAATCTGTAACTGGTGTCAAAAAGCTCTAAATATCAGAAATATTTTGCTTTTCTTGGTTACTTATGGTTAGGGTTGTCGTTGTCGAGATTATGGTTTTTCCCTTAGAAATGAACAGACGGTCCACATGAAGATATAAATACTAATGAGAGAGTGTGTGTGCCCTGGAATGCGCTGGTATGCCATGTATAGAGTCCCTTACCACATACTTCCTAGACTGGGCTGTACAGTACTCTGGATAAATGGCATGGGAAGATGGATGGTTGGATGGACACCTTAAGGCATAAATTATTCAAATAGAAGGAAGAACAAAAGGCATCGGTCTACTTTTGATTTATTCTATTTTCTGTTCCATTCTGTGAATTTGCAACACTTAGGCAGTATTTATTGTGCTAACAAATGTGACAAGATAGAAATAATTTGTGCCACACTATTTGTAAGGCTTCGCTGCATTTTCCTGTCCTTAGAGAGAATCTGTCATTGTTGCTGTAAGTCTACGTTTAAGAAACGAAGAAAGCTACATTAAACGTCACACTTTACGCTGCAAGTCAAGTAAAACTGCGAGGAAGAAGCCATTTAATTATATGTGTGAGGCTCCCCTACATCGTAAACCGAATGAACCGGGATTCTGGATTCTTTTTGTCTTGTTCAGGCCTGCAAAGCCACCTTCCATCCTGGCCTGGCCTCAGCCTCAGTGCCGGCGGCGGCGGCAGGAAGCCGCGTGCAGCAGATTGAAAGTGGCCGGAATCCAAGAATCAAGCAACCTCGGTTAAACTCTTGGCTTCGTTCCACTCCAGCTTTCGCCGCCGAAGGAGACGATGTGTGAAAAGGACCAGCCACAAAGACACTGGAACCTGCGGCCGAGGCTTTGCACTAGATATTATTCAACGGATCCGCCTGAACTTCTGAAACCTACTGACGCGGATGTATGTGACCATCAGGGAATAGAACAGAGCAGAGGAGAGGAAGGAGGGAGCCCTATAGAACACTGAATGTCACATCAAAGAAACACCACATGCCGTACCCATACATGGTAATTAAGTATGATTTATTTTTCGGATAAATAAACACAATAAGCGTGATCCATAGTTCATTTGTGACAGCCGAAAGGGTTGTGAGCGTTACAGATTTTCAAGGGTAGCTACACGTCTTCCTACGCGGCGCCCTCAAGGAAAACCACAGAATTACCCTGGATTTCCTCCAGAGCAGCATGAGCTTAGTAGGTTTACGTGTAACGTGTGAAGTTTAATGTAGTTTTCTTGGTTTCTCAAACGTAGACTTACTTAATAGAAAGAGAGCAAAATGGACAATTTCAAATCATTGGTTGCCTGACTGCCTTTGGACTGGAGAACACAGGAGTACCCAGACGAACATGTGGGCTTCTCTAAACCAACTGCCTAAAACAACATGCTCTTTATAATAACAGAGGATGTTTTGCATTAATATGGCTTGATTTCTGCTAATCTCTAGAGCAAAAGAAATGCAGGATTGACCCTATGTACTTCTGTACAGAATATCATGCTGTTGTTGCCCTACTCATTCACCCCCCATCCCCCCCATGGCCTTGTTGTCTTCCACAGGTCCCTTGTTCCACTCTCAATATCATGCTTGGGAAAGGAAGATAATTATGATTGCAGAGGAACTGGCCACACTGCCCTTATCCTCAATTGTTTTTCACTGACCTCCAACACAAACTCACTGGCTTTTCTACTACAGAGATGCTTTCATCTCAGCAATGTGATAATGTCTGTTCTCCTTAGCGTGGAGTGAAAAATACAACAGCACATATAACTCATGGATAATAGCTCTATTATAAACCATCTTGATTTTAGTGAACCTGCAGTGAACCTTACCCTAATTAAATAATGCATTGGTGACTTGATTTATAATGCTTTCTCTGTATGGAATATGTTGAATTTACATGAAAAAAATTACTTTGTAACCATGACACAAAATCACGTCAAGCAGCACAGCCACAAAAAAAAACTCTCTGTGACAATACACAAGTTATGTTCCTTCTGTCTGACAAAATGTCTGATATTTATTAAACTGAATACAGTTAATAACAATCCCCTCTCCAGAACCCTGTGGGTGTTCGTTTTGCTGGGCTGCTGTCCACTGGCCACAGCCCAAGAACACAATCTGTCCCCCAGCCAATAACAAACCCCAGCTATTGTTTGTCACCCAATCGCCACTGCAAAGATCCCATCTCACCTGCACACGGCTATACAGTAGTGCAGTGTTTTCCCATCCGGGCCTCAGGTATCCCCCAAACAGTCCACGTTTTTGCTCAATCTCACAGCTCCTCAAGGACCAGATTGAGAACGACTGCTATAGTGGATGAAATTAGTGGTGGAGTCGAACGTCATTTAAATAATAAAGGATACAATTAAATAAATTAAATTTAAATTCAGGTGTTCTTATAAACATTTCTGCAGCATTAATGTCCAGTATAATATTCCTGTACTTATTGTTTCCCTAAAATGTAAAATTGACCTGCAAATTGCAGGATTCTGTATTATTGTATGTATGCAATAACAATACACGTTGTATGTTTTACACATGTTGCTGACTTGCCCACTCGGAGCGTAATATGTGGAGCCATTGTGACCTCAGCTCAGTCACAGATACAACTCCTATTCCACCTAACATTCAGACGTAATTTATACAGAGCCTTACTGATGACAACAGTCAGAAGTAAACAGTAAATAAAACATCCACTCAGGCTATTAAATCAAAATTCTATCCATCCATTTTTGCATCCACCTATCTAATGCAAGGTTGTGGGTTTCCAGAGTCCATCTTAAGTCTTTGGGGTACTAGGCAGGCAATAACCCAGGATGGGGCACAAATCAAAATTTTAAAGCCTAAATGTTTTTCCAAAGGACACTTTGGGTTCTACCCATAAAAGGCACTGAAAGTCACTACACTCCATATGATACGAACAACAATAAAGTTCTGATTGGGGGAAATATTATTTCACAAAACAAATAATTTTTAAACTTCTTATATAGACACAAAACAGTTCAGCGGTTTTTAACATTTAGTCACTGCTTAACTGGCTTTACACTCCATACATATTAGATGAAATTGTTGATTTCTTTTTTTTTAATGAAAACAATTGTTTTGATTATTGCACACACAAAATATGTACATGTAGATTCAACGTTTATTTTGCATCTGTGAGTTGAAATGCAGCTGTGGGAACGTCTAAAATGTTTAAAGTGCATTTAGCGACAGACACGACAAATACGAAACAGACCATGAATATGCAGTGCTAATAAAACACATTTGAGCTGAAACTGGGGGCAGAGCCTCCAGACTGCAGTGAGATATTTCACGCTTTCTTGCCTCCAGACTGGTTTTCATTTTAGATCCAGTCCATTGTGCATTTCGTACCAAAAATATGAAAATAACATTTGCGAGATGAGCTAGAGATTGGAATAGCGAGATACAAATAAAAATATTTTATAAACCCTCCCTACTAAAGAACAGAATCACAAGAAGTCCCTGTATTTACAAATATTTGTAATCTTATATGACAAAAAATATACAGCCCGTTATTGTCATAAATATCTACACATCCAATGCATAGCCTCCTTCCCAGATCGATGGTGGATCAGGCAGCCCCTGTGAGGGAGCTCACGTCTTCTGAACAGAAACTTTAGGTCTCTGCCCTTTGCTCAAGGGGACGGTGTCAAACTTTTCTCTTGACATAGCAACATTGGATTCTTTGGGAGATGAGCCAATGTTTTCTTCTTGTCTGTAATAAAAGAGCAAAGTATATGTATCAGATGAGATAATAGTATGAGTTTGAGATCTAACGCTGGAGGGATGCCATGACTAGCAGATCATTCTACCTGCACGCTAATTGCTACCATAGTTGAGCACTTTGCTATGAAAGAGCCTGCAGATTCAGCAGCTGACAAGGATCCGGAGTGAAAAGATATGACCAGAACTCATACGAGAAAGCAGTATGTGGGTTAGCTTAACTGCTAAATGCTTGTTAATTCATAATTGATGGTGGCCAGAGATTCAGGGACTTTGACAGTGTAAGATGCAGCTTCTCAGAAGAATTAGGGGCCGGTTTGAGAAAACAAGCCATCTGTTACAATTCCACAATTCATCCACTTTAAGAGGTTAATCCCTCTCCACATATTTGACTGCTGGCCAGTCCAAACACTGACTATCAGAGCCCAGTCACCTGCCGCACTAGATATACCAGAAATGTATCAGTTACTAAGGGTGAACGCTGATACTTTCTTCTAATAGTCCAAATGTCTTTTCTTTTATATGAACTGGATGGCAAAGGTTTTAGTATCACACACATTGTACTTGCCACAAGAACTTGGTGAATCACACACACCGGAACACGCACACTGACACGCACACTGGAACACGCACACTGACACGCACACTGGAACACACACACTGACAAGCACACTGACACGCACACTGGAACACGCACACTGGAACACACACACTGACACGCACACTGACACGCACACTGGAACACGCACACTGGAACACACACACTGACAAGCACACTGACACGCACCCTGGAACACGCACACTGGAACACAAACACTGGAACACACACACTGACAAGCACACTGACACGCACACTGACACGCACACGGGAAC
>JABFDZ020000043.1:6290170-6303299 GCA_019775955.2 Pollimyrus isidori
TACATTAAGTAATAATTAATACGTTAAGTAAGGGTGTACTACACATTATTTGTACCCCCTCAACTAAAGTGTTACCCTAAAGTGTTACCATACTATTTGTGTGGAGTGTTACCAATGTAACAAAGCCGTATGGATTCTTTCTCCTTAACAACAGAAAAGCTCCCACAGACTGACAATGAAAAAGGCAACTATCTCTACGGAGCTCGCAGATTAGGAAGGACCTCCTCGCTTTTCACAGTGGTCATCTGTCTCTCGGAACCAGATTGTAGTTAAAACCCCCAAAGTAGACTTCCATAAGCTTCTTAAGCCCTCCCAAATGTAGCACCTTGACACCTGTCTTGGAGACCTCTCTCTCTCTCACACACACACACACACACACACACACTCCCTGGAGGAAAACCAACCTGCACTCCCGAGGACAGGTTTCCAATGTCACAGCCGACTACACTCCACAGATCTGCTCCGACTTCCTTCCATTAGCGGTGGATTACCTCAGCATAGCAAATTAATTAACTTGCATTTGCATTTATTTATTTAGCAGGTGCTTGTGTGAGGCAAACAGCACTTTACAGACATACGGGCTGTCAAAGACTTCAGGAGGCATCAGCGTAGCTGGGCCGTGCTTCCACTGAACGCCGAGCAGTGCAAGAGCAAGAGCTGTACGACATCCTTCAAACACAGAAAGAACTTCAGACGATTATTTAACTCAAAACCCAGAATGCGACACTAAGAGCGTTGAGTACCGCCGACCTGTGTGTGACGTGCCCCCTCTTCAAGGAGGCTAAGTGAACTCGACCGCAGACTACGGACCCCCACAGGACAACTTAGGCAAACAGGCATTTTCACCCTGTTTAAGGCTTAATTATGCTGACTTCTGCAGTAAATTTTATTAGTAGCTATGTCTATTACACACAAGGGAGGAGCCAGCTCAAGCATTTCCCATAATTCCCTGCGGCAAGAGCCGAGCTCCTCATCCTGGCCAATGCGCTCACCGTTTAACCTACGGTGTCTTCAAAATAAAACGCAACACTATTTACGCCTCTACTGTCAAGTAATGTTTCATTTTATCATTGCTGGCGTTATCATCGCATAACGTTGGTTAAATGATGAAACAACACTCTTCTTAATGACACTGCAGAAAGGATAAAATGAATTTAAAAAGTCACTTTTATTAAATGTGCATGTGGAAATTTATTAATGTAGATGAGTAATAACTGTAGCCAATCACAGTAAGGATGCTGCACAAGCAGAAGACACTGTGGATGGGATACACAAAGGGAAAAAAAAAACACCTTCAACAAATAAATCAACATATCATGTTTCTATACTGCTATGGGGACCTCAAGACTGTTCCAGGCAGCTTAGGACATGAGGCACAGGAATAGCCTGGATCGCACTGCAGCTCGTCACAGGCCACATACACACACAGAGCCAATTTAAGGTAAAAACTGTAATACCCAGCGGAAGCTCCTGCAGCACAGAACGTGCGAACTCTCCACGCGCAGAGCTGAGGTCCCAAAGCGTTACGGGGCCTATACCACACCATCCCGCAGCCCTTGTTATTGTACATGATTTTAAAAATAGTTACATTTTTTTTGGATGTTTAAACAAATGCAATTTTTTTTAATGGAAGACACCATTTAAATGTAACCTCCGGACAGCCAGAATGACCCTTTGCGATGAGGTGGCCCTATTCCAAGTTCATCAGATACAGAACAGCTGGATCAAATAGAATAGCTGGTATGTTCTGGTCCAGTATGTGTATAAAAGGCACAGAAATCGCTTCTCACTCTATTACTTAATTATCTTTTAACTTCTGAGCGTCCTTCACATAGGATTTAAGTGGCATAGATGGAGCGACACATTCTTTGAATGAATATATTTGGTAAACAAGTAATAAACCCCCATCTTCCATGAACATGGGTCGATATTAACGTGGACTGTGGAAATTTCCACTCCGTACCGTCACATCCTACCCCGCGGCTCAGTGGTACAAGAAAGTTGTGGCAGATGTGGTGACCTGAGAGCAATGTGCCGGGAAGCTTCAGAACACAACCCGCCTTGTCATACCAATGAAAGAGTGGATTCATTACAAAGTTCTGGCATTTCCATGTGATGACATTCAGTGTACAGTACTGGAAACGCCTCCATCAGTCAATCAGATTTCATGTAATATTGCATGTTTCCACAACATATTTGGTACAAAAATGCTTTACAGGTGCCCCCCACCCCAAACATATTTCTACTGTGGTCTATGCACAGCAGAAAAATATTGTGCTGTTTTTACTTGACTGCACTCGGAGCTTTAGGTAAATCTTCCATAGTTACAATTCTGCGATCGTTTTCTGCGTAGAATGGTGAATTCTACCGTTAGGTATTACTGCTAGAACATGCCAGTGTGTTTTAGCAGCAATTAATGCTCTTTCATTGAGAAATGTCTCCATCTGGCGGTGATTATTTGTTAATGCGTCCCTTAGTTTGACACCCACTTCATCCAGTCGGTAGACCGGCCAAGGGTCACAAGTTTTCCGGGGAGACTTTCAATTTTTTGCCTCAGCGAGTCTCAAAACAGTAAAATCACTTCTCCATGGTGTTGCAAGTAAAAACAATTTTCCATGTGTACTTATGTTCTGGCTCCATTAAAAATATATATGCTTGACCGTACCATCTGCCGAACGGTCATTTAAAATACACCACGGCACCCAAATTAAAAACCACAAGTATGCAGAACTGTGCTGTGGGCTGGGCTGGACTGGGATTAAAAATTGGCCCCAAACTTTGGGGTGCCCACCTGGGGTGTGGGGGTCCGCTATGAAAACTCATGTTGGAGATGCCCACTATGCCAGATGGCCAGTTCAGCCCTGATTTCCATATTAAGCTAAGAAAAGGTACATCATTGACTGCATTTCTGTGAGTTTTGTAAAAGATCTGGAGACGCATTTTCGCAATGGCCCCCGCAAGCAGGGTTTCCCGGATACGGCATAAACTCTCTCTCGGTCTGTGGCTTAGTCTGCTAACCGCCTCCTGTTACTGGCAAAGAACATCTATACAAGTCATTCCAATGGACAGAAACTCATGTCACCAAGAAATAAATCTGAAAATGTAATGAAAATGATGTATAAGGTGTTGTGTAATACATGATCACAAGTAACGTTGCCTTGAATGTCCCGCGCTGTTGTGGACTTTCTTTAATGACTGTGACTAAACTCTGTGGTTTTAATCTGACCCCTGAAAATGTTATTTCAGAATGCCATGCTTTTAATCTGGCCCCTGTAAAATCCTTAAATCATTCCTGATGCTTAAATCCCTACTGCTGCCAATGTTTCTGAACATGGCTAGCTAACACCACTGGCAATAGGCAGTCACAAATGTAGCGAATGCGTTTCTTTGAAAAATTTGCGTAATTACGACAACATAAAAAGACGGTTTTCTAATTCTAAGTTACAGCCTTTGTGGATCTATATTTAGAGAATTGTTGTATAAATGGTACTCGAAATTACTTAGGCTACCTAAAATTGGAAAGCCAATAAATCTATTTTTAAACCAGTGCTATAGGATTTCCTTTTATTTGCACGTGTAAAGCAGAGCAGTTAAATAAATTTTAATCCAAAGGATTTTGCCATTGGATAAGTATCTGTGTGCTATTACTCTTCACTGTAGGATTGTTTCAGAAGCGAAAGGGTTTAATGTATTATATTACATTATATTACCTACCTGACGTACCGTCTGCTGACTATGGCACTCCATTGCTTCTCTACTGGAAGGGGTGTCCTTCAGGGTGGCAGTGCTTCACATACATACTGTGACCAGCTGGTACACTCAACAGAGACGACGTTTCCTGGCCTCATCCTGCTAAGCACTCCTGCACCTAGAGGGCGCTCTGACGGGCACAGTTTCCATCCACGTCAATGCCGACTTGCAAGGGCTTCCTCGTTGAAGGATGGTGTGACGTTCTCAGTTCCTCGCAGGCCATGCCAAATACTGCTTGGTCAACCTAAGGGCCACCTGGTCACGTCTGGACCTCATAATGTGTTTACAGGTTTATGTTTCCTGTACCCGTCACCTTACACTAAGGCGAATGCAAATTAACCTCTAAAACCATTCACACAATCGTTTGTCCAAACCACCCAATACCTTAAATCCATCAGGTATTAAAAAAAAAAAAAAAAACTCCAAAGGCCTTTGCCTGAGACGGCGCTGAACACAAATACAAGAGACTGAAACAAAGCAAATTGCCAGCAAATGCAGTTTTATATTTCTTAAATGTCTACATTTTCTCACGGTTCATCGACAAGCGAAAGGCGACGGTTTTTGGGACGGACCATCCGATGCCATCACGTAATTAAAACGTGGACAGACACTGTGTTCCGTGGATTTGTTTCATGTCACGCAGCTCTGCAGCGGGGCTTTCTGGAAGGTGTACAACGCCAGCCTGATGACAATACCGTGCACTAAAAATAAGCGGCCGAAAAAACGTAAAAAAAGAAAAAAAAATCCGCCACACCGCGGCCAAGTGCAGGATGCCCCCCTGGTCAAAATACGTCAGCAAGAAGAGATATGTGCTCTTCTCCTGTGGCTGCTTCCTCACTCCCTGTCCTAGCTGCTGCCAGATTTGGCCTGGGAGTCCAGTGATGTAAGAAGGAACAGATTTTTTCGCCATATGCTCACTTTATCTTTCCTGGCTCTTTCCTCCTAGCTGTTTCATCTCTTGCTCTCCCCCTCCATGACCCCCCCTGCTCCCCAACAGCCGATCCCCAGCTCAGGCACCTAAGAACCGCATTCGTATATCTTTTTCGGTCTCATTGGTTGGTTCTGCCCCCTCAAACCCCCTACCGACCTTCTGAGCCTTCTGGCTCCCTGGCTCCATCCGCCGATTCAGGGCCGGCCGCCAACCTTCCCCTGACCTCCGTGACACAGTTTCAAGCGATCAGCAGAGGGGAGAGAAAACAAGCCTCGAGGACGTGGACATCAAGGCTCCTTCGAAGCTCCGAAAACGTCCTCGAACGCTTCACTAAGCAGCTTTCAGAAAAACCAAGAGTCATGATCTTAACTCCGTTGAGCAATGTCAGCAACAAAGACCTGCTGTATGCCAAGAGCAATAACAGCCATTACCCTTAGTGTCACTTTGAATAAGGTGATTTAAATATGCAACCATCCTCTTCTCTGTCCTTAAATGTTCACACAGCCACCAAAATAGCATGCAACCAAAACATAACCAAAGCATGCTGTCACTCTCCGCCAGTTCAGCTAGCGGTGAACTCCTGTTAGGGGCATCTTACCTCATCTCGAATTATAGGAGCTGCGTGGTCAGAAATATGTCGTGGCTCGGAGAGTCTGTTTGGCCTCGAGGCATTTCGGGGCTTCCAAGGCAGAACACGGGCTCCGGGTGACAACAATCTCTTGCTCGAAGGGAGTGTGATTTGAAACCTAGTATTATCCAAGTACAGCTATTTCATAATTTCAGGGCAATTAGCTCATTACTGAATGTCGCTTCCTTTAAGCTTGAATTATGATGTACCGGCTCCATTTTCCTTCATTTTGTTGCTATTCAACGTAGGTAGTGGGTGAATGAGTTGGAGAAGAAGCGAACAAGCAGGCAGTGTTCATACAATGGACAAGACAACACTCAAACAACACACAAGTCAACCTCTATTTTAAATATAATTTTACAGTCTGGCATTTGCAAACTGATTTTCATGCATCGCTTTTCCAATCCGTTTATCCAAATCAGTTATATTTTTATGGCACGTAGGCAGCGTTATGTATAGAAGGGCTTCCGAGTCGCTGGTTCCCGTCACCTTGTGTGGGCGGATATCCCGCGCGATCGCGAACAAAACGCGTGCAGCTGGGAGCGGCTACGGCGCGTGAGTCATCCGGAGCCGAGCGCGCGCCCGTGTACCCGGGGCCCCGACACGAGGCTCAATGGAGGGGCGCTATATTTAGAGATGCAGCTTTCGCTCGATCGCTCGGGTTTCAGCGGGGAATCGGCATTAAAAAAAAGGACAGATCACCACGATGTTCTACAGAAAAAGTGGAAAGTTTGTGTGAAATCTGGGTCATATGTAGATTTCATCGTAAGCCAATGCCCATAAAGCGTTTCACATTTATATTTTAGGCCTACATATTTTGAAGTCGCTCTTCTCCAAAGCGACGAATAATTGAGGCAAATGGCACATTACAAACATACATGCTGTCAAGGGGCCGACTATAGGCATAAATGCAGCTTGGCTGAGCTTCCAGTGAATGCCCAGGTACAAGTGTAGGCAGTACTGCAGCAGGATCTACACAGCAACTAACAAGCATGAACCCAATAAGATTAAACAAGGACTGGCGGTGCGACCTGAAAACATTGGGGGAATGTATAGAGGCATCGCAAGGCATTTTATTAAGATTAATTCCAAAATAATAATAATAAATAATTACATTAGTGTGGATTTTAGACAATGACCCAGCATCTGTTTTCATTTATGACTCATAGTTCCCATGCAAACCATGTGTGGCTACAGTCTATAAATTTGTTTGCGGAGCCAGTAATCTCCAGCCACGAGGGCGTACGGCCAAGACCAGGCAATAAAATCACCTCCCTACCTTACGGAAAGGCAACACACCCACAGTTAAGAGTCAACCCATAAACAGTGCCGCTCATTTTCCAACAGTCCACTGTGATCCCATTTGGGTCGTGCAAGCGAGGCTTTTAACGATGTGTCGCTTTCAAAGGCCAGGCCATCGTTTTATAACACATGCAACTGCTCTTATTTACAGTTAAATTCCTCACCACCAGTCCGTCCAAAACAGTCCCAGTCCTTTTCTCAAAACAGACACAAGTGTCTCTATCTGGCTAATGCAATTCATAATAATACCAGAATGAAAATTAACTGCATGAAATCGTGTAAATATGGAAATTTATACTTCGTATTTCAGGTTGCGTATAAATGTCTATACTAAAGCTCTCCCCGCAACTACTGGTACTGCAAACCCGAAGGCCTGCAATTACGCCACTGACCGAGAGATGGTGCTACAAGCACGCACCGCTCTTTAAGTTGAGCGCCAGTTGTACCTGATCTCCTTAAAAAAATCTCAGGTCATCTATATTTTATGCACCTTCTATATTCCTTAAGAGTGCAAACTACAGACTGGCTGGATAATAGCATGGATTAATAATGGATGTATAATGTAATAATGACTGCAGGATTAGGACTCTAACCACCGCTGTAAAGGTAATTGTGCTGTTATCTGTAATATTAGAGTAGGGCTGCTGGACTGTTCAAGTTTCCACTGGTAATTGAGTCTATACACATTGAATCAACGATATAGTGGGTGGCAGCAAAGACTGTTTTCCATTAGATCCCTTTATTTGGAGCAGATTACTTTACTTTGTTAATATACCGCATGTGAATCGCGAGCAAACACAGTTTGAAAAAATGTTTAAGACTAATTCTGCAGTGAAATTGTGCTTGGTTTTGACGGTTTTAGTGAGAATTAAAAATCATGTAAATGCGAATGGACTTTGTTCCTTACTAGCCCGATTCCCAGCAGGCTGACGTTACACAGTTTGGATCGAAAGCGAGTACATCCTGTAAATGACATCAGGGTTCTCCAGCCGATAAACCCATGGGTGAACAACCCGTATTGTCAAATCGAGAGCTTTTTGCTCTTTATCAAACTGTTCAGGGCGATGGTGAAGCACAACGTATCCTTTTTACCATGATCTGGACTCCCAGGAAATATCAGTCATGAATATACAGATTTTTCAAGAGCAAATCAGCGTGATGTATTGCAAAATTACTTATTTTCACAGACCGAACCAGAGGGCAGCCTGTCTATTAGAGGCAAACAAACATGCTGACAAAAAACGTGGGCGGCATGTCGTGCAAATAGCGCGCGGAAAGGAGGGAGCTGGGGCCACGTGCCTTTCTCACACTTATTCTCCTGTTAGACGTCATATATTCGACGCTTTTTTGTTGCATAATAGGGGTAGCGAGATATCTGAATATTTTCGGTGGGAGCTACTGGATGCAATAGAGGACTTCATTTGTGGTTTTAAAAAATATCGGTTCATGATTCACGAAATACTTATTTACACTAATTATATAACATATATTTGATATAATATTAGTTATATCAAAATTATGAGTGTATAAGGCTTCAGAATTAAGCTTTTATCCTGCAGGCTTGGTTGTTGTATTGAATGTAATGGAGACACTGACTGCAGGGCAGGAAACCTAACAGAGGAAAGCTAGCTCTCCTTTTAAGTACAGAAATAGACGTAAGTGGAAATGCAAATCTGGGTTCACGGCTTAACATGTGATATTTTTTTTCTTTTTTCTTTTTTTTGCTTCGAAGAAAAATACCCGCAGTTGGGCTGCTTTCGTTCAGAACTATCGTTCAGCGCCGATAAATCTCTTTGGCGCTGGAGCGGTTACAAAGGGCTGTGAGAAGTTGTACCGCACAGCTGCGGACTGCAAACCAGACACGTTGTGGGCCTTTTAAAAGCAAAGTGCAACATCACGTTGGCCCTCTTCCGAGCAGTTTAACAGAGAAGACGTGACACGAAAAGGCGCGACAAGGGCGGTCATAACAGCGGGGGTATGGGGACGGAAAAAGTGCCTTCAGGACGCCGATTGACTGCCGGTCACCGGGAGGTGCGAAGAAGCCACGGGACAGAAGGACGTGGCTGACATTTGCCAAAAGATCTTTCTCGTGTTGTTTTTATTTATTTATTTTTAATATTCGCTGGACTCTGTCCTGTGATTAGCGGGATAACAGCCCCTGTAAACACGGAGCTAATATGTCGGATTGTGCCCCTCTATTACTCAGTGGCCTTACATACAGGTCATTTGGCTGCTTCCCTGTAAGGGAGCTCACTTCCATTGTGCAGAAGCATCTGAGCCCTTTGCTGCTCTAGGTGAACTCCACTGATACGGAGAATAAAGGAAATACCAGGAGTCTGTGATCAGTGTTAGGGAAGTTGCTCACAAAAGTAACCCATTAAAGACAGGTGGAAAGTTCAGGTCCAGTTAGTAAAAAATCCAGACCAAGGGTTTGTTTCAACCAACCGGTTAAGTAGAAAGAGGCACAGTCACAGAGTCCTCAACTGTTTGGTTGAAAGAAAACCTTTGTCTGGATTTGTACTTTCTGAACCCGAACCTTCCACCTGTGTCTTTAATGGGTTACTTCTGTAACTTCTCCAACACTGTCTGTGATTATTTGAGCTCTGTAGGGGTGAATTCCCAAAAGTCTGTCCTGCTCACAAATAGTCCAAGATAATCATGTTCACTCGCATGTTGCTGATCCTTTACGGAGATCACCAGGAAACACGAAGAAGTCCATCTGTGTTGTTTGTTATTCATAGTGAAACTTCTGTTGTGGGCGGTACGTGGATAGGCGGGTTGGGGTCCTGTGGTTGGTCGGTCGCTGGTTTGAATTCCAGAGTGATTTTTGCAGAGACTTCGGAGCATCTGTTAAAAAAAAATAAAATGAAAATGTCTATCCAGGAGATCAGCAGAGTTGTCAAGGAAATTTCGCCGCGTAAAAACAATTTATGGCCAAGGTTAAACTATGGTTGGAAAACTACTTATGTTAATGATACCTTAATAACAATAAATCTGTTAATCATGCCGGTAATGAATTTAAAAACCGAGTCCGTGTGGGGTGGTTTTAATTAGATACGTGTGTACAGTAAGCATTTCCTATTTTGTTCTTTCCGTTCCTGTACTTCACTGTCAGTAATGTAGCAGTAATGTTTTGACTACGGGTTACTGTTATCATGCTATGAACTGGAAATGATACAAACAGTGTATCTATGTGACTATTTCACTTGATGACTTTTATATGTAATTCTGGCAGATTATTTTCCCAAAGCATTTATGCAGAGGTAGTAATTTAATACATTAACAGAACAGCATGTTGCCTCTGCAGTGGGCAGCACCGTGATGTCATACTTCGGTTTTTTTTTGCTGGGTGCACACCCCCCTGTCATCCTAAGACATAATTTAGGTGACTTCTTGCATATTAACTGCCCTTTCTGTGTGTGTGACATGTGACAGTTATGTGCAGGCTGTCCTTTGACTTACGTTTTCTGCTTCTTGTGATTGGCTACAAACCCTCCCGTGGGCCTGCACTGGGTATAGAAGCTGCGCGGATGCATATTTACGATATTATGTGATAAAATGAACAAACTGGGGTAAATATTGTTAGCCTGTCATATGACGCACTGGCCATACTAAATAATTAACTTCTTAAAAGGCTTCAATTTACTTAGGACAAAATCCCACTTATCGTAAATCAGCATATACAATCATCACTCTGTGCTCTACGAGAAAAGTGAAACACGATTTATAAAGAAGAACATTTATATGTGCATTTCAGATTTGCGCACGAACCCTAAACTTTACTGAACAAATAATCAAGAGAATTGGTTACCGTTGTGTTCATTTGTGTCCTCCGTGTGCTCATTTTGATGTATCTTATCAGCATATAGGCCTATTTAATGCGGCACAGTGGTCTGACATGAGATTCACATGCTAAACATGGGGGACATGTAGGTGATTATGACGCACATTTGTCCAGCTTCCCTTCACAGCTAATGATATGTGGCGTCCCCCCATTCCCGATAAGAGTAACATTATATTACAGTGTGCCTTCCAGAGTCATTACCCATTTCAACGCAAATAGTCAAATTATTTAATAAAGGACCGTAATCAAATCATACCATACCATGCAAATTATTGTAATTGTATTTATTTGAAAACAACAATCCGTTTTTTTTCATCTGTACTGTAATTGAAACTGGATTTTACATATTTCATTATCCATCGAACATCACAGTTACCCTTTTTCTCTTTGACGTTTTTCTTTTTTTTTCGTTTGTTTGTCTGTCTGTCTGTTTCTGTACAGTTGTTTGTGCTTCGATACCTTATATTTTAAAGACATGTTAATACACTTAAGTGAATACCAGGGACTAGTGACAGTATGTCCAAAGCGTAAATGACACTGATTATACACACGTACAAATACAAACACACACAAGAGCACTGGCTGAATACTCCAGTTCATTTAGAGTTGTGTTGAAAAAAGAACCACTTTCAAAACCACCTGGATTTCAAATTACACTATTCCCAAAAATTTAAATATCACATGACGGTACCCTTAGAATTTAGTAAACTCAAGGTGCATTGCCTGTTGTTTATGTATTTGCTATTGTTAGAAAAAAGCCAGTGGACTGAGCCACGCCCGCCAACCCATTCCATGTACAAATATGTCTGGTTTTTTTTGCATTTGATTGATGGGTGTTGGATACTGTATTTACATTGGCTGGAATGTGTCCCGCACTACTCAACAAATCAAGTACTTCAAGCAACATGATTCACAGAAGATCCAAATACCTTTAATATTTTACCACTACTTCGATTAGTCTTGAAGGAGAAAAAACAAAAACGGTAAAAACGCACAAGTGCATATGTTGGTTCACTTAATGCTTAACAGGTCTATCTTTTCGTAAAAATCACAACTAGCAATTAGTTGTAGCCGATCTAGCAAACAGGAGATAAAATGTTACAAGCATTATAACAAACTGTCATATGTAGATTTCAATATAACGCATAAGTGCAGATATATACTGTGTATGTGTGTGTATATATATATATATATATACACATATCTACACACACACACTTGTACAAGTACTACTATATATAATATATATGTGTGTATACACATATATAACTAATATATAAAGCAGTATTACAGTATACATATTTGTTCTAATGAGCCAGTAGCAAATCCCATGCTGGACATAGAAAAGGCATCCACAACATTACGAAAAATGTACAATTTATGAAACATGGTACAATAAATAGAATAGAATTGCTGCTGTACACAAAAGCAATTTAATTTCACTCATATAAAAATATGTTTTAGTGCAACCTTACGTATATTGATACTTCACATCATTCAGACTCAGGTTTCCAAAAAAGAGGGGAATTACATTTATTACAAAGCAGATACACAAATGTGATATATTTACACGTCTTCCTGCTTAATATGCTTATAAGAATATAAGCAAAAAGTAAAGAAAAGGCACACACATCTGTACATTAAAAAGTACCAGACTGGACAAAAATAAGTCCATAAGCGATTTTGGTCAGGCTCACAGATAAGTTAACATTGTATCATTATATATGTACATGTATATGTGTATACATATATGTGTGTATGTGTATTTATACACACCCCTTTCTGACACCTTAAATAAGAAGAAAACTGTTAAAATAGCAAACCAAGTTATAAAAGGCATGCTATACATATATTTAAACTACAGAATAAATTTGCTTGTTTAAAGACTTGTGTCTGTGCGCGTGTGTGTGCATGTCTGTGAATGCCTTTGATATCCACCTGTTCTCCCGTCCGCCCTCGTTCACCTGTTGTCCATGGCGTCCCCTCCCGCGTCCGCACCCCTGTCCGTGCTCGACGGCGACCCCCTCTGGCCGCGCGGGCCCGGCGCTCTCCCGTCGCCGCTTTGGTCGGCAGTCTGCAGCGCAGAGGCCCCGCCCAGCTCGGCGGCCGAGTCCGGGGGCGTGGCGGAGGCCCCGGCCAGCGGCGGCCCGGCCTCTGAGCCGCAGTAGTGCGGGATCGCGACCCTTTCGGCCTGACCCAGGGGGTGGGGGGACAGGGGGGCGCCCGGCCTCTCCACAGACTCCTCCGAGGCGATGCAAAGGGAGGCGATGGCCTTAGTGCAAGTCTGTATGCTCTCCTCCTGCCTCGAGTCCTTATCCGGCGCGTCTGGGCCCGGCTCCCGGGGTTGCTGGGTGGCCGGACCGGGGGAGCAGGCCGACGGCTTCTCGGCCAGCCGCGGAGCGTCCTCTGCCCCCTTTCCGGCATCTTCCGCTGGGGTGTGCGGGGACGCCTCGCCGTTGCTGGAGTCCCTGGACGTGCTCTTCTGCAGCGGCGTCCGCGCGGCGTGGCACAGACCCGTGACCGAGGCGGGCACCGAGTGTAACATCTGGATGCCGCCGATGGGGATCATGGGGAAGGGCGTCCGTACCTGCTGCTGTGAGTGCAGCGGGAGGTGGCTGAAGAGGCCCTGGGGCATGCTGGGGCCCTCCTGGCCGCCGGGGGCCTCGGCGTGGAG
>JABFDZ020000043.1:6303399-6315534 GCA_019775955.2 Pollimyrus isidori
CGGGGTTGCTGGGTGGCCGGACCGGGGGAGCAGGCCGACGGCTTCTCGGCCAGCCGCGGAGCGTCCTCTGCCCCCTTGCCGGCATCTTCCGCCGGGGTGTGCGGGGACGCCTCGCCGTTGCTGGAGTCCCCGGACGTGCTCTTCTGCAGCGGCGTCCGCGCGGCGTGGCACAGACCCGTGACCGAGGCGGGCACCGAGTGTACCATCTGGATGCCGCCGATGGGGATCATGGGGAAGGGCGTCCGTACCTGCTGCTGCGAGTGCAGCGGGAGGTGGCTGAAGAGGCCCTGGGGCATGCTGGGGCCCTCCTGGCCGCCGGGGGCCTCGGCGTGGAGGTGGGACGAGGGGCCCTTCCTCTGATCCTGAAAGAAGTCAGACGGGAGAGTGAGTCTGGCGGAGAGTCACTATCAGGATCCCGGAGACGGTTTTATGAAAAATAAACCATAAACATGTCCGGCAGGATTCGACGCACGTTTATTTCTCTTGCCTAATGTGTCTCATCTCATAAATATCTGTTTTCTCTGATTGGTTTACAGTGCTGTTGGTGAATTGTTGGAAAAACGGATAGAAAAAAAAAAAACGCCTCGCTAATATGAACTGGACTCTGAAACAATGCAGCCTAGTGGCAGAATAGTTCAACAGGATAGTCACAACACTGTCTGCTATCTACCTGCGTATTCTTTTTCTGCTCACTTCTCAAAAAAAGCAATTTTTAGCTCCATATACTCGAATTAAAAGGCTGAAAGAGCCGACATGGAAATATAGTCAGTTCTGCCTGTGAAGTTTACTTTCATTTAACTGTCCTTGGGAAGCGAGTTTTAACATGCCTTTTAAAGTACAAAACAGCCCTTATTAAACATAACATCGAGAGCCAAGCCTGCATTATGGGCATTGTTCTTTATCTTTATATCCTCCTTTTCCAGGGACAGTGGCCAGAGGGTTTTGAAACATTTAATATACCCTTTCTACAGCAGTATATGAATGTAGCTTTTTTCATCCTCCAAGGAATCCTAATTAGCCAGTATATAAATAGAAATGTCTTTTTCAGCAGTATTAGGTAAAGCAAATGGTTTTTTTTTTCCCCAGCAGTAATATATGTTTGCACTAAGAAGGTGAGGGTTTTTTTTTCCTTTCCACTTTCCTATGTTGAGGTAACATTTTAAAATGGACTGGAGAGTTTGCTCAGATCAGAAGGTAGAAGAGCCGATCCTTCCCGACAATAATATTTACATCATTCCAGTTATTTGTTTTATTTAGGTCAGGCATTGACTATATATGAAGGGTGACCTTGTGAATTTTCCAATGAGGCGGGTAGGAGTCTGGCTGGAAAAACTTCTGTCAAAAAGACTTACCGTGTCCATGTCAGCCATGGCTCTGTTTCTTTGTCCCATTTCAGGCTGCAAGTAATGCCCTGCCGGGCCCCAGGGGGCGCTGTGGTGATGCGGGCCCCTCCGGGGAGACACGGGCCTGATCATGCCCCGATGCCGGCTTCTGGGGGACAGGTCCCGCCGGCTCGCAATGTCCTTCCCTGGGGACAGTGGCCTCCCCAGAGAGATGGGCGAGAGACGTCCTCTGGAGCAGAGATCCCTGCGTGGCGACAAGTCCCTCCGGAACATGATGTCCCTCTTGGGGGAGATATGCCTCAGAGGGGAGGCGTCCCTCCGTAGGGACAGGCGCCCCCGTGGCGAGAGGTCCCTCCGGGGGGACAGGTACCGACGGGAAATGGGTGAGGATTCCCTGAGTGGGGAGGAGTCACAGCCGGGGGAGGACATGCGCGATGGGGAGAGCTCGAAAGACGAGGAGCTGTGTTCCGGCGACAGGCCCGCATCCTCTTCCATAGAGCTGGGCACGTCCAGCCGGTTTTTGTAGTCCTCGCCCAGCAGGAACTTTTGGTACTTTGCCATCTGGGCCTCGCCAGCTCTCTCGCCGGGCACCATCAGCTGCGTAATCTGAATGCTGGGCAGGGTGGCGAAATAGCTGAACAGGGGGGGCTTGGAGGAGGGGCCCAGGAAGTCGGAGGAGGACGGGGTGGTGCCCTGGGAGGCCGCGACGGCGGTGACGGACAGAGCGGGGGTCCCGTAGGGCTGGGGGCTTGTGCTTCTGGAACGGGTCTTTGGTGTGGAGTCGCCCTCGTATTCGTCGTCCTCGTCGTCGTCCTCGTCGATCTCGTCGCCGTCTTCCTCCGCTCCGTCCGAATCGTCTGCGTCAGAGAACTGGTGCTCGGCGGTGAGATCAGAGATGCTGGCCTTCCTGGACCCCCTGTGGATGTCCTCTGCATTGTCTAGAACGAAGCAATTTCACTTGAAAACAAGGACCTAAAACCTGTAAACGCAACTGTGGCATATCGCAATACAAATAAAGCGCATTTAGTGCTGTCTTAACTCAGGAAATGAGAAGCACTAAACACAATAACAGTATTCAGTTCACATTTTTACAGATCTTTTACTGCAACCCTATTTTTTTTTTTTCGGTTGGATAAAAATGGGCCTTAGATTTCACTTATGTCTTCTCCAAAATAACATTTGGAAAACTGGGATCCAAACAAGCAGTGCTTTATTGACTATATCTAATTTGGTTATATTATGGAAAGCTGGCAGCAAAAGCCGCTCCTGTTTTTTACCACGCTAATTGTTCCTCAAGAACCACAGCAGCGACCGGCTAAGACCAGAATTTACTCCATCCCCGACTGATGGTAAGGGCCGATTCATACCAGTTTCCTCGGCCTCCCCATCGTCCACGGATGTCACCGACACCCCAAGCTCCAGGCACTTCTTCATGTGGGCCTTCGACTTCATGTGCTTCGTCAAATTTCCTGTCAACCGGATGACAAAAAGCGGCCTCAAAGACGGCTTTCTAAATGCGACGGCTTCTATTCAGTTAATTTGACGCACTTTTCATCCAAAGGGATTGAAAATAGCTTTTGATTTTATGAATTTATAAAAATGTAAGCGCTTTGCTTAAGAGTACAGCAGTTGCTACTGAACCTTCAGAGACTTGAATCTACACCCTTTTGGTTTGATAGTTGATAGCAACCATTTTACCTAACAAACATATAATTTGGATCAATTCATTCCTGTAGGAAATCATTGCTGCTACAAGCTTGTTTTACCTGAATCATCTTCACACCTCCTCCTCAAACTTCTTCAGAACCCTGGACGTACCTTTAGTCTTAAAGGCGAAGTTGCAGAACTTGCAGACGTACGGCCGGACGTCGGTGTGCGTGCGGATGTGCTTCTTGAGCATGCTGGGCTTCTTGCAGCGGATGCCGCACTCCTCGCAGATATACTTCCCCCTGCCTCGGCCCCTCACGTACACGTAGTCCTCGTTGGACTTGTACCTGGGCAGAGAACAAGGCCCAGCTCATTAAGTGCGTACAGTGAATCGCTGGACGAATCGTCGGGAGAAAATATGTAATAAATTAGACGGGTCGCATTCCTTTAGGTGAACATGGGCAGTGAACTTTTAATTGCTTGAAAAAAATAATTCTCCTGCCAAGTTCAGCTCTGCATTTTCGCAGATGTATCCGCTTGTGGCCATATTTATTTATTTTACCACGCACAGAATAGCACCTACTATAAGGCTGTAATTATTTCATTTGGGTGAAAGTCTGACACAGTTGCCAAGGCGTGCTGCATAGTTCACCCCTTGCAAGCTTAAAAACAGAATGAGTATCATTGCATTATGTCGTTTCGGGATGGAAAACAGTTTCCAAGAGCTAAACTGATCTTCATCGTCAAGATGTCAGCAGGAAACTGGGTGATGGACTGTGTTTGTGTGAAGTGTGAAGTATGTTGTTGTGGAAATGCAGGGATTATGCAGAGAGGAATGCCCATGTCGCAACAGAATCTCCCACAGATTACATAATCAAGCATTGCTCCATTTCCACCAGGAACCATATACTATAACCCTTTATTTACTTTAGAGAAAGCATCAGCCAAAAAAAACTGAAATCCAAATACTGTTAGCCTTAACAATAAGCATGTAATTAAGCGACTGGAGCTGTCACCCAACTTGACACATACCCTCCTTCAAAAATCTTGATGCGGGTGGGCTCTGGCTGTTTTGATGAAACATCCTTCTCTCCATCGTCTTTAACTTTGTCCCTAGATCCAGTCCCTTTCATCTTCTTCTCATATTTGCTCACATCCAGCTGCATGAGCTCTGGCTTTATCTGAAACGATCACATAAATAAAATGTGGTCATGTTCGATACAACTATTTACAGTACTTGTTTGTATTTTCACTACACATGACCTTCTATGTAAAAATACGTGATGGACAATCAATGGCATTTTTACCTGTTCAAATCTCTGTTTCCATGAAAGTGAGGACACAAGCTTGCCTGTCCCCGGGCGATACATAGGAGCCATGGTGTAGGTTTCCGTGTTCTTCCTCTGCTTCGAGCGAAGTAGTGCTAGGGTTGCCTTGGTGCTCAAACTTGGCGGGTTTGGATTATAAGAGCTAACACACCAGGAACCATAGACAGAGGTAAGAGGGGTTGTCTGTGCAAAATTTGGCTTGGTGTAGTTCAGGAAGCACCAGCTGACACTGGTGGTCGTTCGGAGACTTGGGAACTGAAAGAACTGCTGAACGTCAGCGAGGTCAGTGAGCAGGAGAGTGCTTCCCACCACACCCCCTCCGTGATTGGCAGCAAGCTGCACCAACATGTTCACTGGCATCTTGCCTCCTGCTGCAAGCTTAATCTCATCTTGAGTGTCACTGGCAGAGAGCATTGACTGTGGGCTAGAACCTGATTCTGCAGTGGATTCATCCACATCCAGCTCTTCTGGGGACTCTCTACCATCTGGATTGTCCATGGTTATCTGCAGAGGTGGAGTGAAACTATCCTTCGGAGGGACTTTGGGTATGTGAGGCACGGTTGGATTCAAAGGTGACTTAGAGGAAGGAAATTCTAATGGAGGTGACACCATCTCCTCTTGATAGTCGAGTGAGCCATCATTCTTTGAAAAGTCTGGTTTCAGTGACTTGCCACTGTCCTTTGACACACTTGAATTACTTAGTTCAACAGCACTGAGCTCCTTCACAATCTGACCATACATAGTTTCGTCTTTAACCCGTTTTTGCTGCTTGGTCTCAATGAAGAGCTCCAGACTGCTTGCTGGAGAAAGCATGCGTTTACTTCCGCCAATATTTGAAGAAGCATCCGTGGTGGAAATAGTTCCAGAGGTCAAAGATAGAGGAATCCCTGTGTTCAATCTCCCTGGCAGGGGCTCAGGAACTTTCCAGAGGGGATAACGTAAAAGTTCTCCAGGATGACCCAATATGTTAGATAAATTCAATCCACCTCCATGCTTTGAGCTGGTAATTGTGAGTGAGGCTTGAGACGCGCTGTCAGCGCAAATGACCCTTGTGGAACTTGAACTTTGGCCATGTGTAGCCAAGATCTGTGAAACACTTGTGTACATAACACTACCATAGGATGGCACGTGAGTCTGGATCCTAACAGGAACTAACATACCAGGAAGTGAGGGCTGCAGTCCAGCAGGCTGAGTGGCAAAAACTGGCTGAACTTGTTGCAAAAGCACCGTACTTGTGGAAAACGTTTTTGATGCAAAATGGCTAAGATGCTGCGGGTCAGCTCGTGAAGGGTACTGATAGTTCTGGCTACTCGTACCATCAGATTTTGCATCAGTTTGCTCCTGAATGAGCTGCAGTTGAAGAGGTTGATGTGGTTTTTGGTGACCCGGCTGCAGACTGGGCTGCCTGATATGTAGCTTCTGCAGTTGATGTGTCTGAAAAGCAAGGTGCTGTTTGTAACGCTGTGATGACTCGGGATTCCAGAAGAATTCTGGTTGAAATGGCAGAAAGGGAGGCTGTGCTATGCTACTATGATGAGAGGAGTACAGCATCACTTCATGGCTTAGGAGTTCAGGACGTTCACTTTCTGAGCCCTGTTGAGATGGTTTCTGGCTGAGCAAGTAGCCCTCTTGCTGACTGTCCTCACTGGTGCTGTGCTGCAATGGATTACGATATGGACCTAATATTGGCTGGACGCCTCTCTTTGACCGTGCTACTTCAGCAGCTGCCACAGTGTTGCCACCAACCAATGATGAAGTCGAACTGTGCCACGCAGAAATATGGGGGCTACCTTGCACGTTCTCTGAGTGTTCATGCTTAACACTCATTTCAAGACCTTGCTCCTGCACCACGGTTTCAGGGTAGACACTCAGGGATGCCTGCCGCACCAAGTAGCCCCGTTTCCGCTCCTTCATAGCAGAAGCACTTGTGTAAACTTCCCCTTGTCTGGATGAAGTGGAAAGGCTGCCGTAGTCGAATGACTTGCTACGTATTTCCGGGATCTCTGTTGGCAAGGCACAAGGTGCCTGTTCTGAGGAAGAGCGTCGCATCTCCCTCTGCTGGTGATGACTTGGTATGGAAAGAGAGTGTCCACTTCCCGGCACCGTTAAAAACTCAGACTGCTTGCCAAAGTCATCTTGCTTAGTTGGGGAGACTGACTTAATGTTTTCCTCTCTGTCAAATGACATCGAGAAGCTTGAGCTGTGAGACAGATTACTCTCTTGGCTGGGGCTCCTGGAGAGGCTGGTGCAGGTTGACTCAAAGCTCGATTCCCCAGAGGAGTGCTCCAGTTCAGCCAGGCGCAGGCGCTTCTTTTTTGGAGGCAACTTTTCTGCAGGAAGCTGGGAAAGGGTTTCACTTCTCTGTGGCCACTGGAATTCTTCCACATGTTTCTCTGGTTCCTTAACTGGTACTTCTGGCTCCTTCTCTGATTTGTCTGGCTCCTCTGTCACTCTGATTTCAGGCACTTGGATGTTAGGTTGACGTACCAGTTTGTGGGGCATGTGGTATTGCTGGGTTGGCGGCAATGCTGCTAATTCACTGTCGCTCTGTTGCTGCTCCATGCTTTCAGATCTTAGAATTGATTCTGGACTATGCATCTCTTCTGTATTTTCTGTGTCTGACAGCTCGGAATACTGACTGGAAGGTTTGTCTTGCTGGAAACAGGGGTGCTCAATTGATTCAGACTTCTCGAAGGAACTAGGCCTGCTCAACGAATTTGTGTGTTGGATGACAGAGATTACATTGCCACCAGCCTTTCGCTCTGCGTCCGGGATAAGCATCACATCTTCTGAAGACATACTAGCAGCAGTATCAAAACTATCTGATAGGCTGTGTGAGCTGTACATCTGTCCTCTGCCTATAGGGGTGGCTCTTGAGATCTCTTGACTAGCTTGCCTTGAATCATAGTCCCCAAGTGACACAAGCGTTTCAACAGAGCCACTATGGTCACTTCCATACTGAACAGAGCAGTCTTCTTCCTCCCCAACACTCTTCTCCTTCCTTCGCTTCCTGGTGGCCGGTTCTGTCATTCCCATTTTAGTACCATATAACCCGTATGTCACGCGCATATCAGCCAGATCTAACCCAGAGCCACGATCCCCGTGTTTCAGTGCTCCATAAGGAAGAGCGGTATTTTTGGGGACAGTTCCATAGCTCTCAGATTCTGCATGCCCTTCATGTGCTGAATGCTCAAAAGCAGCCTGCCTCCTGAGCCTTCTGAGACCTGCTGAACCTGGGTAGAAGACATCATCAGAGGTAATCATCTCATCAAAGGAGTGGCTCACTCTAAGAGCTTGAGGTACATTGAGAGTTGTCGGGGAGGACGTTGGCATTGAGTTGCTCCTTATGAGTGGCCCTGAATCGGACGGTGCTTCCAGGTGGCCCGTGCTACTTGTGGTGTACTGTTTCGGCTCACAACCAGTAACAATCTGCGGGGCTGCACTTTCACCCCTGAAAAAAAGATTGGGATTTAGCTTCATAGCATTTTCATCCTTCGAGAAGAGATGACCGATATGATCCTCAGAAATCTTGGTCATGCACAAGTCGAGCATGCCACCAGTTTTGTCATTTAAGTCAATTGTACTAGAGTCTTGGCCAGGTACAGCTGCCATTCCTACTGTCAATGACTGCCGCGGTCTGGAGTTAGGCCTGTAATACCAAGTCCTCCCGAACATGATCTCCTCGTAGGATTTTACATTGGTGTTGGGTGGGCTGATCTGTTGCTCAGCACTCTCGGAGCGTGAGAAGTATCCGGAGTCCGTGCTACCTTTGCTGTGTGGGCTCAGCAGGTTTAAGGAAGGCTCAGAGTCCTTTTTCTCAGTAAGTTTTAGGACGAGCTTTTGTTTGTTGGTATGAGATTCATCCACACGGTTTCCACTGTGAGCACCGATGGGAGGGGCTTCCATGTCTGCGAACGGGGGACACTCCATGGCTGCAGATGGAATGCCCTGTTTTGGAACAATCAAGATAGGCACTTTCATGGAGCCAACGGCCTGCTCCTCCGCTGGGTCCGCGTAGGCCGGCTCATTGCCCTTATCTATTGTGCTTTTCTCAGCCTCGAATGATATTTGCGGGAGAGGGCTAGCCTTGTCCAAATACATCGAGCCTTCGCCGGTCTCCTCATCCGTGTCTGTACTTTGCTCACCGTCCGAGTGCACCTCCGCCTCCCCCACTGAGGATGCTTGATCCATATCTGCACGTGTAGCTGGCAGTTCTGAAAAGGGCACCAGCCCTGCTTTAATGGCATGGGCATGAGATTTTCTGTGTTTGTAAAGGTTGCTTTTGGTTTTAAAGGAAAAACCACAGGGAACACACGGGTAGGGGCGTTCGCCAGTGTGCGACCGGATGTGCTTCTTCAGCACGCTGGGTTTAGCACAAGCCCTTCCGCAATAATGACAAATGTACTTCCCAGGCTTCTTCGGCTTCTGTTCCTTTTTATGCGACTCCTCCGGCGGCTCGATCCCCGTCTGGGAATACTGGCTAAACGAGGCGGGTAAACTCGGAGACTTCCTGCGTGGGAAGACCCCGGCGTGTCCACGTGAGTGAGCGGAGAAAAGGTCGTCTGAGGTGAGCGAAGTCAGCCGGTTGGCGAAGGGCCAGCCGTGAGCCTCTATGCCAGGCTGCGGCTTCGCCCCTGACAGGTACCGCTCTTGGATGGGCTGTTGTGGATACTGATGTGGCAACGGGTAGGCATACGTGCTTGCAAAAAGCGGAGGATACGGGCTGTCTTGTGACAACTGGCCAGCTGTTGAGGACAGGTGCTTCTGGGAGCTGTACTTTTGGGTCGAGCCGGTGATGCCTCCACAGGCACCATCCCCAGCACCACTGGGTGGACCTTCTCGGTGCGGATGCCTTTTTCCTTCGAGGTCAGGGAAGGTACTTCTTTTCGTGCCAGAGGTGGGATCTGAGACCCACTTCCTCTGTAGTGGAGTTTTCTCCCGGGACACCTTGGTACCCTTTGGACCAGCAACAGATTCCAGCGGCTCCATATTTCCTGTTTTTATTCGATCCGTATCTTCAATGGTCGTGTCCGTTAAAACGTTATCGACATAGATAGATACCTGTGCCACGCTTGTGGTTTCTAGATTCCATGTCCTTCCATTTTACTTTACATGTGTGTTTTTTCACGTTTATGTATTTCCAAAATGTCTTTCATAAGTATCAGATCATTTATAACTTGGGAAATGTTCTCAACATTCTCAGGTTGCAATCAGTTTAATTCTTTCCAATTTTCAATTGATTTGATATGAAGAATTTTGACCTGTCTGGAAGACAATACATAGAAGTATCATAGTTATTATCATAGCATTTTACATTTAATCTCATTACTGAGTGATATTTGTAATTTAAAAGAAGGTACTCACTTCTCTCCCGGATTTCTCAACTCTTTGCCTTTACATCACCTAGAGTAAACAAAAAAAGGAATATTTTCAGCTTAACCAAATATTGAGTGAAATAACATTCACGAAGAGTTAATTTTACGTGTGGAACAAATGCATAACCTCATTAAAGGTTGGCTTCAGTGAATGAAATTCAGCTTCGGCGCGTGTGTTTCTTAATCTTTCTCAGAACACAGCTTTTGTGCGAACTGCTACTGAATGCCGCCGTGAGTCATCATTAACCACCATTCCCACACAGTTCCTCAAAAGACATAAAAGATGTAAAAATAGCCTGTAAAGCGCGAGTGACGTCAGGTGCCATATGAACGTGGGCGAGATGAGCCCCCGAAAGGGCAGGCAGTAAAGGGGTCACTGCCATTTTTCCTTTCCATGAGTCTCTCGTTTTAATTCCCCTAAGAGCCCAGATGGGTGGGTCCTAGAGCACATGCATTCACTACTTGCACTCTAGATATTTCACATATCTACACCTGCATGCATGGGCACTTGCGCTCTAGATACTTCACATATCTACACCTGCATGGGGGCCAAGGTGACATTTTACCAAGGGGCCCAGAGTGTTTAGCTAGGCGCCTTCCTGCATGTATGGCCAAAATGAGGCCCCAGCACTTCTCAATTGTCAAATAAATTGTCATTTCAGGCAAAACACCCACCTCTCTAGCTACTTCCGAAGAGCCTTGCATCCAAACCCTAACCTCACATAATCCCTCCTAGACAGACAATGTCACATTCTGGCGAATGAGCCATCACTGGCCCTCCATTACAACAAGGTTACTGGGATCGTCAACATTGTAACACCTGTCCCCTTTCTAAAGAACAGGACTAGGACACCTGTCTGTTTCAACCCCACTGTGAATAAATGTGCTTCCCTGCTCTCTCAGAATGATGGAATTCTTTCCACCCCAGAACAGCCCGTTGTGTTTAATCCTACTTGTTTCTGGCAATCCGTTATATTTGACTGCATTTCTGTTCAGCTAATATTTTTCATTTAATACATTGTTCTATTGTCCAAAGTCATTCTGTTTTATTTCTTAATTTTTATGCATTTTGCTATATATATCATAGGTGAATATTATGAACCGTCCATCCATCCATCCATCATCCAAACCGCTTATCCGTACTGGGTCGCGGGGGGTCCAGAGCCTATCCTGGAAGCAACGGGCACGAGGCAGGGAACAACCCTGGATGGGGGGCCAGCCCATCCCAGGGCACTATTATGAACCGTTATTGATATTATTACTTAGGCACAGTTTGTTTATGCTATTCTGTTACTGAAGGAAACATTGACCCCAAAAGTAGCCCAAAAGAAAATCACTGGAATATACATATACATAGCACTTCAAACACTTAATTTCAGTTTGTTTTTTGGTCATTAACATAATCGACCATCCTTTACACTAAATGCACACAAAAGAGTAAAGCCTGGATGAAATTCTTCAACTAAAAGCTGTTATTAATTAGCTGATTAGAGCCTGATTATAGTACTGTAATTATAAGATATGGGTAACTATAAAATGAAATAATTAATATATAAATGCCTGCATATGAACCAAAACAGTTTTCACACTGTAGACACCTTTTCCATTTGTTAAGCTGGTACATTAGATGATACTGTTCACAGTATGTCCACCTTACTGTGATGGATTATGCAACCTTAATGCCAAAACAGCATGGTGACTGCAAGCGACCACTACAGTTTAATTCTGTAATAAACATGGAAACATGCTTGGCTGTAAGACACAATAGCACACGATGCGGCACAACCTGACCTTTAAACAATGAGGCAACACTGGCATTGTACGTCAATTTCATTCATTTCGTCTAATGGGTCGCAAGCTCTCCTAAGAACCACACAACGGACGTGGATACGTGCTTCTGGGCGGAAGAAAAAAATATGTCCACACGGGCCAAACAAACAGACAAAAGACTGACGAATTTGGTTTCGGTGAAAAGCAGCATCGAGTAGATTTTTAAGTACAAAGACACAGGATGCTAGTCTTCCCTTCGCATGGCACAAGCCTGGTAGCACCTACAGCCCACCTACCTCTCACCAGCTGAAGCCAGGAAAGTGATTATGGTTTTGGGCTTCGAATGCCAGAGTGTGATGGACATGCTCTAGATTTGAGTTCTGAGGGGAACGTAATGGTATACAACCAGGATTCATAACTAAAATATGTATGTACACATACATACATCTTCCAGCAGTGATCATCCAGTACATGGTCATGGTGAATAAAAAGCCTGCCGTGGAAAACAGAGGGGACAAAGCAGGGGACATACTGGACAGGAGGACAGTCTATGACAGGGTACCCAGTACAAAGCAGGGGACATACTAGACAGGAGGACAGTCTATGACAGGGTACCCAGTACAAAGCAGGGGACATACTGGACAGGAGGACAGTCTATGACAGGGTACCCAG
>JABFDZ020000043.1:6375754-6386712 GCA_019775955.2 Pollimyrus isidori
AATCCAGTTTGAAATGTCCTCCCGCTAATTTCCACCTATGGCCACGAGTTCTTGTATTAGAACTAATGCTGAAGTAATGTACCTGCTGGCAGTAGAGGTGCTCAGTGCTGTGCAGGGCGGGGTGCATGTAGGGGAGGTGGTGTGTGTGTGGGGGGGGGGGTCAGGTTAGACTATGCGTTGCTTCAATCCCCAGAAAACAGCATCATGCCCGTCCACCCGCCCCCCACTCCGACTAACCACTAGCGAGCCCACGACAGCTTGCGCTCCCTGCCTGCTCTCTCTGCCTGCTCTCTCTGCCTGCTCTGGCCTGCTCTCCCTGCCTGCTCTCTCTGCCTGCTCTCCCTGCCTGCTCTCTCTGCCTGCTCTGGCCTGCTCTCCCTGCCTGCTCTCCCTGCCTGCTCTCTCTGCCTGCTCTCTCTGCCTGCTCTCTCTGCCTGCTCTCTCGGCCTGCTCTCTCGGCCTGCTCTCTCGGCCTGCTCTCTCGGCCTGCTCTCTCTGCCTGCTCTCTCGGCCTGCTCTCTCGGCCTGCTCTCCCTGCCTGCTCTCTCATGCTCTCTCTGCACTAGGCTGCCATTACCCGGGCAGCCGTTTGCAGCCCCTTCGTGAAGAAACGTCACGCAGCAGGATGAGCGAAACCTTCGCGGTGTGCGCCAGGGACCCGGGGGGCCCCTGGAGAATCGTTTAGTACTTGGCAATGCAGCACCTCGAAGTTCCGTCTCAAGTGTGAAACATGCGTCCGGGACGCCATGCGTAGCTCGGCTTTGCTCCATTTCTGTTTATTCAATGAACGGAACCGTTACTTGACCATTTCGGTCAATCTATAGTGACCCTAAGCCACACCCACTCACACCTCTGCCGGTCTCGTTCATTTTTCCTTACAACAAGGTGACAGTAAATCACTGGAAAGGAAAGACAGAACAAAAGAAAGGGCATAATAATAATAAACTCGATAATAATCAGCTCAAAAAGCACAGTGACAGAACCATTAGATGTTCTTATGCGGTCTGTATGGTACGTGTAAACTGTTTAGGTTGCAAACTGTCCTTTGACCATAGCATTGGGCATGTGCTGTGAGTGAGAAGATACGTATTTGTGTCTTTCTGTGTGTCGGAGAAGATCAAGGTGATACATTGGGAGATAAATATGGAAGAGAGGAGAGCCAGGAGCAGAAGGAAGATCTCTTCTGGAAATGGAGACCTGGAACATATGGAAAGTTATACATGCACCGCTCCATTTGTCACATTCCACAATGATCTCGTTCTTCTCAGCCTGACCTCTTCTGCAGACCTTGTCAGAATCTATGCCTGCCGCCTGGCCCAGAACACCTGCATAACCCCTCAGCGACGCTTGAAGAGCTCTAGTCAGAAACATCTAATCCATGATGTTCTAGCTGATGGGTCTGACTGGCAGCTTCCGGTGACGGATTTCACCCAGTAATCTTCATGGGCGCCTCAGGAACACCATGGGACTATAGACTTGCATTTAAAATGCATTTAAACCGGGACATGTTTTAGCCTTCGTGTCGAGCTTGATGTCATTCCAACGGTTTTCTGGTAAAGTCATTTTTAGTGTTATTCTGGTTTATCTTTCTGCTATGGAGAACGGGTTTAAAAAAATCCCTCCTTCAAAAATACGTTTTGATTTTCATGCTCTCCTAGACCTGCTTCTACATTGGTTATTGTTGGCAGCCTTGTTCCAAAGAATCCATAAAAGTTTAAAAACCACAGTGAAGTGCAGACTACACACGGTCCATAAAACGATTTTACATGTCAAATGTTGAGAACGAGCATGGCGCTCAGGGAATAATAAATCCACACAGGCTAGTGTATGATTTTGGAAAGCAGCTTTTGCATTCGAATCGCTGCACGACTCAGAGCGCTCCAGAGACGGAGCGGCAACGGGGATGGACCAGCAGCACGGGAAATTGCTGTCAAGCGGCCACAATTTGTTATTTTGTCGCGGACGGTAGGGGCTGCCTTAATATATGTCGCCGATCACGATCATATAGGTTATATAATGCTGGCGCTGGGGAAGAAAATTCCCTCAGAAGACCGCCACCGAGGAAATTCTCGGAGTCCCCGATGGCCAGTCCGCGCCTGGAATGTTCCCATGCAGTGTCACTGTGGGCAAGCAAGATTACTGCTATAGGTCCCCAAACTACACGTGGTGCGGTTAAGTACAATACAAAACACCTACAACTATTATACAAGGATGGTACAGTCTGCGTGTGCCAAAATTTTAAGATCCACACTTTAAATGCAATTAAAGCAAGGTTTCACACTGCTTTCTGAGAGAACGGATCGTGTGTGAAATCCCCGAATATATGTTTAGGAAATGAATTTGGCAAATAACACCGTTAACATAAATTATAATTCAGTTATGAGAAGAGATAAAATGAAACAGATTTCATTTAATTTTCGAATGGGCCGCATAATATATGAACGACAAGTAGACCTATGAAAAAAATCTGGAAAAAAGAATAATCTAGTATACACTTTTCAGTAATCATTTTTGACTTTGCGAAAAAAAGAAATGCAAATCCTATTAGGTGAGGAGAAGAGCCTCGGAGATGATGAAATTTGGCTGTCGTCATTGCTGCAGTACGGGTTCAGCCCCCAACTCCCGGGCACAGACGCTAAGGACCACGGTCTCCGTCACCATGACAACAACATCCCCTCCTTCTCCGCACGCGCTGCGTGCACTCCTCTTACGTCGCCTCCCATTTTTACATCCCGGCGTCACCATCCCCTCCTTCCCCGCACAGAAAGATACCCACATAACAACATCATTGCATCAAGAGGATATAGCCAAAGACGAAAACGAAACGAAAAAAACATGGCGCTCATCCCCTCCCAAGTTTTAAGGGTAGCGATCCTCCTCTCCTATTTCTCCATCCTCTGCAATTATAAAGCAGTTGATATGCCCGCTCATCAAACTTACGGCGGTAGCTGGAAGTTTTTAACATTCATAGATCTGGTAAGTGTCCGTTGTTCTCATCATGAGCCATGTTGAGCGATGAGTAAGCGTATAGAGATCGTGGTGGTCGCATCTATGGTGCTGTTGTGCGATTCCTTACCACATACCCTGAGCTGGAACCGGGCCTCTTAAACGTAGTAATGGTGGAATATGCATGGTTTCAGCCTCGTCTGTCTGGTGTTTTCCTTTGCAATACACATTAACATATGAAGCCAACACCCCATCCAAATAACATCCCCATCCCCCACCTTTCAGACACGGTGCGATGCCTCATTGTGTTTGCTGCTGTCGTCCCTAGTTTCAGAATTACGAAACGGGACCCACCGATCCCGATTTGGAATGTTGGAAGATGCTATCGAGATGCGACAGCAGCGCATAAACATTTGTGTTATAATGCCAGTCAGCTGTCATTAAATAAACTTAATTTTGGTGGGTACGAAACAGAAACAACAACAAAATAGTAGGCCTATTTAATACGTATTTTACGGATTATTTAACTATAAAGACAATGTGCATGTGGTTATGAAAACTAGGATATTTATGCACAGCCCCCAAATACACAGATATGAGAGACACACACCCTCCACCCCCTGCCGCGATCCTATCTGGATCTGCTCCTTTCCCGGCTCCTTCTCAGCCCATGATGCCTGTCAGTTAGTCAGAGAGTGACTCATGTTTTCCACATTAGAATTCCAGCTTTTTGAACTCGTTTTAATAGCAAACGTGAGCAAATACGAACCAGGCCAAGCAGAAGTAAACAAGTTTAGATCCATTGTTAATTAGAGCATCATTTAATCTTTGCAAATGCCCGCTCAGCGAAACGTCTTTCACTCTTTGTATGTCGCTTTTTAACCGCAGTTAAACTACATGCATGAATTGCCTTAACTTTACGGTAAAATACTCCATTTGTTTGCATTTCCACCGAAACAATAACTTTTGAGCTGTGCGTTGAGATGTCTTCGGTTTGTGTTTGTTTTTTTTTTCTGGCCATATAACAAAACGGAAAAAAATATTTTGTATAGCCTGTTATTGGTCTGTAGTTCCCTAGTATAATATATGACAAAATAAGCAATCGAATAGCATAGAAAAGCAGGAACTGGAAACTTTGGGCAAAATTCTAATTTTAGCATCTTACACATACACTTTCAAACATGTTTGTACCTGTCATACTGACTTTGATTGTTTTTTTTTAATGTGCCTTATTAGATTTTGTTTCTAGGAATCATTGCTCATTTGAGATGGTACACGTGTTGTAGTTTATTAATATTAAATGGCTTCAAAATTCTCTTGAAAAAACGGGCGAATACACTCATGAATATTTTGAAAATTATTTCCTCCCATAGACTTGAGCAGCGGAGATTAAACACCCCAAAAGATCACCTATAGAGTGATGTGTCCCCTGAGAGATTTGGGAATTCTGTATACTTACAGCGTTGGCATATTGCAGGCGCTGCCAACTACTGTCTGGTGGCGTCGTCTCGGAAATTTCAGAGCCGTCTCAAGCTTTGTAACTCACGGTTGTCCTCAGAAAAAGGGATTTCCAAAACTCGGTCACACGAGGAGGAACTGATAGCTATCCAATGTGACACTAGACGGTGATATTTCATGTCGGGAGACTGAAACGCGTGTTTGCAGAGACACACTTGAGAGCAGAGCGACAGGATATTAATCATTGTCTGTTTAAACTGTTCACATGAAATGGAGCTTAGAACCGAAGGCATTCAGTCCAAATTAAATTTGATATATTTGGTCCACAGATGGGGCAGCGCGCTGGGTAGCACTGTCACGTCAAACCTCCAGGCCTGAAGATTTGAATCTCGCCTCCGCTCTCCATGCGTGGAGTTTGCATGTTTTCTCCATGTTGTACTGGTTCCTCTGGGCTCTCTCATCGCCCTCCTACAGTCTAAAGACATGCTGTTAAGTTAATTGGCATCCATAAACTGTTCAGTGTGCCTTGGCTCCTTGGAATGGGCTTCCCCCCCCCCATTATCCTGGATGGAAGACCACGGAATAATTTCTACACAATGCTGTGGAAAATCTGGGTTCCCCAATTCCAGCCCTGGGGAACCTGAATCCAACATAGATTTTCCTACTCAAATGCATCCTAATCAACTAAACCCGGTTTAGTGGCTGTGTTTGAGTACCGAAATCTGCAAACAGACGTGGTACACAGCCATTGTTGCTCAGGGAGACAGGAATGCATCAAAGTCAGCTGTGTGTGACAGTACCACTATTGATCAGCTACAAAAGGTCAAGCTGTGAACAGTAAATTACTTGCACGTCTCATCGGCCACTGGTTACACAGTTGTACTTTTGCTAATTTTAGTCCCTGCTTCAGTTTAATGTACAGACAGAAGATGGGGTCTGTGTCTCTATTCTAAAGGGCAGACAATAAGGGAGAATGTATGTACTTCTCTGCCTGTGTTCAGAAGGTTGCTGGTTCAGATCCCATGGCTAGCAGAGTGATGTCATCATTGGGCCTTGGAGCAAGGCTCTTAATAACCCCATTTGCTTTAGAGACGTACCGCCCATTCTCTCTTAACTCACATCCATGTCTGCTGAATTAATGTAATGTGCAATGTATTAATATGTTTGTGCACTATAGTAATACATGGAATAGTATCCATAATGCATACAAGGATGCATTAACGGGGAGATTTTAAGATGGAGATATTGACAGGTTTTGCTGCAGCAATCCATTACAGCGAAGGCTTCTCGTTGACAGCAAGCCTGGATCTTGAAATGCTTTAAAGTAAATCCCCCCTGAGTTTTGGTCTGTTGGTTTTGGTCACAAGTGCTAGAATTGTGGTTGTTTTGTGCTGTTTTTCTTATAATATAATTGTGGTTGATATCTGAAAACGACACTGCCTGATGAATTAATGTATGGATTTTTTTAAGTCGTTGAAAAGAAAAGCGATGGTTTGATATCCTGTGGACAGGAGAGTGATTCTGATTTGCATTACGCTCCTGGAGGAATGGCCGCTATGTTATTAATATTGGTCTTGATGACCACATAGGGGGGTCCTAAATGGGGGGGGGTCCTGTTTTTCTGCACTAAAGCCTCTGAACATACCTCCAGATTACCAAAGTGGAGGAGATCTCAGCCACCTACTGTCTTTTACTGGATCCCAGAACGAAATTGGCGTTGTGTCCCTGGAGGCTGTTTTCCCAGGACACTTCACTGGGAGGCAGAGCTATTCACCAAGACAAATTCAGAGGAGCATACTCCAGTTTTGGGTAACGTGTTGATTGGTTAAACATCTCAGTTTCTCCGTCATCCACCAAAGGTGTAGCTCGTGCAAAAAGAACACGTACTTATGCTGTGGTCTAGAAGTGGCGAGGAAATATCTTGCTTTATCAGTGTTTCTAATTAAAATATTAAAAATGCACGGCAGTAACGCTATAGCCCATAGCAGCACCAAGAAACTCTACCATAACTGAAATATTGCGCAGACATGATGGGTCAATACTCAGACTAAAGACTGCTATGAAAAATAATAGCGGAACAGATTAAAAAATATGACTTAATGTATCGTAATTTGTAATGAATGTCAAATGTCAACATGTCTGGAACAGGAAACTTTGGGGGAATAAAAGAGCGTTGAAGCATTTTCGTCCAAGGTCAAGTTCAAGTGAGTTCAGAGGTGAACGCAGTCCAATTCATCTGGATGATGAATCTGTCTCAAAGGACTCTGCTGTGATCCTTACTGAGATTCTCCTCAAGGGAGCCTGCTTGCAAAACACCATGAGGTCATTCGTCCCAATCTGTTTTTTTTTAATCATTCGACTTGAATTTCATTGTGTGATTACAGTGATTGTTCACGTCATCCACGGCGATTCTTATTTTCTGTTCTGGACCTCAGCTCGGCTAAGTGTCCTGGCCTTATTACTCACTTTCAAATCCAATGATGATCGTAGCCTCGCAGGAGCTTTGGATTTGTGAGAAAAGTACTCAGGACTTGTAAACGACCTAATACCCAGCAGTTGGTGTCGCTCGGCCATTAGAAGCCTGCTTTTCGAGCCAGTCACATTTTATCTTCAGTGAAAAGAAACCTGGATGGTGGTTTGAGCCCTAGCTGTTGGCAGATGCAGTAAAATTCTGAGCCGTCCTCTGAGGAAATGGCCGGGGATGTTATTTATGTCCTCAACCTGAGCGATGCGTCTGCAATCGGCGTTGCGACGAGACAGCGATTTAATGAGAATAAAAGTCAGCCTTTCAGCTTTAGGGATTAAGGAGCGAAAAGCCGATAAATTAAAGCCACACTACATCTTCCTTCTTAATTTAATGCAGAAATAGGTTCCACCATTGAATCCCACTAATGCTTATAGCAGAGCCTGGTAAAAAAAAAAAAAAAGCCTGCGTCAACTTACCTTTTGGGTATAGGGTACAGACAGACAGGCTTCCTAGTAGAGTCTGCTCTTCCTTGTAGAGTCTGCTCTTCCTTGTAGAGTCTGCTTTTCCTTGTAGAGTCTGCTCTTCCTTGTAGAGTCTGCTCTTCCTTGTAGAGTCTGCTCTTCCTTGTACCTTGTAGCGACTGCTCTTCCTTGTAGGATATGAACCCCCCAATTTTTTTCCAGACACAGAGGACCTTGGCTTTTGTTGCTAATGGAATTTGACACTTGGGGAAAAATTGTTAGGGCCCCCTGGGTTGCCTCTTACCTAGCGTGTATCTAATAATCGTTCATCCTTTTTTTTTTTGTTTTTCTAAAGCAAAGCTTTGTTTGCGACGCATGTGAACGAGCCCCGACAGCTTCATGGCTACGGCAGAGTTTACAGAACCTGTTTAAAATGGCTCTGCTCCTTTTTTGACGTAAACTGAGACAGTAAGAGATTAGGGTTATGGCCACGTCAGGTGCCGTGGTGCGTTTCTGTTTTAAATTTCACACTGTGTTTTGTTTCTGTAATATTGGCGTGTTGATGCTGGTTATACCTCAGATACCTCATAACTCAGACGACAGTTTTTTTCTTTACAGTGTTGATATTTTCCCCCCATGTCAGCGAATGCAGGTGTACTGTGACTTTCCCATGATGCTCTGTGGTGAGGTACAATATAAATCTAAGATAGATGCATTGATTTTTTTTTCTATTTTTAAGGCCTCTTGTAGACTTTCATCTGTGAAGTGGAAACGAAACTCGTTCTTCACAGATTATCATTTTGCGTGAACCGTTGCATTCCAATGCTAAGGATGCCTGTTTTTCCAAGATCTGAATGTGCAGAAATCCTGTTTTTTCCCCTTATCGTGACAGATTTTGTCTCGTTCTCTGAGAAGGTTGCAGCTGCCTTTACCACGGTAAAAGTTCGGCACTGGGAGGTGTCGGCTGGTTTAAGGAGGGTGTCCTATGCTTAGCTATGCGGTGAAATTTCACGAGCACCCAGACAGACCCCCCCTTAGACAAAGGCGTGACTGTAACTCTGAAGTGAAAGTGCGTCAAACATTGAGAAGTAGCGGAACAGCTAGGTGCTGCAGCCTTAATCGGCCCCTGAGATTATACGACTCACCCTACATCACTTAAAAGCACACAGGTCATTAAATACTTTTGAAGGTGTCGATTGACCCCCCACTGGCCAAACTAAAACGCCGTTTAAAATACCACACGCGTCGTTTCTCGTTCGAGTGCTTTGTGAAAATGGTGCTTCTGATAACATGGCTTGACTAATAGCGGGAGGTGTGCTTGTGTATGACCTGTTTCCAGTTTCTCTCTCATCTGTATTTTTGTCAGTGAGATACACACACAGGGCTCAGCCATCCATCGGGGAACCCAATTATGCTACTGGGTCACGGGGAGTGCAGAGCCCATCCTGGAAGCTATGGGCACGAGGCAGGGAATAACCCTGGGTGGGGGGGAGGGCAGCCCATCGCAGGGCACACTCACACACCAACCACTCACACACGCACACCTACGGGCAAATTTAGTAACTCCAGTCAGCCTCAGCATGTCTTTGGACTGTGGGGGGAAACAGGAGTAACCTGGAGGAAACCCCACGACGACACGGGGAGAACATGCAGACTCCACACACATGTAACGCAGGCAGAGACTCAAACCTGGGTCCCAGAGGGCGGGAGGCTAGCGCCAACCACCGCACCCCCATCAGCGATCTCACGGGTGGTTTCCAAAACCTGGTTCATTTGTGGAAGTTACAGAAGTAGCATGTCGCTGCTGTGTGTCTGTGACTGAGCCTCCTAACTCCGCCCTCCCTCCTCCATCCCAGGTCATCCAGACCGTCTTCTTTGGGGTTTGCGTGCTCACCGACCTCTCCAGCCTGCTGACCAAGGGCAGCGAGAACCGGGAACAGGAGCAGCAGCTCCGCAAGCTGATCAGCCTGAGGGACTGGATGATGGCGGTGCTCGCCTTCCCCGTCGGCGTGGTGAGTTGCTTTTCCAACAGTGGCCAGCAGGTGGCGCTAAGTCCCGGAGGACATTAAATCCGGACCTTTGACCTTCCCTGTCCAATGAAAGATCAATGGCTTCCCTGTCAAACAGCGCAGTTTAACAAGCCACCCAGATAGCTGGAGGCCGGGACGTTGGAAATGTAAAGGTGACGTTTGTGTGCTCCGGCTTTACCGGGCTCCTGTGCTACAAACTTTTTCGGTCTGTTTGACCAGAGGCTCCCGTTGTGGCACGAGAAGGAGAGCCTCGATCACGCTGAAGGCTGCTGGCTCAAATCCCAGCGCCGTGACATTTCCCTTAATGCGTGATAGCTCTCAGACCGGAGTGCTTCAGCGAGTATAGATGTGTTTACGCCTGTATGTCATTTTCTAAGACAGTCTGCATGACAGCAGCATGCTACTTGTCATGGGTGTAGCTAGACATTCTGGGCCCCGTGATAAAGTTTCACCGTGGACCAAGAATTTTGCAAAACAGGGGGGTGTCTACTGCTAATATTACTAATAATAAAATAATTTTTAAAAAATCTTTAAAATATTGCTCAGTAGGAGAAGCAGAATAAATAGGATTAGAAGGATAACAATATAAAGAAGAAATAAAACTATTACTGATAAATAGCGAAAAGCACAAGGGGGCTGTAAACATCACACCGGAAGAGGGTTTATCCTCTTACACCCCCCAGGCACCGGGCGGAGATAAAGTGAAATCTCACGCTTTAACCGAAAAATCTAATCTGCCGACGCCAGCAAGCCCCGTTGCCCCCAGGGCTGGAACTGAAACACCAGGCTCCGGAACCTTCCACGCGAGCCCGCAATGGCCGGTCGGCGTTGCCACCCGGACGGGCCCCGTTTCATTTGCATGAGGCCGGCGAGGACACTGGCGGCCATTGACAAAGGCACCCGGTCCATTTGCTTAGCAAATCCGCGGAGGCTCTGGCCGATAGCGCTGGGACCAGGGCCGCTACTCGCGAAGAGGAAACGCTGCGCGTCTGTCTTCTTCTGACTCTCTGCGTTGGAGATCGCCGTCCGATAGTCGGCGGCAAAATATTTAAATTGAGTGCAGGGCTTCTTTCCTCTTCCCTACCGGTTTGGGAGGATTGGGCGGCGCATGCAGCACCAGCCCCGCAGGGGGCTCCCAGCCCGACTCCGTACTCAGAGGACACCGGGCAAATATTTGAATTAAATTAGGAAGAACTCAGTCGCCAGTTTGCTTTTTCTTTCCGGGCCCCGAGCCAACGGAGGGGCATGAGTTTGAGGCCCGCAGGTGCCTGATAAGTGATGTTTCCCGTCGGCGGCCTGCAGGGGGGGCCGGCCGCCTCGTGTTTACCTGTGACGCGGACGCGCTGCTCGCCCCCTGCCAGCTGGCTGCGCGTCGTTTCCTGTTTGGATTTTCCAAAGTGCCCCCCACACCCCCTCCAACCCCAACCCGGTTCCTGCCCACTTTTAAAGTGGGCCAATGAAAAGGCTGTGTTTTCAGCTCCTAACTGTCAGGCATCCTGAGGTTAACAGATGAGCCCCATGGCTATTGGGGGGGGGGGGGGGGGGGGGGGGGGGGGGGGGGGGGGGGGGGGGGGGGGGGGGGGGGGGGGGGGGGGG
>JABFDZ020000043.1:6414468-6429455 GCA_019775955.2 Pollimyrus isidori
TTTCGTGAGTTCCCAGAATTAAACAACAATGGCCCCCCCCAACGGGGCAAACAGGACAATACTATTGTCCCCATTCGCAAAACTTAACCCCCCCCCCCCCCCCCCCCCCACTGTAGGTGGACTGGAGGGCGGAGCTGAAGATGTCTTACCGTTAGGGTTCTCCTGCTTGTAAAAGACCTTCAGCATCTCCACGGCTTCCTCAGCTCTGAACCCGGAGATGCACTGGGGGGGGGGGGGATGTAAGAGCATCGACTGGGTCAGCGTACTTCCAACGCCTGGCTCTCCTGCTCCCCCCAATGGTGAAAAGCATGTATGAACGTCTCTAATGGCTCTCTCAGCCAAAACGCAGTACAGTCAGAGGGATTTCCGACAGAAGCTGCCGGAAAGCCTGTGACTGCACAGACAGCGCTCGACCTGCCCGGGCACCGTGTTCCTTAATGGTGTGCAAACAGCTTGGGGGCAGGGTCACAGAAGGCATGAAGCCCACTCTACCTTGAATGCCGTTCCGGTGTTTGGCAGCTCGTCCCCGGGGATGTCGAGCACCGACCCACAGCCGCCAAATCTCTCATTCTTACAGCCAAAGACCACCAGAGGGATGTCTGTCTTGCAGTCAAGGCCCGCCGTCTCTCAGCTGCCAGGCACCTGCTCATGGCGGCCCACTGCTCCGCATTGGCAGACATGTTCTCTTCACATTTGCTTTTCCTTTAAATACCCTTGTTTGCTAACCTTGAGCAGTCTTTCATTAAACTCTGTTGATTTTACATAAAAAACAGACAACTAAAGTGCTAGAGAAAAGAGAGATGAAGCATTCTCTCCCCAATACTCCAAGTATTCTGCTGTTACTCTCTGCGAAAAGTGTAACAAACTTCAGACTAGCAAAAATGGCACCGGAGCAATATTACTTCTTCCTTATCCTTTAATTTTAGCACATCCCTGAACGGAACATGCAAACACTGTACTGTTCGTACTGGCCATACTGTTTATATGAGCAAACACTGTTAATTACGGCTCATATTGTCCACCTGCATTCAAATTCCCACAATACTGTTGCTTTTAGCAGGAAATACAAAATGAGAGGATTTACAACTAACAACTCCACAACCATTTTGCAACCATTTTCACAAATTGCTCATGACAGTAATATAAATTAAACAGAGGAATCAATAACAGGAAAAACAAAGTCAATGACTCCACCAGGAATGGCGGTACTGCCCTCAGTGAGCCCAACTCTAATACTGTGTAGGATACTCATTAGTCGCAAGGCTCCGGCACACATAATGCATGGCTCCACTGTCACATAGAGGACAGTCTGCCGTAGCACCTCCCCGGGGTCCCTCTGGGAGTTGTGGCACCAGTTCAGCACCTGATCCAAGGCAACCATCTCTGCATGGCGGGTAGCCTGTGGATGGGAATAGGGAGAATGGAAAACATGGAGCGTATGCACGCCAGGCAGGCAGGTGGCCATAGCACCTAAGAAAATGGTCTTGCCGTACAATTAAACCTATAAGAAACTTGTTCAGTTACCGAATCTTCAAACAAATAACTAGACAATTTCATACTTACATTTTTCGTTTCATTCACTTCATTCCTTCCTTTCCCTAAGATCTGGTTGTTGTACACCATCAGGCATCCAACGGGTACTTCGCCCTTCTCTAAAGCTTCTTTAGCCTAAAGAGTAAAACCTGTAAACCTTCCTGAAAACGGGAGAAAGCGAGGTGGAATACGGTCCATATCTTTCACGTTACCATATCAAAAGCTTTTTGCATCCAGCTCTCAATGTCCTCTGATGATGGCTGATAAAAATTTTGGCAGACAGCAGGGTCTCCCACGGATTCAGTATCCATGCTGACAGATTATAGTTATCAAACAACTTTTAACAATTACTCAGACAAGTATGTAACAATTACATACTCAGAAATACCATCACAACAAACCTAAGGTTATCTCAAATGCGATTCAGCGTTTTAATTGTAATTACAAATATTTAAAGATATAAAGTAATCAGATACTCGTATACGTATATCCCGCTATTATTGTTTGATGCTCATACACTTGCAGCGAGTAGCTTTTCAGCTGGTGGACAGGGCGAGTGTTCACGTTGGAAATGCCGTTTCACTTTTCCCGTGGTTAAGAAAATTAAATTTCTACATTTTAGTTATTCTTCATTGAGAAATATAGTAACTAGACTTACTATAAATATTGAAAAAAATAATAAATCTTAAATATTATACATTAATGTTATGATAAATATACCTTTATCTATAAAATAATAACGAAAAACGTCAGGATAGGAACTGTATTGCTGGTAAAAATAGATGTACTCCAGATTATTTAGCGTGCCGGACCGAAAAGACAGTCTCAGCCGATCGCTGAATTATAGATCGGTTCTCAGGTTCTTTGCTCGTATAGATTTCTGCCCAATGGCTGTCTAACTGCTTGGGTTATGTCCTGGCTAAGTGGGATTAATAAAACCCGGGAATTTTATTTATCTTGACTGGATTGTCGATAATTCCAAGAATGTTGATGTCAACGTGGAGTTTTCTGAAACGTCACAAAAGGAAATTTATATTTACTGGGGTTTTCGTAGGAGGTAAGTGTCGATGAGCTCGCGAAGCTAGCTATCTGCACAGCATTGTTTTTTGATTAGCCAAACAGGGATGCCGCTTGGAAGGTTAACGTTCCATCTGGCTAACTAGAGAGCCTGAATCAGGTCTCTCACATCTGCTAAGGGCCTTGCTGAAATGGCTGTCACTATGGATTCTTCTTATTTCAGAGAATGTAGCAGGTGAGTTATTTCAGGGGCACTGCGGTTTTGTTAACATGGAGTTTTCTTCTCCGGCAAGGTGTATATCTTTTGGGCAAGTATGCGCAGAAGAAAATTAGAGAAATACAGGAGCGGGAAGCGGCAGAGTACATCGCCCAGGCACGCCGCCAGTTCCACTTTGAGAGTAATCAGAGAACCTGCAACATGACAGGTGAAGCTCAAGTCTCTGCAGCCTTTTAGCCCGATCAAATCCGCCCTGAGCGGAAGCTCTCAAATATTTTATCTGCACTTTTTTAGGTCAGTGACATTTAACCGTGTTTACGATGTCAAAGCGATTGTGGTTTTAAACACAGGGCACGGGTACCATAAACGTGTTTTGAGGTCTCAAATCTATTTTTTTCCTCGTAGTGCTGTCCATGCTTCCCACTTTGAGAGAAGCTATAATACATCAGCTTAACTCGGAGAGCTTAACAACACTACTGAGGAGCAAGTGAGTGCGAAGACTGGCGTCGAAATTAAATCGAGCCTCATTCAAAATGCCGGCTTCGTATTAATGGTTACTGTCTTTACAGGCCTGCGAATAAGCTAGAGATTTGGGAGGACCTGAAAATCATCAGTAAGTTGTTAGATCCAGGAAAAGAGGAAACAAAATGTCACTGACTGCAGCAGTAATTCTGTCATGACCGGTTAAAACATATTCTAAGTAACTTCTGTGCTATCTCGAGGTTTCACGCGGAGCATAGCAGCCGTTTACGGCACCTGCATGCTGGTGGTCCTTCTCCGCATTCAGCTAAACATCATTGGCGGCTACTTATACTTGGACAACTCCGTTAGCAAGAACGGAACGGTACGTGCCAGATCGGTACTGCATCGATCTGTATGTTTCGATGTATATCTCTGTGTCTCTTATCGTGACGTGGCTCTCCCAGATCCCCCAGGCCCCGCCAGATGTGCAGCAGCAGTACTTGTCCAGCATACAGCACCTGTTAGGCGACGGTAAGCGGCATGTCCAATCCTAGTTTTCCGCTGCAGCATCTGCACCAACTGGAGACACAGCCAACTAATAGGATGCTACAGTAGCCCAGCCTAGAAGTTTTAAGAACATGTGCTAATTCTTCTGCATCCTGAAGTGAGATCATTGTTCTAAATTTTGCAATATTCCTCAGATGGAAGGATGTAGTTTTAACCACGTTATGTGTTTCCAGAGTCAAGGCTGAGTCAGTAGTGACAACAAAGCTGTAGACAAATCACCATTGTCATGTTAGTGACTATTGTCCTAATGTGTATACCGTACTTTGGTAAGGTAATCTTCACACATGCGTATTACAGTGGGGTGCGGTTGCACATGTTGAAATATATCCCAGTGGCACGTGTTGCTGTGTAATGACTCTCTCCCAGCTAATAAACCATTTCAAGATTACGCCACTTGTTTTATTCTCCATCATGGCGAGCAAACAACAAAAGAAGTTAACCATTTTATTCACTTTTAATTCTTCTTAACTCTGGAATGGCAGAAAGCATGAATTTCACATGGCGAGGGGTTATACGGTGTTACTCGCTTACAGAAACTCTGCCTGCCCCTCCAGACAGTGCACCATGTGGCTGTTACTAAATGCATACAGCAGATGAACAGGGTTCCATTAATATGGTATGACTGAAGCGATTTTGAATGTCCTGTGATTGTTGGTGCTGGGTCTGTTGGTTCCAGCATCTCAGATAGCCTTTGAGATTTTCACACATTCCAGCAGGGATCTTCAAATCTGGGCCCTCGATTCCAAATCCAGGCCTGGTTTTCAGTTCTCCCCGGTAGTTAGTTTAACGATTACTGATTCTGATTGGCCAGAGGCTTCACACCTGGCTCACGAGAAAAGGAAGGCTGGAAAACCAGCAGTGCTTTGAGGAGCGTGTTTTGAATAGCCCAGCGTTATAGTGTCTAGAGCTTATAGAAAATACTATGAAGAATTAAAAACATCCAATAGAAGGCTAATTGAGGCCATCATGGAGGCAACAAAATATAAGAGCTCAGTACAACATATGCAGAATGACTTTTCTGAATCCATGAGTCATCTACCCATGAGCCACTTCTCCCAAAATGAGTACTTTATCTACACAATAAAATGGACAGTCAGTGTATAGAGTGCATTGTCATGCAAATCATGCTGGTTGTTGATTCACGCTGTGCTGTCTGCCCTAAGGTCTAAATGAACTTATGACTGTGGTGAAACAGGCCGTACAGAGCGTGCTGGGCGGGTGAGTCCTTTGACGTTTGACGCTGTTGGCTCAGAGGCCGTTGACATGGCATTGTCCATTCAGAAATCTGCATGGATTCTGACGTCCCGAAGGTAAATGTGTGTGTGTGTGTGTGGTCCTTCAACCCACAGGGTCTCCCTGAAACAAAGCCTCTCTCTGCGTGACCTTGAAGATCACCTGCAACAAATCAGAGCCCTTGTAGAGGAAGGGTATGAAGGTTGGGCACCAAGACCTCTCTGTTGGTACATGATGCCTGATGAGGAGACCACACTGGCGGCTCAGGTAACGGGTCCAGCACCTTAAATCATCTCCCACTTAATTTATAACACAGTGATAAGCCCCCTAACCAGTATTAATAATAATAACCAGTATTAATAATGGCCATAACAGCATTTGTTGAGCTGACATAACTAGAGTAATTTACAGTGTTACATTAATAAAGGTGTTATAAATGAAGAACAGAGGGGAAGCATCACGGAAGGGAAAGTGCAGCATGCTGAATAATCTCAGTAATCCGCACAGATGATGTCTTTCTGGTGAACCCAGGATGTCTTCCTTTGCCGGCCCCTGGAGGATGGGCTCCCCCTTTGAGTCCGGTTCCTCCCAAGGTTTCTTCCTTCTAGGGAGTTTTTCCTTGCCGCCGTCGCCTCTGACTTGCTCATGGGGGGGTTTGGGTGGGGATAATGTAAAGCGCTCTGAGACGATGTAACGTTGTGAAAATGCGCTATACAAGCAAATTCGGATTGAATTGATTGTATCCGTTGCAGGCATGTGGTCTAACAGAAAATGACGTTTCGACTATAAAGCTGCTGAATGAGACCAGGGATGTGCTGGAAAGGTGTGAGTCGCCGTAATGTTTCACCAGCCCAGACATCGGTGTCTTACTCTCCCGGGTAGCTGCAGAAAAAAACTGTTTAATTGCTGTTAATTCTTTTGTGGACCCGTAAGTCCCGTCGTGTCTGCGTCTGCGTCTGCGTCTGCGTCTGTGTCTGTGTCTGCGTCTGCGTCTGTGTCTGCGTCTGTGTCTGCGTCTGCGCCTGCGTCTGGCTGAAATGTGCACCTCTCTGTCCTCAACAGCCCCGACTTCAAGACCGTCCTGGACACCTGCCTGAGTCGTGGCTTCAGTCGTTTCCTTGACAACATGGCTGAGTTCTTCCGGCCTCACCAGCTGGATTCCATGCATGCCGGCACCCCCGACAGGTCGGAACTGTCGGCCGCCTGATGACCCGTCGAATCGAAGCCTCCTTAGGTTCTTGCTGTCTTTGAAAGATTATATTCGGCGACTGTTCCAGCGCTGCTTGCACTTCCATTTATTGGAAGTTCACCACATCAGCACTTATGCCTAGTTCACTCATTGGCAGCTGTATATTGGTAATTTGTCTCACTCATAAGTTGCTTTGGATAAAAGCACCTAAATAAAATATTAGTATATTAGACTTTCCTACAGTGTCGAGGTAGCATGACAAAAGATGGCCAAGGTGGTATCAGTGTTGGGCAGGTCCTTGTGTTGTTAAGAGGTACTAAACCCGGATTGGCTTAAAGAAACATGTGATTCGATGACGGTGTTCTCTGATAACCAGAAAGAAAGCATTGAGTGAAGTACTATCCATCGCTTAGCCATGTCTCTCTAAACCTGCCTGGGCACTGCATGAATTTCCTCCCGTGGTCTTTGTCTCGCAGCCTCTCTCATGTCCAGCTACCCCTCGCCAAGATCATCCCCATTGTGAATGGACAGATACACTCAATATGCAGTGAAATACCAAGTCACTTTGTGCAGGTAAAGACCATCTGCAGCCCAGTGTTTGATAGTCATTCCATAGTGTCCCTTACCAGTGACTAACTACAGCGGAATATGCACTTTCCATACGTGCTGGAAAGATTTGCGTAGTTGATTTAAAAGCTGGTCGTGTTTCTTTTTGAGGATCTTCTGATGGTCGATCAGTTGAAGGAGTTTTCCGCCAACGTGTACGAAGCATTCAGCCATCCGCACGAACTTCAGAAATGATCGGCGGGGGACCAGAACGCCCGCAGACACATTCCCCTCACTTCGACTTCCGGGGTCTCCCAGCGTGAACTCCCTTCCCATAATGCACTTGGAGCAGGGAGGCGAAGCACATTCGGTTGCCTCAGGGAGTTCTCTCTAACAGGAAGTTCCGGGAACTGACGGTCTTCATTTCCATATGCTTGGGTGTCGCGGTCCGACGCAGAACGTGTCGTCGTGTCTCGGAATATTGCCCACTCTTCTGCGGAGGTTTGCAGTGCGCCAGGTCAGAGGTGCTCAGGATTTTGGGAAATCTATGTAGTACTTCACAGTCATTGTCCCTCCACCCGTTTTTCCCCATTGCGACACATCTTAGGACACTTCCTTGATTTTGTAAAATCACACACACCCCCCCCCAAATGTCAGTCTGTGTCATAATGGCAGTAAATGAAGTTGTGTATGACATCACCCACCACAACTAAATACTGTACTGCCTTAGGCAGAGTAGTTTGTGCTCTGTGCTGTCTGGGTGTCAGGTTATAAGACTAAGCAATGACAATGTGTGACATCATTGCCTGACATTTAGACAGCTTCACAGTTGCTTGGGGGGCCTTTGGGCCTCTAGCTTTTATTATTTGAATTCCAGATTTAGCCTAATGCAGTAACGTTGAAAATATAAACGGGTTGCGATGAGATGAGAACATCAATATTTTTAATGAATTCAGTGGTGAAACCATCAGGAATATTGTGGTTTTTAACATTTAGTTTAATTTACGTTATTTGGTCCAGTGTTTTTCTTTTCTTTCTCCTCCCATCTTTTTCAGTGAACTCATTACTGCAGTGACTCTATCGCTAATTCCTTTATATTAATGAATTCAATAAACTGACCTAGACTGGACTATTCTTTCCTGGTGTGAAGCCCTTTTTCACTGTGTTATGTTAATTGATTAGTTTTTCAGTTTCTTACAGACATTCTTAAGCATATCGGTTACTCAGAGGTGGCGATGACAGCCTGCCGTCCCGGGGGCAGTATAGCTGCGGAGGTAAAAGATGCTGAGCTTCTTTCCGGTAAATTATTCAGCCACAGAGAAAAAAAAGATTTCCGGGATGTTACGCATCATTCGCGGGTGACCCGAAGCTGCTGAAATTTACGGGAGATTTCGGTAACTTCCTGGAGAGGAGAAATGTTTGTTTACTGAGACGTACCAAGCTTTAGTCCTTGAGTTGATTCTTCGCTTGATGTGAAGGGCGTCGGGTAGAAATTGGAAGCTTATGCCAGGAGCAGTAATTGTGAGAGAGAAAAATTTAACAAAAAATGAATTTTACACAGACCCCCTGCAGCAGTTATAGATGTCCAGGGGCAAATATTACGTACGTGTATTAAGGCCACGTACACATGCAAAGCATGTGAGTAACCAATTCTTTAGTTGTGGTTGTGGTTTTTTTTCAGTTGTGGAGGTTTTTTCCTCCTAGACTTCCTCAAATGGGATCTGACCTGATCTGGCCACTGGCATAGTGTCTGTGCAGCCTCGCCGTCTTTTACCGGATCGGTGCCGGGGTTTCAGTTTCCCAACCGCAGCGTCTGCATGTGTGCGGTGATCGCATTCCTATCCAAAGTGCACATCAATCGATTCCAAAAACTATAAAATCATTTAATAATCTGTCGATAGTGTGCCACTTGCATGCTTGATTGTTCAAGTATTTTTTTTTCCAAATGCTAATGCAAATCTGATGACTGCGAGTCCTCTATATCATATATATAAAAGGTTTGTCTTAAGCGATTCTGAAGAAATAAACCGATAAGGAGCATTCTTGGAAGTTTCTGATAAGCCATATCGTTACGGGATACACCCAGAACGGCAAACCAGCACATGTCGGTGTTCCGGGCAATTCAGTTTCCCTATGTGTCCCCTGTCGCGCGTTGGTTTGTACACGGTTTCGCTGTTGTTTTCATATCTTTTTACGAAGCTCTTGAGGAAAGCAAGCGATATATTTTAAAACATCACATGCCTTTTCGATATTTTTTGTTTTAATAAATAAATGAAAGTGTTTAATTCGCTGGATAGAGATATTTCTTGATGAAAACGGCATAGTAGGCCTATTGCTTATAGACTATATTATGCGTGACGATCTAGTGTATACTATGTAATAATGTACCTGAGTGATTTTTAGACATCTCACATACATATTTTCCTAAATAGTAGGAGAAATACATTAGGCCCAGTAAAAAAATATCAGTTTATCATCCCTGCCCGCGTGGCGAATTTATCCCGCATCGATTTAAAAAAGAAAAAATTAAAGTGTATTTTCCTGTGTAAATTCCACTGCCGGCGTTCACAAATTTTTAATAAAACATTTTTTTTTAAGTATTTTCTTTTCATATTTATTTTGCAGATCAGCCCATATATCATACATGTGTTGCTGTTCCTTTTGTTTACTGTTGACGTTGAAAACTTATCTTCCGTTATTTTTTTTCTAAGAAATAAAAATAAAAAAAATCGCCCTCCCTCATCACTTGTTTCTGATTGAAAGGATGATAAACTAATAAATATTTTTACTGGGCCTTATTTCCTGACATCCAGGATATTTGGTTCCCCTCTGTTAACACAGGTATACAGCAACTCTAGGCCTCAGTACTAATAACAATACAGTATTCACATGTAATAATGTGACTGAGTGATTTTCAGACATTTCACATAATATTAGGGGAAACATTATTACCTGATAGACAGGGGAAACATAGGGAAACCGAATTTCCCGGAACACCCGCATCTTACGTATTGCCGGAAAAAAACGAGTCCACGGGGGCTGCAGCATAAGGTCACCTTCTTGACAACATTTTCACTAACCGCACGTCACCATACATTGAGTCTTTTTTTCATAAGCTTTGATGATCGGAATATGGAGGATGATCACACTGTCACCGGATTGTTTGTATTTCCCGGACGCATGAATAAATGTATGACGCAGCTATACGCTATATGAACACAAGGTGGCGGGATTTCCAGAAGAGCTGCTTTGCGGCGGATGAAGTTCAGTCTGAGCTTCGGGGCTTTCTCTTTCCGAATTATAAACATGTAATTATAATTCTGAATTTAAATATATTTTGATCCCAATAGGTGTCATTTTGCTATATCTTTCGATGCTTCCCTTTGGGAACGGGTTAGTTTTTCTTATTACCTCTTCTTTATTTTATTGGCCAGACGAATACAATTTTGAGTATTGTTATAGGCCTGCTTTTATTCTGCTTGTGTTTGTATTAAAACAAAAGAGAATTTTGATAAATATGTAAGATGACGAAATACTAAGGGAGATCGGGTTTGGTTGGCACAGCAATATAATTTCCAAGCGAGTAGAGAAAAGATTAGGAAAAATCCAAAATTACATTGTGTGACATCCACCCATCTTGTCAAGACATCGGAAGGCTGCACATTGCCAAGGGGGCGATGGCATTTGTGTTTTAGGTTATAAAAAATGTCTAATTTCATGTGTATCTGAGTGAAATATTTGGGGGAAAATATACCAAATAAAGATGGAGGTTAGCTAAATTTTGTGCTAAGATTTGAAAGCCTGGTAAGTCTTGCCTGGCAGATTGGCGCCGTGAAGCGACACGGGGCATAGCTCGGGTTGGTTGGTACCTAATGCAGTGTATTTTAGTACTTTTTACCCAAAAGTTAAAAACACATTATTTCTCCAAGTGATTTTTTAAATAATGTAAGATGACACGATTAAAATGCTCAGTGGCAAAAATGTAATTGTTTTATTTCTGTTCCTGTCGGCTAGACTATATTTAAATTCATTAGATATTTTGAGGACTTTACGGAACCAGAAGCTTGATTTCACTGACAGTGGTTGTCTGATTTTAGTTTGGATTAAAAAGCAAAAAGTTATGGTTATTTTTGTATGATGCTAGATTCTTACAAAATTCATAGAATATTAATGTTGTGCCAACCAATGCCATATTGACGCTACTTGGCACAAGTGCACTTTTCCTTTTATAAATCACTAAACTATTTACAGTAATTGTTTCCTGTAGTCCAATATGTGTGATTTTTAGTTGTGGTTTTAAGCATTAATGTTCAGTAGCAAATTAAAGTAACAGAAGTCTGAGATAGGCTACTTCAAAAAGGACCCCCCCCAGATGGTATTACTTGCCAACGAAGCATGCAGTATAATCACAACATTGCCGATATATTTGGGCAATAGTAATATGAGATGGATTTCACAATGGTGTAAAGCAAACAGGAGTGCATGTGATGTCCGTGCGCTCTGGAGGAAACAGTAAGCCAAGGTGACCCGTAGGAACACTGAAAGATCTGTGATGAGTCTCTCGTTACATAATTCCACCTTCGGTTGTTCTGGATGACTTGCTGACTGAGAAAACACTCGGAAAGTCATTTATATGCGGTGCAGGAGGCATTGCAGTGCGGGAATGCCAGGCCTGCCCAGGGGCATTACTCATGACACCACTGACAGGTCGGTACAGAAACTGTTGAGTAAAGATAATTGATATCAGTACATATGCAATAACAACAACAAACAAAAAAGCCCCATTGTTTGAGTACCTGCTCAGCTGACTAGCAGAATTGTGCCCGAGCTGTGATTTGACTTATTCAGTTTCATTTATCATTAAATGCTACTGGTTGTGTAAATGAAATTCTGAATTTAGGGATTTTTTCCAACATGAAATATAGATATTCCAGGGGCACTGGGGACCCTTAGCTTTTTGTTTTTAGAGGTAGATTAAGCTAATAAATTCCCCAGATAAATCCACGTGTCTGTTCTACACAGGCAATCAAAGCAAGGCTTGAAATGGGAAATGAGCAATCCCGTATGCATTTACGTTTTAAATGCAAAAATCTGTGCCATTTTATCCCACAATCTTCCACGACCACTAGTATAGTTCTTGTATAGTTCTCTATAAGCACTTGTACTGCTCATGGTTGGAGTCTAGGGCCTATCGCAGGAAGGACAGGGCATAAGGCAGGGAGACACCCTGGTGAGATGAATTGCCAGTTCATCACAGGGTACACGGTGTAACAGAATTTTACACCAAGGGTAACTTCCGTCCATCTATCCATTTTCCAAAACCACTTGCCCTATTCAGGGCTGCGGGGGGCCAGAGTTTGTCCCAGACGCTATGAGCGCAGGGTCAGGGAGCATGCCAGAATGGGGCCTAACCCATCGTAGCAAGGGTAACTTATACTGTAATAATAGTTTAATAATAGGAATATAGGCAATACATAATCACATCTAAAGCCAATTATACATGAGAAAAGTATAGTCATGAAGTTGAAGTGTTCCATATCAAGAAGAAAGGGTCTTTGCAAAGCCCCACAACAGAACCATTGTACTGCAAGCTCACTGAATGTTCCATAACAATGAGGGAGTTTCCAGCAAATACACTGTCACATGATTTGCTCTGAGCGTGCTCTTTGTGGCGTTTTACAAAACAGGAAATTCCCCCGTCACATGACTGTGTGTATGAAGCTGTCCTGTGATACGCTGCCCTGTGCGAAACTGTTGTCTCGAAATCCCAGAACTCTTTCAATTACAGTCATTGGCAAGCATTTCAGGGGCGTGACATCGGTCACGAACTGAGACGATAAAGACAACAAACAACTGAATACAGAGTTCAACACGCGGCAGTGACTAAGCAGATTGTGGTGCTTGTTATTACGCAGTATAATTTAGGTCGCATTTGCATTAAACAGAAGGACTACACATTAAATAAATAAATAAATAAATAAAAGGCAGTTATTCTTTTTAAATTTAAGATGTGTCGTTTATACTTTTGTTATAGCCTATCAATTAAGGCTACATATATATTGTTGTTGTTGTTGTTGTGTGTGTGTAGCTGCACATGCATACATAAAATATTTATTTATACATACACACACACACACACACACAGCAACATTCACCGAGTCAATCTCCCTTACAGCACGTAACAACAACAAAGAAACTTTATGGGTAAAACACGGTTAATCACCCTGCTAAGTAGGAACCCACCAATTAGTGATACTCTGCTACACCGTTCGCCAACGTTGTGCCAATCCCCCCTATGAATAAACACAGTTGACTATTTACACGTGCTGCATTGCTACAAGCACTAGACAAACTAAATACAACAAAGCAAGAAAATCCGTGTCTGACATAATATTAACCGTATAATACCGGGACCAGGAAGCTACGACCGTTTTTTCAGTATCTGTAGGCTATACCATGAAATATGCACACGTATTACATTCCCGAATGAGATGCTGCTGTGGTATCATTTCGCTGCATCAGGAATCGACTAGGCAGTGGTCCTGTCTATTGGGTTTGTCGTGAGTCATGCAGTCCGAAAACAAAACTGACTTTTAAAATGTCAGCTTTTCCAGACCGCCAGGATGACTCAGGTTGATAACACATCAGTCCATGCCCTGGCAATTAGACTGGCATTATGTTGGAGTTCACTGGGATCGCCAAATTTATACCATTACCGGAACTGCAGTAGCAAAACAAAAACCCCTAATAAATGCACCTTTCTGCTACTGTTCTCTGCCCAGCTAAATATGTACAATGCTAAACCGAGATTTTAAATTTAATCTGTAAAATGAGTCTCTAAAACAAGTACTCAGTAGCTTACTTTCTTTAAAGCGTAAGTGCTTTTTAGTCTCTAACGTTAAATATTGATCAGATATTCTGCTGACACAACATGCTGTCATGCCACAGTAGGCTAGGATGATGTCACCGCACCCGAGCATTGTGATTGGCCCAGCACCTGAAACCATACAGAACTATTTGTTAAACATCAATACCAAAGAGGCAAGATTTAAAATATTCTCCTGTTTAGTATGATGTCATCCTGTTTAATTAGCAATAACAAATAAAATAGCCAAATCACATACGATCATGTCATTAGACTACAGATGTATAAAAACGTCAATGTGATAACTCTTGTATTGTGAATAAAACAAGAAAATATGACAAGCTTTACTTTACAATGCAAAAAAAATAGGAATTAAAAGTCCTCCATTTTGTTTTTTTTTTCAAGAAAGTCACACAATTTTGAGTTGAATAAAGGGTGTAATTGATTTCTAATAATGCAAAGGGAATCCCTGGGAGGCATGTCCTGAAAAGCACTTATTCATTTCTGGAAACTCTCTAATCCTACACCACGGGTGAACAGAACATGGAATTTTTGCTTTATACTCATCCTCTTTATCATCATTATCAACTGTAGAATTTTTGCTAATTTCCACCACATATGCATGCACATCAAACAGACGTTAGCAAGGACAGTTCAGTTAACTTTCAGCACAATGGAAGACTTCACGTAAATAGGCACAATTATCTTTCGATCTTCAGTCAGTTGACAGCAGTGGTTCCTTTTCTTCTAAAGCTATACTCCCACGTTTTGGGGTGGAGGGAAAACATTCCTTGCAAGCCAGTATTGAATCGTATCATTACAATAACATGGTAATAATAGTGTACAACATGGTCTTCAGCACCTGACAGGGATGACTGATTATATGGAAAACTAAAGCAACCGTTGTTGCCCCGATTGTGTGTTCCGGGGCGTCTCCAAGGGTATTAAACGATGTAAATGAGACATAATGGATCCGGAATCTGGATTTATGGTAAAGCTAGTTCAGACCTTCAGAGTGTGACCATTTCATCTATAGCCAACAGTCAATGATAACATCATCTTCACCCCCAATTTTTTTAATTAGATCATCTCCTAAGTATATAAAGGTTTCTGGCTAAAACAGAGGTAGGTGAGTTTATTTTCAACTTGGCAGAGTGTTCCTGCTTTACTCCTGGGGCTATTCTGAAGTTCCTGATGGAAGCTACCACTCAATAGAAACCTACCCTTTATACCAAGCCAGAACATGACACAGGTTGTGTTCTTCAACAAGACATACAAGCCCCTTATGGGGGGGGGGGGGGGGGGGGGGGGGGGGGGGGGGGGGGGGGGGGGGGGGGGGGGGGGGGGGGGGGGGGGGG
>JABFDZ020000043.1:6434271-6447646 GCA_019775955.2 Pollimyrus isidori
ACCCAATAGAGCATCTTTGGGATGTGGTGGAACGGGAGCTTTGTGCCCTGGATGTGCATCCCACAAATCTCCATGAAATGCAAGATACTGTCCCATCAATATGGGCCAACATTTCTAAAGAATGCTTTCAGCACCTTGTTGAATCAGTGCCACGTAGAATTACGGCAGTTCTGAAGGCGAAAGGGGGTCAAACACCGTATTAGTTACCAAATTACCCATAGGTGTGCTTGTGTAAGTGAACGGTGTGTGCGCCCCATCCTGGGTTGTTCCCTGCCTTGCCCCCAGAGCCTTCGGAATAATCTCCGGAACCCCACGGCCCTGAACAGGACAAGCGGTTACATAAAATGGATGGATGCATGGATGAAACAGGCAATACGTGAACACAATATAATCTTCGGGACTTAATAAATCAATAAAAAAAATAACAAAACAGGCACAGACTCGTAAACATCCAAACTCATTGACTGAACATTTGACGTGATATCTGTGTAAACATGAATTCTCCGATAAAACAAAATGTAGTCAATCCCAAAATAAATATCCGGTTTTAAAATCTGTACATTTTTTTTTGTTTCTGCAAATCTCAGCTGTACATCGAAAATCACTTCTACGTTTTTCTTTCATCATTTGATTATTTTCTTTATCAGCCTAGTACTTTCCACTAAATTCTTTAATAAGAAACGAGGACTTTTTGGTGGCCGGGGGCTGCGGCTGACTCCCTCTCATGATGGCGTCCTAGTCGGTCGCCTATGTTGACCACCACTGGGTTATAATAGGTTATAATGATCGCGACCAGGATGGATACAGCTTTCCGTTTCCAATGGATATAGTTTAACCGCGCTAAGGCTTTTTTTAATCAGCACTGACATGTCGCGTGACAAGCCTATCTTTACCTAGCTCCTATTACGTACGTTAAATTGATAAATCGTGGCATATTCTGTTTCACAACTTGGATGGAAGAAAGAAGATATCAATACAAATGTCTGCGTTCAAATAAATCAATTTTTTTTGGGACCCCCCATATCAAGCAAGGGATGTTAACCTGTTTAATACCACCAGTCACAACTGTGACCAGTTTTTTGTACTGAGCAATAAAAGAATGGTCGCTGCCTGTATGCTTAAAATGAGAGCAATGTCATGTCAATATACACGACACTCTCGCGCTCTCAGAAAAAGGGTAAAAATGGTACACTCAGAAAAAAGGGGTAAAATATTGTAGTTTTGCTTGTCCCCATGGTGCTGTACCCTTGTAACTGTACCTTGGTACAGAAATGGCCACTGGGGAACATCCTAAAGGTACAAATAGCATTAATGTACCCTGAATGGTAGAAAAATGTCTGTACCTTAAAAGGTACAATTACCTAATCCTAAGGATATAGGTTATGGGCAGACCATTGAGGGTATGCAGCCCTAGTCGCAAGCAATGGTACAAATTGTTACTATCATTCTGGGAGTATAGCGACAATGGCCACTTGATCAGAGCAGTTGAATTCCTTCATGAGCGTTAAAATTAGCAGCTGTTACATCAAGACTATTGTAATTGTTCCAGAACACAAGACCAGGACAGGGTGATGCCCTGAGGTACCAAGTTTATTGGGGAAAAGGCAAAGAGAAGTCAGGGGCTTAAACAGAGTCGTTCCGGGAGTCCGTCCGAGAGGGCCGTCGAGAGCCGTGTTACGATGTCATGGTCGTGAGGGAATCCAAAAGTCGAGTAGCTGGGGAGTCAGTCCGAGGACGAAGACACACAAAGGAGGAGTCCAGGAGGATTGTTATGGGGAGGGCGGACGGGAAGGAGGGCAGGCAGGACGCGCGAGGAGTTCAAGGAGGGCCAGACAGACAGAACACAACTGCGGGGAAGACAAACAATCGGGGACCGGTTGTAACTCCGTCAGGAGTGGGCGTGACCGAGTGGGCGTGACAATAATTAACAATTGTTCGGGAACATAAACTCCTGTTTTAAATCGTATACTTATTTCTGTATGTCATGATAAATGATTAATAAAATTGCTAAATACCTGGTAGTGACGTTTCCCATTTGGCAATTTCCGCATATGACACTGGAGATGTGGAATGATTATAGTTACGTAATAATTATTTTTTATGGCTAATGTGATTTTTAAATTATCTAGTAGGCCTATTACTTAATTAATACTAAATGTATCTTGGCCACATAGTATAAACATCCTAATAAATATCTGTTTTTAGTTCTGTGATTAACCTTCCATTATCAGACAATATGTGTACATTTTGAATTTAAGTAAGTACAATTAATAATTGCCAACATTATCATAAAAGTAAGTTACTCAAGTGCAACTAAAAAACGTTACCAACGAATTCGCTCTTTTAAGTGAATAAGCATAAATCGCACGTAGAAAAAAACCCTACTAACTAAACTGCTGAGACACTTTGCTACAGCAAACGTTAGCGAGTTAACATGAGACACTCGAAACTCGAGTTCAAGACGAGAATCACGGAAATATCCTAAACTATATTGCACGCTATGCTTAATTATATCACGTTTCAGGTTTCAATAACTCAAAGTAAACAATTACTATATACACATATAGGAACTGTGAACCACAATGTTTAACAAAAACGCAATATAGCCTAATTCAACAATTTTTGACATTTACAAATTACAAATATTTAAAAAGTGAAGGCTTTAAACTAGTTATGGTAAAGTGCTGGGATATTATTATATAATATTACTCTTATTGTGTAAATAGATACAAAGTAACTTAGAACATTTCAGTTTTTATGCACACACAACAGAGAAACTGTTAGACAAATAGACAAGAGAACATGGCACGTTACCTTAATGTTCATATCCCATCCTTTTCAGATTTTTTCATTTGTTCACCACAATTAAAACGATAATTTTCACAACATAGTACTACTACAAATTATTGCAGTAATAGTACGGTAAATACTAGGACAAACTAGTATATAGTTAAGATAAACTACCATAGAATAATAATAACTATTATTATTATTATTATTATTATTATTATTATTATTATTATTATTATTATTATTATATATGGTAGTTATAGGAGGAGGCATAAAATAAATAAACAAATTTAAAAATAAGGAAATCATATGGAGAAACTCCTGGACTGTAACTTTTAATGTGGACAGCGAGACCAAGGTCTGTGTATTAAAATGTCTTTTATGTCTCCCGAATACGTAGCCGTACTGGACATGCCTGAAGTCTCAGGTCATTAACTGGGTATGTCTTTATGGGCTCATTAGCGCGAAATGCTGTGAGTTTGAATTCCCCCTGGGAATAGTGGCCAGGCTGGCCTGTTATGGTGAGCAGCGCGGTGTTGCGCGCTTGCATCATCGGCCGGCCAGCTCCCGCTGGCCTATTAATAGAATGACGTCACCTCTGACAGCGCTCTTACTACAAGGATGCCTTAGCTAGTCTCCCTTTATAAAGCGGGTGATGCAACGGGACTGCGTTAGCTGTAAGTTTCACTACAAACAGAAGGGACGGAGGGCGAAGCCTTTCGGACGGCACTGTATTCTCTTGTAAACGGCAGATCTGTTCGAGAGGTAGGTGTGATCGCATTTTGTTGTCGATGATAGGTCTCGAGGTTTAGCTCCGTACATTTTCATTAATCCTAAACGAAGACTACGAAGGTGGATCCGGGATTGAAGTGTTCTGTCAGTGTCTGGTAATATCATTATTAGAATACGTCTGTATTAAACAGTAATATAAGACGCTCCTGTTTATTACGCTTGGGAATGTTTACGTGTTTGATTGAAATGTCTGTTGTTTTCAGTAGCTTGTTGTCTTACATCAGGCTACTTTTCAAACCTGAAGTTTTCAATGACTCGAAAGGAAAGCGTCAGTCAGCTCAGAAACTGAGAAAGGCTAAAAAGTTAGTCTATATTTACTTAATATAAATAATAAAATAATAGTTTACGAACACTGTTTCCTACTTAGTTACTAGAAACGGAGTTTCTTAGTGTAAAAATGAAAGTGAAATTAAGATTTTATCAGCAGCTCCAATAGTTAGTTATCTACTGGAATGCCTACAGTTTATCACAGGCTACATGGCCCTCGTATTGTACCCAATTAGTCATTCTGACTTAGAAATATGATGATTACTGGGTTTACCGGTAATATAGGCTATAATAGCCTAGTTAAGACATTTTTAAAAAGGTCGTATTCTGTAGGCCCTATTTTGAAAAATATTTTTCTTTTAGCTAAATAATTTAATTGACCTGTGCTGTTTACCTAATCGCATTAATTTAGATTCGTTTTTTGTATCTCTAATATGATCAATTTCTCGGTGTGTAAGAATGAAACTGAACCGCGATAGCGGGTAACTTTTACAGTTCAGGGCGGCCCGACATTTCATTTATTGGGCAGATACTTTTATCCAAAGGGGAGTATAAATGAGAAAGCTGGGAAGTCACGAAATGACGGCTAATCTCCACCGTATCGTTTCGGTTTTAGTTACGTCTGCCATAGAAAGCAAGTCATTCCCGAAGTCTGGGTACTTTCGCATTTACTTAAACGGTAAAGGGGGATTAACTTTCTTGCCCGAACCGACTGGTGTCATTCACACACTGGCTGTTCGCAGGGTTAATGGAGATCATTTGGAAAGTGGGCATTTTTTCAAAACATTCCATGAAAAAGTCCTGCCATTTAAAACTTTTCCCTCGGTTATTTTTTCATATAGAATAACTTTTTTAAAAAACTTCCTTTCGGTGTACCATTAAGGGCCATCCTTCATCTCCATACACGTCTTTATTCACCTTCTATAGGCAACATAATGATGCTTCAGTGTCCCGGACTGGGTCCTTCGGAGATCAGCGCATCGGCTTTGGTTCCTTGCCTCTCCCCGCCGGGGACTCTCACCCTGGACGATTTCACCAACTTCACGCCGCTGGTAAAGGAGGAGCTCCGTCTGGCGATCCAGAGCAAGCGTCTGTCTAACGGGCTGAACTCCATCATGAACGACTATACAAGTTCCAGCTCTGAACGAACCTCGGAGCAGCTACCGGTGAAGCGAGAGGTAAGAAATCGATCCTGTATTCTCTCCTCGTAAACATGTATTTTCTTTATAAATATGAACTTGCCAAACTCAAAACTTACATTGTGGAATTTAAGTTTGGTCCCATTAAAATATATTTTATTTTTAAATATTATCATATTCATTTTGTTTATATCTTAAAATATGTGTAAAGTCTTAAAACAGTTAAGACTAATCGTTATTTAATCGTTTTCTAATTTCCTTTTAATGTAAGTACTCAGGAACAAAAGTGTCTCCACATGCGTACTTTACCTCCTGTCTGGGCACGTTATTTTATACAACAGACTTGTTTACAAGTTGAAAGGATAGGTAACTAAAGGTCAGGCAGGACTTTTTAGCTTGAGATCATGAGTGCCGCTAATTTACGGCATAGACATTTTTATATATGTTCGCTGCTTGTTGTTTCTTTCAGGTCACTCCAGAGGAAAGCGAACGGAGGAAACGGAGACGTGAAAGAAACAAAATAGCCGCCGCCAAATGTAGGAATAAGAAGAAGGAGAAGACTGACTGCCTACAGAAGGTAAGGTGGAAAATTAGATAAAAGTCAATAGCAACTGAAATGTCATCTGAGCTGAAGAGATTGTCTGGATAAATCAAGGCTGTATTTATGTTCAGCAAAGCTTTGTATGTCATATATATTTTTTGGTATTACTTTCCCAAAAGTTAACTGGCATTTGCGGTAATCTGCTTGCATGGTTCCAGATAAGTAATGGCTCCTTCAGAATAATCCTACTCGTAGGTATTTTTTTTACAAGGTAGTTATGTTCCAAAATTTTAGGTTCCCTAAAAATTCACTCAGGGGCCCTTGGAATTGTCCTGACACCACGACCCCCTTTATATAGTTCCCCTGATCACAGGCACAGTTTCTTCCATTTGTTGCATAACATTACCGCCGCGTTTACTGGTTCCTTCTGGCGACTGGCGGCCATCACCAGTTCAAGTGTCCGGCTTCAACGTGTGTCCCCCCTGCACCCCTTCCCAGGAGTCAGAGAAACTGGAGTCCCTGAACGCAGAGCTGAAGGCCCAGATCGAGGAGCTGAAGGGTCAGAAGCAGCAGCTGGTCTACATGCTGAACCTCCACCGGCCCACCTGCATAGTCCGGGCCCAGAACGGACGGACGCCGGAGGACGAGAGGAACCTCTTCATCCAGCACATTAAGGAGGGCACCCTGCAGGACTTGATCACAGGCCCGGCTGGACTGAGTCACCCTTCAGTTCCCACGTCCTGTGACCACCACTGACTGAGCAAGGCTGGGTCCATCTGCTTGCGAGTGAAGATCCAAGAGAAGCTGTAATGTTCCACGCCCGATTTAAGGGACTTCTAGAGCAGGGTTATTCGAATCGCGGTCCTCGGGGTCCGAGCCCTGCTGCTTTTCCAGCCTTCCTTCACCTGTCAGTCAGGTGTGAAGCCGCTGACCAATCAGAATCGGTAATTATCAAACCAACTACCTGGGAGAACTGAAAACAAGGCCTGGATTTGGAATCAAGGTCCAGATTTGAAGAACCCTGTTCTAGAGGAATTAAAGAGAGGCTGGACAGCTCCACAGTTACCCGCTCCACCCGGGATGGTACGCGGACCATAGCCTGTGAAGAAAAAGCTCTTTGGCACTAAGGAGACGTTCAATTTGCTTCAAAAGACGAATATATTTTAATTTTACTTTGCCCATACAATGTTGTTGATGGTAACTCACCCTGTCTTTGGTAAAAGTTGTGTCACTCTGTTAATTTAGTCTGGTTTAGTGAGCAAAGGAATTTAGGTGATGTCACAGGTAACTTGAGAGAAATGTTTACACGATTTTAAATTGAAACTTCCCTGTAATGCTGAATACTCATTACTGTGGTAACTTCTACATGGAATACTAATAGCATCAATAAGAATATATGAAAATAATGGATATTTTTAGTTTTATTATGTGGAGACTTACGTTTCATACTTAGATGTAGAAGGTGAATTTGTTCTGAATTTTATTTAATGCTTAAAAATGTTTTTTTTTTATGTGTGATATGATAGCTGTTGCTTTCTATGATTTCACTTATATGCAACAGGCTTCAGAAAGAGCTGCTAAAGTTTCAGGGGTGTGTGTTTGTGTGTGTGTGTGTGTGTGCGAATGTGTGTGTGTGTGCGAATGTGTGCGTGCGTGCATGTGTGTGTGTGTGCGAATGTGTGTGTGTGTGCGAATGTGTGCGTGCGTGCATGTGTGTGTGTGTGTGTGTGTTACCGGAGCATTAGGAGTGAATGAAAAGCAATGCTGAATCTTTGAAGGAGATGATTCAGCGTCAGGCATCAAAGGGATAAATGCAACATGAATTTTCTAGAAGTCTCATGCTGGGTACTTCAGACAATGTACTGTCAAGGGTATTTATAATGAGACTGAGTCTCTGAGGATGGAACTTTTGTGAGAAGACTACTCTAGATTACTGTAGTCGTATTTAAGCTGTATTTGTGCATATGTGCATGCACGGGTTTTGAAAACAAATTTATCACAATTATGCACAGTGCCACTTGTCAATCTAGAACAGAAAGCTTGCAGATAACATTGTATGTTGGCTATTACATGTAACACTGTTATAATGAAGTCGTATGGTATTTATTTATAAGATATAGGAAGCAATTATAAAATGTGAGCAACCACACTTAACTATATAACTTATATTTCGAATTATACACTCAGCTGAAATAAACGGCGGCCTTGTGTTTGAGCCTGCTCCATGACTTTCTCGGACGTCGGTCACCAAGTGTTGCTCCGTGGAACACTGTCAGAAACCTCTCGAGAAACCTGGCGTGGATGCAGACGGGCTCCAACGTGCACGTCGTGGTTTAGGTAGCACAAAGAGTACGGAGGGGTGTGTTGAAGCCCAGCTCTCCGAGACTGAACGGGATGTATGAGGTTGTGGGGTTTAGACTGCAAACTCTCTGGGACAGCCTTGCTGCCCGAGCAGATCTCCTTCACGATGTGTGTTTATGCGCTTGGGCAACAGAAGATGTGTACGCGTCGGTAAATTCAGTAGACCCTTGAATCACTGTCCTCTTTATTTACCTGCACGCGGAGAAGCTACGAATCACGTACCACTGTATAACCCAAAGGCAAGATGTCTTGAAAGTGTTCCTGTTTGCACTGGTTCTGGCATTATCTACAAGCTTTACCTATGAAAGTGCAGAGTGTGGAGAAATAGGTTCTGACGTGTGACTAGGCTAGAATTTGAAATATGTGTAATCGGGTCGGGTAAAACCTCTGATACTTCACTCCGAAATGCCTCAAAGAAATGTGTCTGTACAATCTGTCCAATTGTTTTTGATACTTTAATAAAAACATATGCTATTTTCTCTCTGTCTTCATGAATATCATTAGATGATAATTCTTCCACATTAACATTACCTCTGTGTCTCACGCGAGTGTTAAAAGATGCCAGATATATTACACTTTTCCATTACTAACTGGTGCTAAAGTCTAAACGTGTCAAAGAGCCTTGTTTTCTCGTCTTGTCTTTCCATGTAGAACACAAGAGGAAAGGTGTGCCCCTTTGTGCAAAATCAATGACTCAGAGTTGCCGATTACTTATAGTTTTACAGGCTCTTAGCTCAGTGAAGCCAGATAAAGTCCACTTCATGAATGTGAAGTGACTCCTGCTGTCGTCCATCCTGCCAGATTTGAAGAATCCCAATGCTAAAAACACGAATGATTTCTTTAGCCTGAATTAACTTGTTTAGCTCATGTTTTAATAACCATGCTCTCAGTTTGCAGACCCCGAGACAGATGAAGTCTCTGGACAAAGACCTGCACTTGGATTTCTTAGTGATGCCTGAGAATGGAAGATCATAAAGTAGACAATTTGTTCATTTTCAGTAATATTACATGCATGATGCTAAAATGACGTTTATGGTTGGTCAGCATGGTTAAGATCCACAGAGAGATGTGTGATTAGAAGTGGCTGCTGCTTGAAAATCATGAGCAGTTATACATTCGATGTACCTTGCACTTACCTTCAATCTCTTTTGATAAAATGCAACAGATGTATATAGATTTTTTTTCTAAAGCGTCACTAATAATGAAATTTCCCTTCAAAATACTGTTTATCAATTATTCAAAATGTATCCCAGTCAAAAATTCTTGGGTACAACATTATATTAATGTGACCAAGAAGAATACTACTTGACTTCTCTCTTTAATTTACGTAACACCACTATGTGATGAAGTGGCTTTTTTTTTTTTGACCAACCAGCAAGACATTTTTTCCTGAGAATTGTGTGGTATAAAATCTCTACCCACGGCCTCCGGGTTCCGAACCGCCACACTTCATGTATATTTCAGTTAAAATGGCATTCAGCGGGGGCGGCATGGTGGTGCAGTGGTTAGCACGGTTGCCTCACCCCTCTGGGACCCTGGTTCTGGTCTTCGTCTGGGTTTCATGTGTGTGGCATTTGCATGTTGTCACTGTGGGTTTTCCTCCAAGTACTCTGGCTTCCCCCCCCCAAAGACCAAAAACATGCTGAGGCTGATCGGCATTGGCAAACTGTCCGTTGGTATGTGAGTGTGCCCTGCGATGGGCTGGTCCCCTGTCCAGGGTTGTTCCCTGCCTCGTGCCTGTTGCTTCTGGGATAGGCTCTGGACCCCCCATGACCCAGTAGGATAAGCGGTTTGGAAAATGGATGGTATTCAGCTGAGAAATTCTGATATCAAAAATCCACTGAATTTTAAGAGATGAATTTTATCGGGAAATCCTGGCAAAGAATTTCATGTCTGTAAAGTACAAAAAAAAAAAAAAGTCGTACTTTATCAGGGCGATTTACTTGGAAAAATACCCATCCCATTAGTGTATATTGATTTCCTGGATAAAAATAAGTTCATTGTTCCCTGATCGTATGAGGACAGGATGTGGGAGCTGTTCCAGAGAAGTTATTTTATGCATTTCCCCTTAAACTTCAGCGAAATAACAAGTCGACTCCCAGTGAAGTAACTTCAATGGAAAGTGGTGCAAACTATATATATAAAAAAAAGCCTGAGGGCCCGTGGACAAACGAGCGTAAACCCCACACAATAATGTCGCTTCTGCACAACCCAACATCACTTCTCATTGCTTCACGCAAATTTACAAATGCTTCAGTACGTAATAGATACATGTAAATGATTTTGCACAATTGTCATCACTTGGCACGGTTTTCAGTTACTTTTGATTATCTAGTTTCCCACTGTAAGAATTTTACATAGAAAACTATATATGCACATGAGCATCGTGTTGTAAACTACATGCAAAACAGTCAACCAAGCTTTCAAAATTATTTTAAAATACATCCCATAAATTGCAGTGATACAGCATTGTTGCATTTTTGATTTACGCGGTACATAATTTTGTTGCCATTGCATCGCCATTGTTGCCGGTTTTGCGTTATATGCTGCCGTGTGAAGTTTCTGTTTGCTATTGCACTGTGTCTTGAGATCTGAAGACGTTACGTGTGCGTGTGAGTGCTTTCTCTTGCCAGTGAACTTTACTGTACTGTAATATAGAACCTTGCAAGGTTGAAACTAGCATCTTTGGCATGAAAAAATATCAGTTTGCTAAAGCAAAAAATAATCTGTAAGTGACATTAGAGAATGTGGGAAGCATCCAGAATTTTGGAGTTCAGAAGCATAATTACACGGACATATTAACAATATATCGACAGATTTAGACTCATGATTAAAATGATGCTGATTGTACTTTTACTTTTGCTGACACTGATTAATTCATTGGTGGAATTACTTGCTTTTGAGACATGAGTTAATTACTTTGGGTGAGTTAGGGCCCTCTACGGTTTAACCTTACTGGTATGCATTATAAATAAACTGCAAGTCCTGTAAGTTGCAAGGTGGGGTCTCCATGGATTGGATTGTTTGTCCAGCACATCCCACAGGTCCTGGAGTAGATTGGGATCTGGGGAATTTGGGTGGCAAGTCAGCAGCTTGACAGCTGCCACTGTAATGAGTTAATCCGTGTTATTTGCTTCAGCTGTCAGTGGTTTTAATGTAATGGCTGTTCGGTGCATGTAACATTTGGAGAAAGTCATTGTAGTACAGGTGTAAATGATCCTGTGTTTGCAGTAATAGATAGATAATAGATACATAGATATAGATAGATAGATAGATAGATAGATAGATAGATAGATAGATAGATAGATAGATAGATAGATTCAATGTATAAACTTAGGATGAGCACTAATTCTTTCTGTAAAGTTTCATTTAACCATAAAACTTGGGGAATCAAAGTAGAATATTGTAGAGATTTGCAGAGACTGACACACCCAGAGGAAACCTTACAACGACGCAGACAGGACATGCAAACCCACTCCACGGAAGCCGTGGCGGAGACCGGCCGGTCTCAAAGTGAAGCAATAGTGCTAATCATTGCACCATCATGCTACCGCTTGCAGGGCTTCCATTTCAAATTCTGACTCTTCGGTTTCCTTGAAAGCTACAATGCAATGCTTCTTGTTGAATGCAAAGCGTTAATGTAAAAAACCAAAAAACCTTTGTTCTTTCGTATTGTTGCATTGCATATATCCCACCTGGCACACTTCAGCATTCATGGCATTCCCTTTAATTGTCACTAGAGGGAAGCAAAGTATTCGCTGTATAAAAATGAAATTACACTTTTTCTCTATTGCTTTGGCAGATATTCTTAAATATGCATAACATTGTATTGGTGGAATGGCGTTTTTCAATATAATTCATGCATATGGTACGCTATGGTTTAGCTGCAAAAGCCTGTTACCCACTCTGTGTGGATGCAAAACTTACTCAAAACAATGTTTCAAAAAGCAAATAATTCTACCAATGAATTAGGGCCACCATTGTGAGTATGTCAGTATCAGTATGTCAGTGTAAATATGTCAGTGTAAGTCTGCTCCTGAGCTCCACAATGGTGAATGATAGTCGGTTCCCACTTTTTCATTGTCGATTTCCATTAGCAAATTAATACTTATTCATGTTAGAAACACCATTTTAAACATTGCAAGGCTCTACATTACAGTATGCAAAGTTCACTGGCAAGAGAAAACACTTCTTCAAATCGCAAATGGTCACACAGCAAAATGGCAGCAGAAGACCAACGAAATGACAAGCAAAATGTGTACTATGATAACCAAAAACACAGCAATGCTCCATCACTGCAATTTATGGAATATATTTAAAGATTATCTTTATGGCTGGGTTAACTGTTTAACGTGTGGTGGCTAACACATATGAAGTTTCAGGTGTAAACTTACAGTTTTTCTGAATCGCTAAAGCACTTCATTCTTAGAACAAAACCGCCAGTTGCCAAAACGCGTTTATTTAATCAGTCGCACATTTGGCGAAACTGTGAACAGTGCTCACCTAGTTCAATACAATTTGCAGATCTGAGTCACTCCTTCTGGAAAACTCTGAACACATTCTCATTAATCAAAACACATTTTGCACCATGGTAAACACTGATGCAAACGCACCGGTTGCAAAAGTTCAGCACAGCCAGCACGCAGTAGTCATCGTCGAAACACGACGCCTTAAAACCGTTCGCACGTTTCTAAATATGAGAAGAAGCCAAAGAGTGACTAGAACGTACAATATGTACTAGATCGTAGTGCAAGTGCTACGGGTGAATTGAATTTTGACATCAAACTACAAACAGATTACGCAAACAAATCATCCCGCATGACCCAGCAAGGGAGAGCATTTCTTGTGACGTATGCTGATGAGGCTGAATGAATATTCTTCCTTGGGTTGGCAGGTGCACGTCCTACTGTAATGTGCATCCCTCATTTGGATTTTTATTTACTTAGTCCTTTACAGTAACCTTTTTCTATTGAATACTGCCAACATTACACAGCAGTTTAGTATAATTGTGTACAAAAATTTTTGGTAGACAGCAATTATTTTATTATAGTCTTTCGGTTTCCAGTTTTGCGGCTCAACATGCAAAAGCTGACATCCAGAGTTTCTCTAGCCTGGTAGTGTTTTAAATGTTTTTCTATAGTGTGTAAACACTCAGTAATGTTTATGTACCAACTGGCTTGATGCGTGATCTGGAAGCAGTGTTTGCTGTTGAGCAAAGATAATACAATTGAGAGAATATCGCTTGATTTTGCAGGATGAGTCAAAGGTGGTGTGCGAGTAGCTTGCATTTTAGGGTTGGCGCTTAGTGTTTTGAGAAAAGGAAAGATTTTAGGAAATGTTCTCCAGCAATTCAGAAAAACCGTATTATGGTGGGAAACTACATAATATATTTTGACAAACAAGACTCAAACAACTGAAAATTGTGCCAAATGATGTACAAAATTATTGGCATATATGTAGCATGTGCTAAAACATTTGTAAATTT
>JABFDZ020000043.1:6447970-6466242 GCA_019775955.2 Pollimyrus isidori
TAGACCAATAATGTACGCATGCTTATTGAGCAAACAAATGTTTTAACCACTATTACCTTCCAGCAAACTTCCTCAGAAGTGCAGGGAGGGGTCACCCACTCTGACATCGGGTGCCAGAGCATTAGAGGTCACACACTCGCTTTGCACTGTAAAGACAGCAGTTCACGTGCTTTTGGGCTGTCTTTGTTGCCGTAGGAAGACGGCCATTATTCACTGTCAGCTTCCCCAGAGATCAAATAGAACAAATGGGGAACTGCTTTGCATAAAAGTAAATTACAAATGACACGTTGTGTACGTGCATCTGTGTGCAGACCCACGTCTTCACAAACCACATATTTTCAGCAAATATATCACACGAGACACAAGGAGCTAATGAGCTGATGTGAAACTCAGTTTCAAAGTTCACCTGTCCGATTGTTGTTGTTTTTTTATAACTTTGCACACAAACACCAGCAGTAGGTTATGCAAAGTTCTTCTGGATGAACGTTGGCTGCATCAGATTTGAAACAGAAAAATGCGATAAACCATAAAATGCAAGAACTGGAAGTCATCAGGGTGATGAGTGCATTCTCTGCGGCGCTGCACATCTGATGTCAAAGCGAGAAGGGAAAACTGGAATAGAAAAGGGGAAGCGTTAATGTTGTGCTCCAAAAACGTCCAGACTGCACCCTGGGTGCCTGTTTGCGGAAGTGCGACGTCCCAGAGTGTACAGTCAACATTCGGTGAAGGTTTGTATCTAAACAACAGTCACATGGAGCAAAAGAGACCTGTTGCCAGTCTTGCTGTAAGTGTCGGAGCGTCTTTAAGAGCACTAGCATCTGGAAAGACCTCGGCAGCTCCGAACATGGATAGGACCCAAGCAGACATTAGCTAGCTCACTAATCGACATGTGGCTGTCAGAACTGCATTCACAGCATAGAGGAGAATTATTAGCCAATCAGATTGCTTTTCAACTTCGATGTTGTTGTTTTTTTTGATCGCGTAGGCTGTGAATAATCTTCTGCCCAAGCGTAGGCCTAGAAAATCGTTTGCCAGGAAGCAGAGGGCTAGTTTTTCATTTGTACTTTTGATTTCCGCAAACGTTACTGGGGGAAAAAAAAAAACACTTCCCACTCATATACTGTCTAGAAAAAAAAGGATGTTTGTATACAGTGTTATTGTGTAGCACTGTATGCATTCCTAATGTCCCTGGACAGAAAGCTGTCCACCCAGAAGACAGCAACACCAACATGGCAGAACATGCTGCAGCTCCAGACACTGAGAGCCTGATTCCGAGCCCTAATCAAGGTGGTGTGAGCCAGAGGTGGTCGTCTCTGGGCCAGTTCCTCAGCTAATGTCGGCCTTTCATTAATAACCATACCGTCATTTGTTATGCAACTCTAAATTATCTGTAGATTTTGTATAGCCGTGTATATATTACATTGTGGGAACCAAATGCGATAGAAAAAAACAGTAGGAACATGTTTCTAGTCCCCACAAGGAGAAACTAAATTTTATAAGAGTCTGTGAATGCAAAATAAATAAATAACTAAATAAAAATGCCGAAAGTCTTGTATTTTGTTTGGTTACTTATGGTTAAGGTTAGGGCTGGGTGGGTGTACCTAATCTGTGTGTGTGTGTGTGTGTACGCACAGTGCCTGCCCTACAATCCTACCCAGGCTGTCCCCGGCCTTGAGCCCTATCCTATCTGCATAGTATGCAACTCAGCGTGACGCTGAAAAAATGCTACAGAATAAAGATGGATGGATTTGATACTGCAGTTGATAACAAACATTAACCAGTTCCAAAGAAATATACAAATAGCTATACATAAAAATCAAGGACAACAGCTTTTTAAATACTGCAAATCCAACAATTATTTTATTTATTATATAAAAGAGAAAAAAAAGTACAGAACAGCTTTACTTCACAAAAGGTGTCATGTTACATTCAAGTAATGCAGATTATAACATTTACTAATACATACAGATAATTATGGATAAAGATAATGGATCAGGTCAGCAGGTGGGTCTGAACATACCATGAATCACAAGACCATAGGGACCAATGAGGATGTACAGATAGATACAATTGGCAAAATCGTCCACATCCCACTGGAAAATGACATGCTCCTTCAGCCTCTCCCCCACCTCTAACGGTTTGCCTGGGCACTGAGTCCGGGGCTCATTGATGCCCGACCTGCGCGTAGATCTGAGAAGCGCTTGAGTTTGCCCTGACCGTGACTGCCGTTCTACCTCGAGAGGCCCCCGGCGAGGAGCTCCAGCGTCGTATGTGACATCAGGCCGGCGGAGCAGTGCATGATGGGACAGAGGGGCTCGTGCGCTTTCAGAGCCTCCATCAGGCGCCTCTGCTCCTCCGTGAGAGTCTGCACCTCCTTCCTCAGCAAGAGGTTCTCCTGCTCCAGACATTCATACTCCTGTAGGAGGGACACAAAACAGTTTGATCTATAGGTTTTGGGCCAGAAGAAAGCAACCCATGCAGACCAATCACGTTACAAACTTATTTAGGTCCCTGTCATTCAGCCTCAGAACCTAGAGGAAACCTCAGGATGACCGAGGGATAACATGCAAACTCCACGCATAGAACCTTGACGAAGATTAAAACCCTGGTCCAAGAGGTGTGGGGCAAGAGTTAACCACCTGTTTTGCAGTTTCTTACTTATTAATTGCATAGTGCTGGTTGTCGTTGTTTGGAAAAAGGAAGGGGAGGACTGAGCCGAGTGGGCGCAGAGGACGGTGGTCCCGCTAACGTACCTCGTGCAGACTGTCTGCTCGCTGCGTCTGTTTCTTGCGACTCCTCTGTGCCGCTGCCCTGTTCTTCTCTCGCCTCTTCTGCCTGCGATCATCATCCTCATCCTCCTTATTTACAAAATCGGTAAACAGTCCCATTTTAAACCAAGTTAAGGGCAGGAAGAGAGGTACTGCACACTCATAACCTGACACCCAAAATGCTGAGAATCTCATTAAATCTAGTTCCTTGCGCAACATGCATAGATATATACAGGCTTATTTTAACTACAGCTAAATGAATTCCTACCTGAAAAAATCATGTCCCCAAGTTTCAATTATAAAACATGTCTAGGCAAAATACTTTTAAAAGAATCTAGGTCTAGCCCCGGGCTTCCTTTACTTTAACGTAATAGATGGGCACAGTTTATACTAGGGGTAGCCGTCCTGCGTAATGTGTTGGAATTTTAATTCGCATTTTAGGAGGGTAAAAAACTGCTTAATTTAACAAAACATTATCATTACTATTAAAAATAGTATTGTCAGTACAACACAGTAACACGTTTAGAGTAAACTACAGTATTTACTACGCGTCTTTGCACACTAACATCTTTTGTCCGTCTGTCATCTATTATTAGTACCATTAGTTGTTCCTGGTACTGAGTGTGGTTTAACTGATGCATTTTCCAAATAATTTTTGCACATGACTAAACAAAAGCACTTCAACCATATTCAGATTCCACGGAACACAACACGCAATGCAGTAATTCCCGTGAAGAACTTTTTTTTTTATTGCTTTCGCTTGCGGTACAGCGATCTCACCTCACATCTTGGAAGCACATGCAGGTCGGCGCTTCTGCGTAGGAAAGCGCCCGAGAGCCCCGCAGCCGACATGCCTCACGCAGCAGAGACTGACACTTAATTGCGTCCCGTTTGAGCGTTCGCCATGCCCAGGCTGAGCTTTACATGATGGATACTTCATGGCTCCATCTCCTTAGTCTCGGTGATGCAATCGGTGCATCCTCCCCAAGGTCAGTTTCACTTTTTAGAGTGGAGTTACTTCTTTCTTGAAATGGTCACCAGCGTTCTTTTAAGTCACATGTTACTGCATTTATGCAATGCCTAGCAGTGTCGGCTACGGTTAAGGGAGGCTTTTAAATTCGGCCTACGCTTAATGAAAACCCCTTTTCACGTAAGTCTAGACAATGTATTCAACAAGGTTTGTATTTTAAAAAGGTTAAATAAGACATTATGGAACTGGCAAAAAAAAATCCAGTGATCTCTTATACGCATTGACGAGAAATGTTTTTAACGGTAACACACGTTAAATATTAATGTAGCATAATTAAATATACTTTCCAAATAGGGCTGGCGAACGTCGTTAAAATTCAACGATCCAATGAGCAAAGAACGTGATGAGGTCAGTCTGCTTGCGCCATGTCTGGACCTAAGGCCTTAGTGCTCAAAAACAGTTTTCTTCCCTTAAATCTGACATATTTTTAAAGAATGCAACCCCTGCACCAACAAAGTTGTTTAACCCAATAAACAGCTTAACATCACAGCAATTTTAAAGACTTGTCAAGCTGTACAGTTTGCTTATACGGTTTCCACCTCACCTTAATGTCACACTCATTACAAGGGCACGGGGCATTTTTCTGATAAAGCGACTGGTAAGAAGTAACACTGATTTAGTTACAAGAAGGTCCAAGGGGTAAAGATTTCATTGCGGCTTCTCTCTCTTGGGGTTCAGAACGTAGACGGTGCTCATCTCCATCTCAGCGGCGGCCCTTTTGAGGGCTCGTCTCCCGCCGTCACGCGGCTGCTCAGCCCCCGGGAGCTTGCCGAACACCTCCTGGTGGAGCGCCAAGGACTCGGCTGTAGGCTGCATAGCCATTACCTGGCGGAGACCCTCTGCCTGCTGCTGCACAGTGTGGAGGCCCTGGACACAGCAAGAGAGCGGAGCGTTTGCAGTTACGACGACACTTCAGTAGACGCACCGAATCTTACCGATTAAACAGCTACTCTATAACATGCATAAAAAACCTGAAACCAAAACTGCCCCTGACCATACAGAACCGCAAATGTTCCCTGAAACCCAAACTCAAAATGATCTTGTATGGAAGGCCAATTTATATACTTGTACGAATGGGAATGAACATTTGGCCAATGGGAGATGGCTCCAATCGTTGTTCCACAAGAAGCGAGATACAGAGAATTATATCATTATAAAATAAATGATACACTGGGCTGACCGCTTTATGTAAAGCAAGTCAGGTAGTTAGTTTTAATACCAAATAGAATGTACAAATACAGATCGTTAGGACATAAGACCCTGAGATGAAGTGAAAGCAGTGGTAAGCCAATTAGAGAAACTGAGTGCTTCCACAAATAAATGGAGATTGGAAGATCACCTTCATCACAGCAGCAGCCTGCCTGGTGGTCTTGGGCACAGCCTCTGACAGACTGCTGACAGTGGTCCCTTGGGGGGGGGGGAGAGAGTGAAAAGAGCATTACATGCCACAAAGTAAACACAGCATGGGGAATTTCAGAGCTTGAGAACACGAGAAGTTGTGGTATTCATCCACACAGCCCCGAAAGGCAATAGGTAAGAGAGTGGTCTTTCAGCTCAGGCCAGTGACCGAGTAGAGCTCAAATAGGGAAATGGCAGGGCGCCCTTGAACACAGTGTGGCCACCCGTACCTAAATTACTCTGCATATATCCTTAAATGAAAAACAGGGGCGGGGATGTCCCTTCCCACAAAGGAGAAGTGAAACCAAAGGTCAAGCTAACACCTATTACAGTGCACAGGCATCCATGTCTGAGACCTGCTCAGCGAGAGCTAATGGCAGCCGGGTGCCAGAAGAAACACCAACAAAATAGCAGAAAATAATGTAACAGAAATAAAGATTGTGCAACGAATTCCCAAGGAAACAGATTCCACATTTGTTGTACTCTGTCAAAGTGACAAGACAGAAACCCATCAGTAACAATACAGCCATCTAAAGGGTTTAATGGCACAAAGTAGGTTTTGGACAAGACAGATATCTGTAATTACAATAATTAAACCATGTGTTTCAGAGGATGCTCTCTGCACTGCATTAGCCAAAAACCTGCATTACTGTTTGGATTACAAAGCACTTGATCTGGTCACATACAAGACATTCGTCAAGCACTGACATCACCTTCAAGGGAAGAACCATTGAGAGTTTTTTTGTTCCTATGCAAAGGTCCCCCAGTCACAACTATCAGCTCAGACATTATCAGGGCAATAGGAACCAAAGGAAACTCAAACAAAAGTATCCCACGTACTCAGGATGAATGAAATTAACTATATCCAGTGTATAACATTTTTGCTGAGAGCTTTCCCACAACTTCCTCATGAGACACCACAAAAGCACATGAAATATTTAAGAAATCGGGTCACGCTGTTACTTCAATGGGAAATCTAACCTAAGAATTATGCTACTGACATCGCCGGTTGGGTGAAATGAAGTGTGCTGCCAAACGGTGACATTTACCTTGAATGGGATCCTTTACCATCTTTACTGGCTTTATTGCTTGTTCATACAAACCCTAAAACCAAAAGAAAATACATTAAAATCTAAAGATTCAACTCGATTCATTCTCATATAGCACCTTACACAACACATCTGGCACAAAGCATTTAAGTGTGAGACAATATATTATGCTATGAGATGCAAAGTAGGATCACAGCACTGATATACTGATACACTGACTGATATACTGATCATACATTGATACTGGTTCATGTAACAGACATACCCAGTACAACAAACACCAGATCGAGATTATTAAATTTCATTAAATCTTGCCTACTCTTTTATAAGAAACGATACTTTTGTTGGTGTGTGGAAATATTTTGGATTCCATAAAGGTGACATCGAACAAAAGCAAGTGATTTGGAAGCACTGTCAGTACCAATATGCTTGACAGTCTTTATACTGTAAGATACGTTTGGCAAAATTTTACTTTGGGTAAATTTTCAAAATAATTTTGTCTCAGTAAATGTATAATATTTATTGCAAAAAAAAAAAAAAAATCACATTGCAATACTTACAGCCCCAACTTTCAAAGTTTTCAAAACACAATTTAAAAATCCTAAGGGAGACACCTAGTGGTAGATTAGGGAAAGTTCCGGGAGAGACGGTAACTACCCAGGTGACGGCAGAGGTGGAAATTTCAGGTCCAGAAATCAAAAATTCGGACCAGGATTTTGTTTCAACCAACCAGTTGAGTCTATGTGATTGTGCATCTTTACAGTCAACCCGGTTGATTGACTATAAAATTGAAACAAAATCCTGGTCTGGATTTTAACTTTCTGGACTTGAAATTTCCACCTCTGGTAACAGGTTACTTATAGGATAACTATAAAAACCTGACTAACTCTGAATACTGTTAAAAAAGCCTCCGCGGCATATTAAAAAGTAGCTCGATCGTCAATCCCTCTTGGGGAAAACAATAAAGGACGGAAACGAAAACCTGAAAAAGTAATAGCGCTGTAAGGCGTTTCCAAGCCCCATAAAATTATTGAATGTTTTACGACATTCAGTGTTTCGCATTAGCGCCATCTGAGATGCACCTCAAGATGACGATGGAAGGCACATAACACGGAAAGAGCGGTGTTCACTGCCACCTACTGGCTGGAGCTTCCTCGCCACTAAGGACAGCCAAAGGAGCACTACATCACTGAATTATAACAAAACTGCTTATAATGGGTTATCGCTTCAGGGTGAAATTGCTCTTACGTCTTGCACTGTGCTACCCCAGCGGAAAACAAGATGTTCTTTTGTACTATTTGAAGCAAGTCAACTACATATTTTATAGCTTCACAATCGTTATCCACAACCCTTATATTCAAGGCGAATGCCCACTTCCCATTTCTGAATATAGAAAACATAGAAAACCTGCTTCTCCTCAAAATGTGTCAGGGGAGACTACAACATACCATAGTTTCTCGTTCTGCTTTGAGAGCACGGACGACGTAAGGGAGGATCCGTTTAGGGTACCGGCTGCGTTTCAGGGAAGTTTCCAGGATGTTTTCATCCAGCATGTCGTCCAACTTCTTACAATCATCATCTGAAAGCGCAATGGGCAAAATACACATCAAGGAATGCCCTTCATAGCGCGTTGTTAATTACTGTGATCGCCAAAACCAGTGAGATAACGGTTTATGACATGAAGCCAAAACACATTTCTCACTCTGCCGTTCATTTGGAGCAGAACGTTATGCTCTACATCATTACTACTGTAATTATTAAGCTTACAAAGGACCATTAGCACGCCAACAACCACAGTTTTCTTCCAAGAAAAAGTAGAGTTACACTGCAAATCAACATAACCAAAGGTAGTTTAACAATGCTAACAAGTGAAACATTTAAAAGCACATAATCTACAAACGTCATAGAGATTATAAAATGTCACAATACGCATAGATCACCCTGATCAATCTGGAATTGATATATATGAAAACATACCATCGTCCTCATCGGGTGCCTCATCCCATGTTTCGCCGTTAATCAGAATATTTTCCTTCACACCAGTCTCAAAATTCTGGAAAAAAATTACAACCGTTATTTACTGACAGTACCAAAAACAACGTATATTTAACTGTTTCCCGAAGCCTAATGAAAAGACAGAAGCCATCTCACCCGCATCAATTCCTCCAGTAACAGCTGCTTAGTCTCCTCAGAAATCCCTGTCTGTCCGTCTAATACTTTATTCAGGAGTTCACGATACTTTTTCAGTTGCTCACATGCTTGTTTTTTAGACGCCAGCTTGATCCTGTGATCTTCTTTCTCCATTCTTCGTAAAAATAATCAATTCACCAACTCAAAAGTTGAGCGCCATTCGTTTCAAACGTCAGTACAAACCGGAAGTGAACGACCCGCCAATGCTGAAATCTTATTGGCCGTTTTAGAGGAGGCGGGACTTGACGTCTTCTTGAATGTATTAGTTTATATTTTACGCACGTTTACATGTTTTAGTGATATTTGTGTTTAAAGGTTTTCTACTGATTAATAAGTTTCCTAAAATAAAAGCCTAAAATAGAATTCAGTCGAAAAGTCATTAACGCGAATGTTGGCCCTGTTTCGCCTCCCAACAGTAGGTGGCAGTATGCAGATTTCGGAAGGGGTGTTTCCTAAACTGCGGGAGGGGGGCACGTCAGCGCATGGCAGCAGCTCAGAGTTGGTTTTTGTGATGAACTAGGACATTTAAATATATATGTATTACATTTCAGTATCCCCATGTCGTTCTGTGCATACACCATTCTTAATGGATTGCAGTTTCTAAATTAGCGTCAATACTAGACGGGGGTTAATTTTGTTTTTATTTTAAATATGTAATTCTGTAGTTCCATGCAATTTATAAAATTAAAAAACATTAAGAATTAAGCAGTTAGCTAATGGACTATGGATGGTGGATTTATCGACTGCCACTGTCACATTTCAGCAGCTGAGTTTACGAAGGTAACGCAACCGAGACATTAAATACATGGGAAAAGTTGACAAATGGAATTGACAGCTAACTGAACGGAGTTATAATTAAATTGGTAATAGATTATTTTCCTACAGGGAAAGTGCCAAAGCTTGTTTTGTTTGAGTGCGTGGAACATTAAGATAGCATAAACTTAACATAATTCCCGTCGTGTTTCCTTTTATATTACGCACCACTTTGTTAATGCGGTAATACAACATTCTCCCTAATGACGTCCCATAATCTGAATGGAGTTTCGGGTGGAGAGTATAAACTAATCAGGGATGCAGAATAATTGACAGAAGGTTTCTGTAATGGATATGAAGTCTCCTCTTATAATTCAAGACGTGATGGTAATAACATGTCATTTATTGTGTTTAAAAAGTTTCAAGCCATAACAGAAAATCAGACAGCAGGGCAACTTGTTACCAAGGTTAATAATGAGCTGATACGTTAGCAGTAAGTCCATTAATGTTCAGCAGCGATGTTCATTCTCCCTTCTCCTCACCGTGGGTGATGGTGTAGCTGATGTTTCTGTAGTCAATATTGCCGCCCAGGTCTGGTGGGAAGGCAGCCCACATGTTCCTGATCTCCTCATCTGAGAAGCGGTTGCACTGCGTTTGGAGCAGGCACTCAAGATAGTCCTTCTTGATGGTGCCTTTACCCTCTGGGTCCAATGTCTTGAAGGCAGCAGTAATGACATCCTCGGGGTCAGAGCCCTTCAGTCGCTCCCCAAACATAGTGAGGAAGGTTGTGAAGTTGATAGGCCCCTTGGATTCATTCATCATGGCATCCAGCTCATCCTTTGGGACATTAAGACAGCCCATGGCTGCGTAGGTGTCTATCAGGTCGTCCTTGCTGATGATGCCGTCACGGTTCTGGTCAATGACAGTGAAGGCCTCCTTCAGTTCCTGGATTTTGTTCTGATCGAAGATGGAGGTGACGGTGCTAGAAGCTCTGGTCGATCTTTTGGGTGCCATGGCTGAAAGCCAGCGTTCGGTCTGCTGGTGAGATGTGTGAGCTCATTCTACTACGGGGGCAGTTAAATATTGTGCCTCTCATCAAAATTCAGAGTTAAAGTTAGAAAGGTTGGAGCCCCATGGTCAAATACTGATGGTAGGAGTGGCCATAGGTGGGGTTTCTGAAATAGATTAGGTACCCTTGGTCTTTGTGGACAAATATGGTGTGGTATCGGTGGACGGACTCCTTGTTGTTCATTCTGAACCTAATTTGGAGGGAGAGGAATGACATAGTAATCTAGCATGTGTTTCATTTTACAGCTCTTGCCATATGCTGGGGTCTTTGCATTCTAACCTTGTGGGTGTGTGTGTGGTTTTTTCTTTTCCCCAGGACACACATGATGTGATTAAGCGTGCCAAGGAGGTCGGTCAGCTGTTTCTCGTTTTAATCTGAATATGCTCTTCCCTTCATTTGCCACAGAATAACCTTATGAATCCCTCCTCGAAAACCGCAATATTTCAGCATAACATTTTGATGGTTTAGATTTCAGTTTTTTTTGGCAAGCTGCACCTTGTGGGTTGTTTCAGTAAAAAGAAGCTTTATCAGATTATACATTAGATGTAATAAATGCTGCCTTTATCATAAAAACTAAAGTAAAACATTCTTCATTATTGTGACAGTGGCAATAAAGCAACTCTGTAAAGTGAAATAACTGACGTGTTTCCACTTGTGTTGCATAGGCTGGAGTAAGGATGCTAATTTCAGTGACAGAGGAGAGCAGTGAGTTTGAAAAGGCCATCCAGCTGTCCAAATGGTAAGGGATCATGCGCATTCATGGTAGCGAGGGGGACAGACTGCTGAAATTTGAAGAATGTCTAACTCTGTATCTGTGCGTTTCTGTGGAATTAATCTATGAAGCACACGGATGCCTGTGTCTGAGTGTTTTCACTTGTAGTATAAACACCGTTTGTTTTAGGCAGGCAAGCATGACACCTTTAATAATATCAAACAGTGGAACCGGTCATTACCTCTGTGTCAATCAGGGATAGTATGTTTAACACAAAAGTGTTAAAGCGCACTGTGTCTGTAAGGCCAGGCGAATCGCGGCCTTAAGGGATCTTGTATTCTATCTCAACCCTAGCGGGGAGTCTTCAGACCTTGCCAGCTTGGTTGCAGGGTGAAAAATAAAACTATTAGTGTTTCCATCATTTTCACAGCACCCTTGGAGAAGGGTGGTGGGTGATGTTACACATTAAACAGAATGCGAGCCGCATATGGCTTGGATCCATGGGGCCCATTGTGTGGAGGTCTGGGAAAGTCGGACGCTTTGGCTAGATGAGCATTTATTATGTTAGGTTGGAAAGGCACACCCAGCCCATGCTGTCCCAGTCCACGGGAGACAGAAGGGCACGACCCCTGGGCAACATTTGTCTCCTCTTTCACCTGTTCTGAACTCGACATTACCAAATATGGGCAACACATGAATATAACTTTGGAAAAACTTCAAATGAGCTTGAGTTGTAAAATCGGATTGGATGCAGTCACTGTGCTATCTCTAACAATGCCTTACTAATTTATTTTCTTGGTATCTCATGACAATATTTGCAGAGCGGCATAAATAATAACGCTGTTTCCCCATTTGTTTCGCAGTGAATTATTTAGTGGTAGTCGTCTCTGAGGTGATTTGTCATCTGTTCTAGTTACCCGGGTCTGCTGGCACCCTGTGTGGGAATTCACCCCGTTCACCCTCGGGAACACCGCAGCGTGACCATTCAGGCAAGAGTCTCGCTTACTTTGTGCCGGGAGGTTCAGATCAGTGAACAGTATCCTGAATTCCACCATTTATCTGTATACTGTGCAGCGTGCTACATAACCCTACTGGGAGTATGCGGTGTTTCTCAGAAATATGTGCATGTTGGTTTCAATATAGGACTAGTCCACTAAATTTTAAAAACTGTTCATGTTAGGACTTGGAGGTTGCTTTGCCTTTATTCGAAAAGTACAGAGACGACATTGTGGCCATTGGAGAGGTATGTATAAGACAGCAGACTATCCATTGTTGCTATTCTTGTCATCTTCTTGTGATTTAATACATGTTCAATCACATCTTCATCCAAAGCATCTTATACACTGTGGTACAGGCTTCTTTCTAATGCACTATTGGAGGAGTGATACACTGTATCGTGTTTTTTTTTTGGTAACTGCAATAATAAAATGTTTTGACAAAAGAATTGAAGTATTTTAGCACCCATTAAGGCTGGGGGAGGGAAAGCACATTGATTCATTAATAGTTGTGTACTGTAACTGGTTTTAATTAATCAATTGGATGTTTTATGTCGATGGGGTATTTTTAGACATGAGTAGCGTTCTTTCTAACCACCTCTGTTGATAATTTAAGTTTCAACAACTGTGAATTAAAATAATTACAGATTGGCCTTGACTTCACGCCGTGGCTCGCCCCCTACCCACAGCAGCGTGTGGAGCAGCAGCAAGTCTTCAGGAAGCAACTGGAAATCGCCAAGGAGATGGATTTGCCAGTGTGAGCCTGATTTGGAAACTGTGCCTGGCTCGCCTTGTTAAATCTGCTTATAAAAATTGGCACTAGTCGAATGAGTTTTCAAAGTTTTGAATAAAACACTGATTGTTAAGAGTGTTTAGTCTTAATACATTTCAAAAGACCCAGCAGGACAAATATTATATTTGCATTTTAGTTGGCAGAGGCAAATTCACAATACTAAAAAGTAGAATTTGATCTACTCTAGCTAGGTTTTACTTTACTTTTTGTAGCAACCCATAATTGAACATACAGAAGCCAATGGATATACTCTGTAATACTAACACCTATCAGTCACGGCAATCCTGCATTTTCAACTCCTAACATTAAGAGGGCATTGAATTTTGCAGTTTCGCAGACTATGAAGATGACAAACTGTACCACAGTCTGTCATTCTTTTATCTTCACAGGAACATCCACTCCCGTTCAGCCGCAAGGCAGACCATAAACATCTTGAAGGAGCAGGGTGAGGCGGGTCATGTGATAATGGCAGACTGTCACTGTAGTGACACTGATGTCAACAGAAGCATGTGACCTCGTGTCCCTGCAGGTATTGGCCGCGCTCTCCTGCACAACTTTGCGGGGCGGCCGTCGGTGGCCATGGAAGGTGTGAAGGCTGGCTACTGCTTCTCCTTCCCCCCGGCTGCCTGCAGGAATGAGCAGGTCACCGGTTCTTCTGCACGTTTGCAGCCATCATCTTATGAACTTGATTATCTAGCATGCTGGACAAGCCTAGTCACCCAAACGTTTAAAGAATCTACGCCCTCTTTAATCCCTCACTCCACTTTTGTCTTTGACTACATGTTGTTAGACGCATTCTTTCTGAACTTTTAACTACAGTTGAAATTCTTTTCAACATTTTGCATATGAACAGTTTTTAATCCAGTTTTTTAAAAGAGAATCACAGGATTTTTTTTTTGCTTGTCATAATCCTATAATTATATTGTCTTTGTTTGATACTTTGTGGGTAATGGGCTTTTCTCCCCTTGGTTTTAGAGGGCCAGGGTTATTAAACAGATACCTTTGGAGCACATCTGCCTCGAGACCGACTCGCCTGCCCTCGGACCAGACAAACACGTGGGTTGGACACTGAGCCGTCAGAAGCATTTTGAATGTTAATATTTTATGTTAAATGTGTGGGGGTCCAAAAGAATAATTATGAAATGTGAGGGGGTCATGCAGGGGCGCCGCTAGCAATTTTGGGCCCTATGACAAAATATGAGGTTGGGCCCCCCTAGGTAGTGTTATTATTAATAAAGCAGATCTCTGGGGGCCCCTAAAGGGCGTGGGCCCTTAGAATTGCCCCAACTTTCCCCCCCTCAGCGGCGCCCCTGGGGTCATGTCCCCCTCGGATATAACGGCGACCACATGCTGATCAAAGTCAGAGCCAGATGACACAAAGTGTTCTTCGTGTTCCCAAACTCACAAGATTTCTCGTTCCGGTAGGTTCGAAACGAGCCCAAGAACATCGTTCTCTCCTGTGAGTACATTGCTAAAGTGAAGGGCCTCACACCAGAGAAGGTCATGGAAGCAACTACTTGGAATGCAGTGCGACTGTTTCCCAGAATTGGAAAGATCTTGAACCAAATGACTGAGCCAGTCCCCGGAAACAGACCAGCAGAATAAAAAATAAAATAAAAAATGTAAATAAAATTATTTTATCATGAGAATATTAACACTGTTTCTTACCTGCATATACTGTTGCCTAAGGATTAAGAGTCTAAATTTGATGTCAGGAAAAAAAGTTTTAGAAATAGCCTAATCCACAGTTCATAAGCATGAAGTTTGTGTGTACAAAAGTGACTTAAAAATCCATATTGTCTTTGAATGGATTGGGTTCTGTCCCATCACGTTCCGAATCTGAAGTAGCTGGTTCCGAGTATAATTTAGATGAAGTGGTGAGCAGGGCTGCTAGATCGCGCCGAGTTCCAGTTTGCGGTTTTACCAGGCTGGGATTAAACTATCCGTGTACTTTGTTCAGATCCGCCGTGATCCCATTGCCAGTTATGAGGGCCGACGTATTGTTTACAGGTATTCGCAGCTTCCGTTGTCCGGCGTCAAGTCTCCGGCTTCATGGTCGTTTATATATAAATATACGTATCCTTTATAAAATGATATCAGTCCCGCTTCCCGGATGCCATGTCACATATCCCGCTCCTGGTTTTCCCGGATCTTCGCACTTCAAATTGCCTCGCCATACTTCGTCTCACATCCCGCCCATCCAGTCAGTAGAATAGACAGAAATAGTGATTCCTATCAGTCTAACTAAAAGATTAATTCAGGTCTCAAACATCCTCTTAGATATTGGGTTTATTTTTCCGTAGGGCGACCCCTTCAGAATGTGATGTTAATTGAATTATGTTTTATTAATTGTATGACGCATGCTGCTCTACCCCACATCATTATACCAGTGTGTGGCAAAAGTGGATAGTGAACTTAATGACAAAACTCGACGAATCAGTCCAGTAACGGAGATAATCTCATTCACTACACTGCTTTTAAAAGGCACCACTGAGGATGGATCTGTGTTGGGTAGCCAGGATTCTCTTTATTGTGGAAACGAATAGATGTTTCGTTTCCCTTTCGTGATAATTACTTTTGTTCTCCGAAGTAGTTAAATACTTGTAGCCGACGGGAGTGTTTCTCTGCATGCGCTTCACACCAGATTCGCCTTATCTGCAAGGAGGACATTTGGAAGCAGTTAATTTTAAATAGTTGAACAATTAGCACCAATGCAATTGGTCTTCCGAATTGCAGTTATTCATATTACACAATCTCTTGAAGGAAAAAAAAATAAAGCAGTATCAGAGTATGATTTTGCTGAGATGCTTACAACTTTCTTGGAAATGCCGCTTTTCGTGATGCCTGTGGACCTGGGCCACCCAGGCTGATCGCTGATCCAGGATCTTGGCTTGGGGCGAATGGAAATCCCAGGTATTCCTCAAATGACAGTCATAGTGTCTCCTCTCCGCGGGTCTCCGCAACTTGCTGTTTACTTCTACCTGACACCACGTTTCTCTTCGCATGTTCAGTTCATACAACGCATCTTCCTTGGCCTTAGACATCGTTGCGGGGTCTTTATGTGCGGTACAAAATGCAATGTGTGAGTGTGTACTGATATTCAGTGCGGTTACCATGGTGCAAGAAACCTGATTACTTGTGACCATAGTAACAAGATGGAGGTAGATGTGGAGTAAGTAGGTGAGAGGTTACTTACAAGTGATTATATAAATCCATATAACCCTTTAAAACCAAAAAGTGTGTGATACCTTTAATATTTGAGACATACCCAGGTTTTATCACCAAGCAGGTCACAAATAGTACCTTAAGTCCAAATAAAATACAGTAAATATTGCAACTGCATTACCCGTTCAGCAAAAGGCAAAAACTACAATTTAACACATTGTCCAGCAACTCCATTTTGACATTGTCTGCTTGGCTTTTCAGTATTTATGATGGGAGATGTCGCGGCGCTGAAGGTGATTGGCTGATGGCTCTATCGGACGGCTTTGTCGCGTGCACGTGCCGTCAGCCAATCCGAGCGCGAACGAAAGCGGATGCGCCTCCTGCACTGTTACTACCAGAGCGAAACGTGGAAGTGTTTCAACGTCTATTTCTGTCCCGGCATCTGTAATTCCCAGCCACCGCTTGTGTGGGACATAACACCATCATTTACTGTGCTTGTTGGGTAAATATGCAGTATAATTCGTGCCAAAATGTCCTGTAATCTGCTATAGGGTACTGCACTTAATCTCGTTAGACCAGAGGCGCTTCTAAGAGCATCTTAAGACATCGTGAGGTAGGTGAACATTATATCTATATTAAATTTCATTGTCGGTTGTGGGTTTCTTTTCACAATGTTCAGGTTTGTTAAGTCGACCGTGTACCTTTCCCAGGCTGAATTGGAAGCACATGACGTAGGGATTCGCACGATCGACAATCATGGTGGCTGAGATATTACAGACCCATATAAGAAGTGGCAGCGCACCGGTCGGCGATGACACAGCTTCCACGGCGCTGGAGCCGAACGGACCGCAGGATGCCAGTCAGTATTCCGGTGTATCAAACGGACCTGTTCACCTAACCTTTCCCGGCTCTAAGGAATCTGAACAGGAAATACCTCCCGATGAGACACAGGCTATGCTTCCTGGTGGACAGAACCCACTGCAAACTAAGCTTTATTTCAGACGATTTGCCGTTTTAACGGTGTTCAGCCTTTATTCTCTCGTCAATGCCTTCCAGTGGATTCAGTACAGCATCATCACCAATATTTTCACCGTTTACTACAACGTGCCAAACGATAAGATTGACTGGCTGTCGATCGTCTATATGGTTGCATACATTCCGTTGATCTTCCCAGCTACTTGGTTACTAGATAAAAAAGGATTGAAAATTACTGCACTTCTCGGTTCCGGTCTGAACTGCATCGGGGCGTGGTTGAAATGCGCCAGCGTGAGACCCGATCTTTTCGGGGTGACGATGACTGCGCAGGTTATCTGTTCCGTTGCACAGGTGTTCATCCTCGGACTGCCGTCCAGGATTGCATCAGTGTGGTTTGGACCTAAGGAAGTGTCCACTGCCTGTGCAGCAGCTGTACTGGGCAATCAGGTCTGTAAAGGTGATGAGCATCTCACCTGATTTCACGCCAAGCATCCTTTCATCACCATGTTACTGTATCGTTTTAATTGTTATTCTATGAAGTGCCACATAATCCTTTATTATGCATTTCAATGTGTTATTTTTCTGTTGCAAAGATACATAACATATTACTCCCACTGGAATCTCTGCTTCTTTCCCAGCTGGGTGTAGCAGTGGGTTTTTTACTGCCTCCAGTTCTGGTGCCCAATACGCCGGACGACAAAGATCTGATGGGCTCCAACATCAGTGTCATGTTCTATGGAACGGCGATAGTTTCGACGCTGCTCTTCATTTTAGCAGTTGTCGGTGAGTCGCTTATCTGATTGGGACGGGGGTTTTCCTATCATATCAGCACTGGGTTTATGACGAAACGGCAAGGAAAAAACAGCGATTGCCACGTATCTGCACGCTTATCTGCCGTGAAGCTGATAATTCTGATCGATATCGGTGACGGCATCCGTTGTGCTACAGGTGACCCGCTCAGGGGTGTGAGGTGTCATGGTGAGACGCAAGGCAGTCTTGAGGCTGTTACCCTGACCGCACTCCTTTCTCCCAATCTTTTATTCCCAAGTGATTAAAGACAGACCTCCCATGCCACCAAGCCACTCTCAGGCAGTTCTTCCCAACGTCCCCGCTGAAGATTACTCCTACAAGCAGTCAATCGTTAACCTCTTCAAGAGCAAGCCCTTTGTCTTACTCCTCATTAGTTACGGTGAGGCTGCCAAGAGTTTCCGTCGCTCTTTGTTGTGAGTGCGGTCCGTGCGGTGCGGCGAACAGAGAGAGGTCCGGGCGGGATACGGGGAGCGAGGATTTATTGCACGGACGTAAACACATTGACAACTTCAGTGGGTAACACTTTAGTTGAGGGGGCACAAATAATGTGTAGTACACCCTTACT
>JABFDZ020000043.1:6493044-6507961 GCA_019775955.2 Pollimyrus isidori
TTTCTCTGACTGGAAGGATTTCTGTTTAAGATCCATGTTTTCTCTGACTGGAAGGATTTCTGTTTAAGATCCATGTTTTCTCTGACTGGAAGGATTTCTGTTTAAGATCCATGTTCCCCAAATTCAGATACAACTGATGTGGGGAATAACTGGACAACAAAAGCCACAGTCGGTTGGATTGAAATGTAAATCTCGCTACACACCTGGAATCTAAAACATTTGTGCATCACATCTATAATAATTGCAGCAGAATAATTAGATTGACGGCAAAGCCAATGGGATGCCAATGAAGGTTGCACAGCGGGCTCAGAAATGTTTGCAGAATATAATGTTAGCTTGGCCTGTTTGTTGCTATCATGGGACCATTAGTAAAATATGGTAGAAATATAGGCTGCAATTATTCAGTAAGACTAATTTCTGCTTATATCAGTGAATTATGTAATGAGAGGACTCTGTTGTGATGCTAGTCTGCCCGACGTAGCGGCTAAGATCTGCAGTCGCTTGTGGTAAAGCCTCTGTTAGACTCCCTGTGTTTATAACCTGGTCTCCTGAAGATTTGCTTGCGGGTGGATGGAGCCGACGCTGGTGTTCGGTGGCACGTAAACCGCCGTGCCGCGGAGCACGGCGTGGTGGCACCGGTGTTAAACTGCCCGTGGATAAGGCTCGCCCAGCTGCCTGGCGCACAGGAGGTGCGAAAAGGAGCAGTTTTGATCTATTATTAGAAAATGAACACTGCATGGTGACCCCCCCGCCCAGACCTCTCCGGCTCGATGCTCTTATTCGTGGCCCCTTCCATAACACCCGCTACTTTGCTTGTCGACTTCCTGAGGCCTTAATCACTAAGCAGGTGGTGCACATCTGCCCCCTGACTTCGTACCTCCCCCCTCCCTCTGCGAGGCACATTCTCAAAGACCTTCAATTATCCAAATCCAGGGGCTGGACTCCAACTTCCTAAGCAGCTCTGACACTAACGGAGAAATCGGAACGGAAATAGAGCTGGGAGGCCTTAGGGACCCTGCGGGCTGACGGTTTAGAAACGGTTATTTAAACAGATGCTGCGTGCTTACAGTGTTCATTTTACCGCAAACAGAGTTTACTGTGTTTGTACTCGGTCAGTCAGCGGCTGCGGTTGATGACCTGAATTTTTCCCCAGCAAAGAAGTAGGTACAGAAATGGATCGGGCAGGACGCCGGGGTGCGCCGGCTGCTGGCAGACTGACGGCTGGTACCAGCTGTACCACATTCCGTCTGGCAGGAGCTTAAATGTGAAGAGCCGCTGTTTCCGCGGGCCGAGACCAAAGCAGGGCGACCCCGATACCTCATTGCAAATCGTTACTCTCTTCCTCGGGGCAGGTGGTGCGTGGCTCAGTAGGATAGGCCTTTGTGCCTGGAATCGGAAGGTTGCCGGTTCCAGCCTCAGCAAAAATACTCATGTGTCCACTGGACGCTTGAATGAGATTCCTAGCCCCCCCCACTCCAGGCTTAGCGCTTAACTATGTGTGTGTGTGTGTACTGAGTCTGGAAATGGCCAGAAGGAAGTGTTTGGTATCCTGAGCCTCAACAGCCAGGAACATAATTAACATGTAAAATCATCAGCATATGTATGTAGGCATGTGTGCGGGAGGAAGCATAGTAATGTACCTGTAGAAATATCAAACGCATCGTGTTGTTTGGGTGGCTGCTTGGGACCCATACATGGGCTGGAGGACATGCTGTTAGATTAGATTAACTACTTATTGATCCCACAGTGGGGAAATTTACCAGATACCAGAGCTCAAGACAGACAGCAAGAAAAAGAGTACAAAACAGTAAATAAATCAAATAAAATGAGATAAAACACTAAATATAACAATAGTGCCTATGTACGCCCATACACAGTAACTGTACTAACACGCAAAGTGGGTCTACAGATTAGTGATGAATATCAGCCTGTTTTCCCACCAGTTTAGTATCAATCCTGGATGTGCAGCCAGACCCAGACCAGTCCCATGAGGAGAAACTCATACTGGGTCATCGGGAGCTTTCTGCTAATGCAGCGCCGCGGCCGCACACAGCACTGCGTCCTGTCCCATCTCACCCCTTTTTCGGGGGGTGGCTTGTTGTCAGAAGCCACTTCGAGTCTTAAAGATCCCGAGCCTGACCGGCCTCCCACCCCTTTTCCTTCGCATGGATCGGCCCGGCTTCGCTCTGGGAGGGGTGACCTCCACAATCAGCAGACAGTCAGCAGAAATACCCCCCCCCCACCCCCTTCCCTCTGCCGCAAAGTAACCTAACACTCATTTAGGTTTCATCCAGCGTTCTAGATGGAGCAGAATGTGAACAAAAAGAGCACGTTAAACCCAGCTCTCAATGAGCCGTCTCCCGCTTGGTGCCATTCTGCCCAACACGCAGGAACCTTTAATGGTTTCTGCTCCAAAGAGCGGGCCTGTACGGTAGGCTTTCACGGGAGCCGTCACAATTCTCGGTCTTTTAGCTGATCCTGAGCACAAACCACTGCAGTGTTTCCAGCTTTAATGGCACCCTGAGGCTTCCAGGACCAATCAGATTGGCAGGCACTACATTTAACAGCTGATTGGTTAGTTACCTTCATCTGTTCTGCCATTTGCGGCTCTGATCACCTGAAGCTGAGACTGATGTCAAATGCAGTCAAGCCCAACGTTTGTAACAGGGGCTAGTCATTAAAAAAATATCAGAGGAATTCCTTTTTTCAGTGGTTGTATAAATGACAGGGATCACATCACACAAGGGAAACCCTGTTCTGATTGTCTCCTTCGGTGGACGGCTGAGTTACATTGATGGTTTGCTGCTTTTAAGGCCTGAATACTGAGCCTGATTGGTATTGATTTCATCCACTCTGATGGATTGGAAGCTCTGTTGGGTGAGGAGATCCAAGCATTATGGGGGATGTTGGCATCAGTCACAATTTCGTAGTGCTAAACGGTCACAAGTTTTGAGTATAGATCCGCATTGGACCTGTAAGCCTAGAGGCAGGGGTCAGCTGAGGCTTGCCAATATGAGCTGAGCCCCCCCCCTTTAGAGCCAGCTGGCACCTTTTGAAGGAGTGTGACTCCCAGTACTGGAAGACAGTCACCCACAGGTGTCTGAAACCTGCCCAGCCTCAGACTCCCAGAAGTGGAGCAAACTCTGACCCCTGGTCCTCCACCCCCGAGTGGAACAAAAACACATTTGTCCATCCCAGTCTTGGCAGGAAAACGACACCTGGATCCCGGTTGTGCAAGAGGGTGATCGGGAGTGACTTGGGAGAGTACAGGTGTGGTGTAACCGAAGAGCAAACTTTTTTTTTTGTCATCATTGAGGTGAAGCTGCCAGTGACCTAGTCAGGCTTCCTCGTCAAGTTCCAGCATTACGAACCGAAATTCATTTCACGCGTCTCTCTCCTCTCCTCCTTGCAGGCCGGCAGTGATGGACCGCAAACCCGCAGAGCTCAGCACACTCAATGACGGTTACCAGATCCGTATTTAGGACCTGAACGCCCCCCACCCACGCCAGAAGGCTGTCTACCTGCCCCACTCCCACCAAGTCTTCACTTCCCTCCAAGTATCCTGTGCACTTCTAACAGCCCCCAAACCCTGTCAGCCAGTCAAATGGTATTTCATTTCATGTAAATCGAGGATCCTGCTTGAGTGTGGGTCTATGCACGCGTGTTTTCGGACTTAATTTACACACACGTACACACACACACACACACACACACACACACACACACACACACACTTGAATATCTCTTGGGGAGGGGGGGGGTAAAGAAGTGAGTCACATGCTCATTGCTGCTCAATGTTTCCCGCTGTGGGGTCTGACGGACTAGTGTTTTCATCCGTGTCATCCCTCATGGATAGACAGATTACAGGTCTGGGAAAAGGAGTAAATTGCGGCATCCCGTCCCCCCCACTCCAGCTCCGTCATGAAGTAGAAGACGGGGTCAATGGGGTCAGCAGCAACAGTATTTTCCACCGCAAAAGAAATGTGAATTTAATACGTCCAGCAGATGGCTGCTGTAAATCTCAGTGTCAGCATGCCCCGTGTTTTCCACTGGAATTCAATAACCCTCCACTGCACAAGGAGGAGTTGTCCTGGAATGAGTGATTCCTGGAACCTGGAACAGGATTCGAAGTCCTACAACACGATTAGTGTTAACAGAGGTATTAATTTGAACTTTCTGTGAACCGGTGAGCTCAGTTTCAGTGTCGTCTGTGGGTGATTCTGGTTTTGCTTACGAGGTTTGCTGAAGTGCTGGGGAACCTTAAAGAGCAAAGATGGGTGGCATTAAAACAAAGGCTCTTTGTGGTCTTTAGGTCGTAGTGGTTCTGGCAGCTGTTTGTCTCAAGGGCTCCGGGGTGGTGACTCTGTGCTGTTTTCACCCACATGAGTTCCTCAGCAGTTGCATAAAACCCTCAGGCACTGAGGCCTGCCGATCTTCAGATGGTTTTCAGGCCTTGCAGTGTTGGTGGCAGGTGCCCGGCGGCCTGAGGTCAGGGGCAGCTGGGGTCTTCTGGGACGGCTGAAGCGGGGAGGGGAGGAAACTAATTTGACGTTTCCTCTGTTTTTTGGAGAATCTCGACGGCGTCCCCTCTGGTTGAGAATTGGCGCTCTCTCCGCAGTCTTGGCTGAGGCTCAGCATTTGAGATATGCCTGAAGCAAGGACTGGGGCATTTATTTATATTTTGTAGTCTGGAGCAAAACGCGAGTGGTATTCTTGGAAGGCTGTGCAGCAAAGGTGTTTATTATTGCATTCCTTTCGCCAGTAAAGACAACTTTCCAGATGAGATGTTCTGGAATGTAATTCCTACAAGGGCCATTGAGAAGGGTAAGAGCATAACCCACAGCTGGAGTAGAGGCTTTTGGGTAGCCAGAGCTAGCTGGCAGGCAGGTCGGACCGCGATACACAAACTGACTGTAGCTCTGTTGTCGGATGTTTTCCGAACGTGTAGCATGATACGTCTCACAGGCGAATAAGCTATGCAAGTCGATCAGGTCCCTTGAATATCCCGTTTTAGTCTTGCGAGATCCCTGGTAGCGCTCTCTCCCGCTGATGGCGTCTTCCTTATTGTGCGAGCATGATTTCTGACATCTAAGCCACACATTAGCCACAAAGCCTCGAGGAAAAGGGGATTAATCATCTGTTTTGAGGAAATCTTTTTTAACTTTGTTTCACCAGCTGATTTTTTTTTTCCAGTGTGGTCCAAGCACATGCCTGAAGACTAATTTCTTCAAGGAATATTTTTAATGGTTTAATAGTGGCTTTTAAATGACCGTCGGCTCAGTGAGAGATATCAGACGCCAGCTGAGCTTATGCCGGCTTATGGAGGCTGTTTCACGTTTCAGTTTTACGCGGACATCCTGGCCGTCGCTAAAACCCTCGTTCACAATGCAGGACGGCGTCATGCTTTCCTGTGGGGCACAGTGGAGTGGACTCAAGTGAGCCCCACTTCGCCGTTTGGCGTAGGGTAGGGGGCTGTGTTTTGAAGATGACCTCCAGCGAGTCTTCAGTGGTTGGGTACGTGTGTTACAGGGTGCAGCGTTAGCTGATTTTTGTACCTTTTAAACATTCATCCCAGTGCGAGTTTCGGGCCTCCGGCTGAGTAGTAGCTTCAGTCGTCCTTCAGTGACAGTGGGGAATTCGCACAGGTACGGTCGCTGGGTGACCTTCTCAATCATCTTTGAACTTGGCTCTGACGTGGCATCTCATTGGTGGAACAGAGTAGGTTAGGCTGTGGCACCATGATCAGATCTCCTTTAATATTACTCTCCACTTTAAGAACTTTCATCAAGCCTGTAACTAAATGCCAGTCAAATTTGGGGCGGGGGGGGATCAAGCTGGGCTCTCTTCGGAGCTGTGAGATCTTGTCCCGGGTGTTTATTTTTTATTCAGGGGATGGAATGCTGAGCGTGAGTGTGATGCAGCCCTTTCGCATGGCCGAGCCCCTCCTCCACCCTCACCGCGAACACCGCCAAACCAGAATTTCAGATCAAGCCCATGTATTTTGTATATCGTGACTGACGGATTTTGTATTATGGCAATTTTGGTTCTTGTTTTTACTGACTGTAGCATGTGTTTTAATAAAACAAATGACATTTTTTAAGTGTGTATTTTTTTGCACGCCGGCTAATGCGACAGGAATTCATTACTGCCATCGGGCACCTTTAACCATCTTCTCACGCACACACACCCTGATCGATGGGGCCGTCCGCGTGGTCAGCTGCAGCGGCGCTCGTCCGCTAATCTGCTTCCAGTGGCTAGAAGTGGCACGCAGGGGGAGAACGAGTGCAGATTAGTGCACTAATCCGTCTCTCGTCTAGCCGGGAATTCTGGGAAAGCTCGGCCGAATCCCTTAAGCGAGGAGGCCTCTTCTCCCCCAGGAGTAATACAGTTTAGATGACATATGGATGGTCGTTCGGCTCCATCGCTCCGCTGTGGGCTCACAAGCCATCAGTATAACACTCTGTTTTACATTTCCAGTGCACTCCACACTAAATGGCCACCGCGATGCTTCCTCTGAGCTGAGTTTCTTCCACTCAGGCTTGAACGTAGGGCTAAGCTAGAAAACGTGTGATTCGAGACAGCAGGTCCACAGAGACAGATTTTTTTTTTTAACAACAAAAGCTCTTTAAAACATTACTCTGTGTACCTCTAAGAAGGGCTAAGAGCAGAATTAGGTCAAATGTGGATATACTGAGCGCTTGTGTCACTCTGGGGTCACCGATAAGAAGGATCAGGTTATAATCATCTCGGACACATCTTACTGTAAAATGAACAAGGGGCCCTTTAAAAGGTGCCTTTGTCTAACGGTAAGAAAAGATCCATAAATGTCTGCATCGGTAGAGTAAGTCGGTACATGTTCCGATAGTATTACCTTACACAACAGCTGAAACATCGACAAAACCTAGGTGTGCAATCGGAGTACCGAGTCTGTAAATGGCCAGAAGGAAGTGTTTGGTATCCTGAGCCTCAAGAGCCAGGAACATAATTAACACCAAGGCCAGGCCGTGGGAAACTTCTGGTGGTGAGTGTTCTGTAGCTACGAAGGCGCTCTCTAAAAGAAGAACCGGCTTAAGGGAGAACACCACTGGCTTAAGGGGACGTGGTCAGAACATCGGGCGACAGCATGGATAGGATGGACGCAGAATAAAAAGGGTCAGAGCTGATGCAGTGATGGGCTAAGAGGAGGAGAATTTAGGTCAGATGTGGATATACTAAGAGCCAGAGCCATGACCCAGATGAGAATGATCCCAAAAAGAACAGGAATAATGTTCTGTTCCAGCTGCCATAAAGGAGTGGTGGTTGTCATGTATGGGTCATGTGACCCCCCAGTAGTAAAGATCAAATCCAGGACAGCCAGAACTTCCGTCCCCAACATTGCAAAACTTTCACAATTCAATTTTCTCATGTAGTTTTTAAAACACTTTAATTCCAAAACAGGCTCCTTTAAAATCTACGGTAATACAGACATACTCCGAAATGCAGAACTGATTACGTGAACATTGTTAAAAACCTAGATGACAGGTTCCCATTAAGTCCAAAAGCTCCACGGGATCAGAAGGTCAACTGCCAGGTCCAAACTATTTGGTGTGCAACTTCAAACCTCCAGATTTATATACAAATGTTTGAACCTTGTAACTCCTATGTATTTTTTTTTTAAAAAAAGGCATATTTCTTCAAGAAAGTCCATTCAAAGTGAATTCTTCAGCATACCTGAATTCCAGTTTAATTAAAGGAAAAATCTGGGGCGAGAGTCTGTGGTAGTTTGACGCCAGCCCTCCAGGGGGTGCTAGGCATCTATCAGTAACACAGGCGGAAGCGCACCAGCAGCGGCAGATGGTCCGAGGAATTATGCTCGTTGGGGAGTCCGTTGGCCATCCACAGGTCCGTCTCTCCCAAGAGAGCCAACCTGCCCAGTAAGTGCAGGCCGTGTTTGGAGGTGCTCCTGCATTCTGGGTAAGGAAAACCATAGGTAGGTGAAGCGTTACAGCACCTGTCTCCAACTCACTATCCAGGAACGAGAGGGTGACTCTGAGGCCTGTGAGTGCTACGTTTCATATTGTAGTCACAGCTACTATGCTACGCTAACACACGTGCGACCCCACGCCCGCCAGTGCCCACCGTACCCGGCTGCATGTAGACGTCTCCCTGAGCTGCAGAGTAGAAGATGTAGTCCACAGTGATAGCAGTCCTGGAGTGGCAGGTGGTGATCTCCGGCCGCCTGCCGTCCCCCAGGTAGTGCGAGTAGGCCGAGGTGAGCTGCAGCCCATGCTCTATCCTGGGCAGGCGCCCCCTGTTGCGCGGAGGGCGGATTACAGCCTCACATTACAACAGTAAACAGACTCTCCGATTCCCCAACCCACTCCTCCGCCAGCTGATTGGGCCCCAGCCAGGTCCATTAGCAATTCTGGGCCTCCACTGTTCTCACTGCTAATAAACTCGTACACTTACACTGCGGTAGGGGTTGCGAGGTTCTGACGGGTCAAGTTTCAACTCCAGTGGACAGAAATGTTTTTGGGTCGAGGCTGTGCTGGGGTGGGGTGCAGGGAGAGTGCCTCTACCCAAGCTGGTCAACACTGCTGCCAGGACACGCTCGGCGGTTTCAACCATGGTGGTCGAACCCTGCCCTCTCAGGGTCACAGAGGACACTAGTGCCTAATGGCTAGTTAACGTCCCCTCAAATAGCAATGGGAGGCTGGAAAGCAGGTGGGATGAACCAGGTACTGTCAATCACTGCCTACTTTAAATTTGATAGGACAACCTCGTCCAATGGGCATCATCCGTGCAACTTCCATTACACCAGCTTCTCACACTGGCTGGTGACTGTCAGTAGTGTGACCCCCCACACAGCCCACAGCTTACCGATCCAAGATCTCAGGGACATCTTCCTTGCGGTCCCTCACGTCCAGGCTGGACGTGTCTCCTCCATCACCTGAATGGGAACCAGAGACCGGTAAGGTACCAAGACCACCACTCGCTGGAAACAGGGGTGTGAGGATGGAAGTAAAGCCTCAAAGGCGACCCAGTGCTGCAGATTTACACTTACACTCTTCATCCCGCTAAAACCACACGACTCAGCTGCGTGTCGGGTGGTGTCCCCCCCCCAGAACCCGGTACCAGGTCCCCAAGTGGAACAGTACCACCCTTGGGCTCTAAAGCTATAAAACAGTGGACCCCTCGGGTGACGAGAGAGTAGCAGATCACCTGCAGCCCTGCCGGACACGGCCTCATACTGGCAACGCTGGTTGATTCCAAGACTCGGGGGCCAGATGGGGTTGGTCAGTATCCGCTGTCCCCTTGGACTCTGCTCCTGACCGGACACCTGCCCCCCAGAGAGAGAGACACCCTATGCGTCTCAATACCTTGCAAGTCACAGGAGCTGCAGCCCCACCTCTCCACCAGGGCTCGCCGTGCTTCGGCACCCCTATCGTGAAGCGGCGTCCGCGCTGCGTTGAAACGTTTCATCTACACCCCTTCACCCGGTGGGTCTCTCCAGTGCTCACACCGTAACACTAAGATACGTGCGGACCAGCGTCCGCCTACAGCCAAACTCATTTTCAAAAGGTGTAACAAAAACGAGCTTAACAGCGTTTAAAATCGCTCTGGTGCGCGACTTCAGACATCTAGATTTACACGCAATAGAATTGGAATCAAAACACCATGAATACGAGCAGTTCTAGAATTCTAGTTCCTGATTTCACCGAGGGCGAAGGGAATAGGGCACGAGCGGCGTGCGGACAGTGAGGGACGTCGTCTCTAATACCTCCTGAGGACCCGGACGGGGGAACGAGATGCGAAAGGGCTTCAAGTCCAGCAGAATGTTCAGTCGTGCAGAAGGAACATTGATGTAGCCTGGCAGGGGGTTTGTGGGCTCATTGCTGCAACTGCAGTTCAAGGACAGTTGGGGGGGGGGCGGGGGGTAGCGGAAAGCGACCAGCGGTCCCAACCTCCCTCCTCGGACTCTCACCTTGCCGATGGGTATGCCCTCATAGTCCAGCCTGCTGTCCCGAATGAAGGTGTAGAGGGGAGACCAGGGCACCGAGTTGAAGTCCCCGCAGAGGATGACGGGGCACGGCGTGCTGCCGGCGCCCTCTAGTGGCCGGGACACGCGGCTGATCTCGGCCAGCAGCAGGGCCAGCTGTGCCAGCTTGATGTCGCCGCGCCGGGGGTTGTAGAGCAGGTGGGTGTTGGCCACGCAGAGGCCGCGCGCCGAGGGGGGAGCCGGGCCGCGCGGCCTGAGGAGCAGCACCAGGCCCACGTTGTCGCGGTCCAGCAGGGGGACGCCGCGCCGATAGAACTCCACGGGCCGGCAGCACACCAGGGAGAAGCGGTCCCGCTTGAAGCAGACCGCGCAGCCGTCGGGCTTGCAGCCGGTGCGTCGCTTGTACTCAGACTGATAACCTGCGCGGATTTTAACAATCAGGCGCACAAGGCCACACAGAACAACAAAGGCGTACGTTTCCATTCCCAAGTGAGAGTTAGTCCTAGAGCGCCCTCTACTGGGAAGGAAAAAACAACACTACTTTGTCAAAGCGCTTGACAAATGGCTAATTAGAAAACGCTGCCATTCTGGTAGAATTTAAAAAGCTGCCCTCAGATCCTTATTAAGAATATTTATTTCCTTCATGACTGAAGACGAACACTCGCAAAGCAACCACATGACTTGGGGCAAATGTCTATTTGTAAAAATCTCTCTCATGCAATGGAAGCAAGGAGGGAAAAAATATTTTATATAACAACATACAAAACGTCAGTACCTAAAGAGTCTAGACTGGGTTTGATCTGTTTTAGGTAGTGGTCCTCTTGCACTTCTTGGAGACACAATATCTATGGAGAGAAAGGTTGGCAAAACTGAGGTGTAAATGGGGCACAAGGCACCTGGTGTTCAGATTACAGTTCTGTTAGGGCGGCGTCCCCCTACTCGGTCGGTGGTGACCCACGGAAAGTCCACTTTTTCGCTCCTCCTCCAGCTCGCTGCCGGACAGCCCTACTGGGAGCTGGAGGGAGCAAAAACGTGGACCGTCTGCGGGTCCCTGAAGACTAGTTTGGGAAACACTGCATTAGGTTCTCGGTGGAATGGAGATGACCAGCAGGGGGGGCTCACTGTGTGACCATTAATTAAAAGCGGTGATGCACAGTGATGGCAGAAATAAGACATGGTCCAGGAATGGTGGCGATCCAACCCAGGCGTCAAACAGAACATCACCCACTGGCACTGCATCTCTCACACCTACCCCGGGGTCGGTGTAACATAATCAGAGTAACAATTATCGTAGGAGAGCGTAACAGTTAATGCAGCTGAGGAACTAGACTTTCGATCAGAAGACTGCAAACATATTCAAAGGCTTATAAAGGAACTGCTCTTGTACCCTTAAAAGAATATAACTGGCTAGATGAACTAATGAAAAGTAAAAATAAGAAACTACAAAACAGTGTAACAGCCAGCTAAAACAAGCACTGTGTTCAAAGATGGTTTTATCGGGGGGGGGGGGGGGGTACAGTATGTGCCTGTTCGAGCACTGGCCTTAGCAGACGAGTCACATCTCCAATGGGTCCTTGAGCAAGGCCTCACCTTGGAGAAATGGCCTCACCCATCACTCAAACCCCAAGATTCGCCTGCAACTGTGCATATGAGCATGTCGCTCTTAAAGAAGAGCATGATGGGATATCTGACAGTGTACTTGTGCAAATGGCAAATGAAGCGTCATTTCGTTTCACTTACATCTGCACTGTGCTGCTCCAGCTCCCTCAGGAGACTGGGCAGCCGATGGCTCCAGTCCAGCACGGGCAGCTGGCAGTGCCGGTACAGGTAGGCGTTGTCCTGCAGGAGGTCCTGAGACAGGATGTTGTAGGACATCACGGAAAAGTCAAAGGGTGGATCTTCACCCGCTTGAGAAGAAGAGGATGTGTGCCTGTAGTGGTAAGAGAAGTCTTCCCACTGTCTCTTTATCGCTGTTTAGGAAAAAAAAAAAGCAGAAGAGTGTTTAACTTTCAAATGCGATATAAACAACTAGAAAATCCACAGTGATTTTCAACGTCCTATTAATCCTGTTTTTACGTTTCCCTTTCAAATCTCCCATTACAGAATGCTAGAGAAATTGTAGCCAGACATGAACAATCTGCAGCACCTTCTGCCTGAACAGTTTTGGGAGTTTTAGTCCAGGTACATTCCGGAGAAGGTCGACTCGCACAGTCTGGGCTGACGGCGACGGCGCTATGCGTCGGGGGAGGAGGTGACCTGCAGGCTCCCGGCTGCAACGTCGGACTGGCACTCCTCCTATCTGTGCTCCTCATCCGCTTCAGCGGAGGCTCTTCGTCGGCCCGGTCCATGTGCACGCAGGACAGCTGGAAAGACTTGCGGGAACAACTGCTGAGAGGCGTCTGCCTCCAGCCAACATGCAGGCAAAAGTCCGGGGGTCTAATGTTTACAGACAGGTAGTTTCTGGGGTGAGGCCAGGGGGGTCGACACATCCAGCCAGAAAGAGTGGGGGGGCACAGCGTTCTCCAGTGGCCAAGGAAGCCGGGCGTGGGGGTGAAATTCAGTCCCACGGTATTCAAGTACCGGGTAAACATGGAAAGGCTGTGGGGAGAAAGGGTGTCAGTTGACTCAATGAACAAATACCACAAGCAAGTTAACTTCACCCTTTGCCACATTGATAAGTAACATTTTACCGTATTCAGGGCTGCCAACTTTGGTCACCTGGCTGGAGTAAGATTTTTAATTCGAGACCAGTCTGCACACACATTTACATGCATGTAACAATTTTATTTATGTGAATAGACTGTAGGGTTGGCAAAAAAAAAAAACCAACGCTTTTGTTATGGCTAATTTTAGGTTTGTATTGTAATAACATATTTGCCCTAAGATTTATTGCGTGACCGTGATAGCTTGAAAGCTTGAGTGTCGCGCCACATGCGCTAGAGTTGGCAACCCTGTGTATAAATTAAAATTTGGGTAAAAAGGTCTGGTAAACGTGAGTCAATCGAGCCTCTGGTAAGTCAATCAAAATTTCCGATTTTCGGGACTGGCATAAAACAAATGGTTACGTAGCCTGTTTTCGAGGCACCACCTATTAACATACAACCTTTGGTACGAGTTTAATGACAAAATGCAACATAAATACCAGTATGCGCTGAACTCATTCACACCAAAAAATAAAACACAAATAATTACTTAGCTTAGCCATTGAGCCACTTACTTCGAGATTTCATCTTGGCTCCAAATCAATATTTTCGACACATGTACTGAAACCAGCACAACACTGTCTTATTAGTCTATACTAATATAAATGAAAACGCCGAAGAAATGTAATTTATGTTGACTATAAAATATTATCCGGCTAATTATTTTCTTCCATACCCAAACCACGTCGCTACAATATGAGGTCAGTGCCACAAACCGATAGTTAATGCGCAAAATCAATTATGGGAGATGTAGTCCACGATTAACATTTTACAATACAAAAACGAAGAAGGCAGTTCTATTAAAACTACAATTACAAGAAATCCAGAAAAACACACACTACGGGTCCTTAGATGGGTTCAACGTTCCTAAACAGCCGACATTCGCCAACTGCAGATATTATATTGACATTATAAAACGGATTACAAAAAGATGCACTATAAACACCAGTAAAACAGCTACACCGATATACGTAAATTGACAGTGCAGTGGCGCAACAATGGCTATCAAATAAGAATGATAAAACTCGATCCTTTTTATGTTTGCCTAATGGTTAAAGCAGCTACATACCTGGAAATTATCCCCTCAATACAGCATCAGATCAGACGTCATAATGCATAATTTATTACTATTCTTCATTGAACCCATCCATCTTCTTACCCGGGTTGGTAATTTTGCAATGCAACATATTAACGACTGAAACGCAGCCGGAGCTTCTCCATAAAAAATAGAAGCTACTCGCATAGTGTCATCGTATTGCAAGAATGACTGCAATATCGTGAGAGGTCGGAGTGCCAGAGCGATTCTGACCGACTGTCGGTCCGGTCCAGCCAGGCTCTCTGTTCATTAGGTTTTACCGAAACATCAGTTCAGCGTGTTTGACTGTTCAGGTCACGTGACGCGATGCCCACCGTCTTGCTATTTTAAATGTGTTATCCCACCCACCAAAAAACCTTAACACTATTTGAGCCGTCAAACACGCTGCATCATCCGTCTTGTACTTGATTAAAATTAATTTTGTTTAGATGAATCTGTACTGCGATGGGCTGGCCCCCCATCCAGGGTTGTTCCCTGCCTCGTGCCCGTTGCTTCCGGGATAGGCTCCGGACCCCCCGCGACCCAGTAGGTTAAGCGGTTTGGACAATGGATGGATGGATGGATGAATCTGTGTATGGTAGCAACGCACTGTGAAACAGTTCTGTTCCTCTGGACAATGCTAAACGGTGTACCGCTACGTCCACAATTCGGTAGTGTTCAAGAAGCCAGTTTTAAAGATGTCGTACTATGCAAAATTCTTGAGCAGTCAAAGAAAATGATGTTTATGTTGTGTAAAACTATATCTGCCAAAGTGTGCAAGCTTAGTCATTTCGAAACCTTTTCTAAAACCACCCCAGTATTTCCAGCAGCCATCCGAAAGACCAGTGTATTTCATTGACTCAACCACTGCCCCACCTTGTTTGGGTAATCAATGCATCATCAACGTAGTTAACTAATTAGGTTAATTAATTAAATGATCTGGTGGTGAAATTTAATGACCACTCCCCTCTTCTGCCCCACGGACTTTCTAACTTACCTCTGATACACACACACTAACACTCACACACACTGACACTCACGCACTCACGCACGCACACTCACACTCACACTCACCCACCTGCACCAGACACTTTCCGTAGCACTAGTCTGCTACTCAGTCCATTGCACTTTGCACTTTGTCTGATTTGCCCTCGTATTTAT
>JABFDZ020000043.1:6507996-6520187 GCA_019775955.2 Pollimyrus isidori
GGTTTGTGGGAAACGTTATTTCAATTCTCTGTGTGTTCTGTACATGGCAGAATTGACATTAAAGCTGACTTTGACTTGAATGGCTGAGGTGCCCCTGATGAGAGGTTTGTGAGCACTTACTACCCAGATTTCTTTCACTGCCCAAGACTTTTGCAGTTCTGTACATATAAATCATACCCTTGCTCATGAGATCATACTTGGAGTATGCATTTTTGTCTTTTTAATAAATAAATCAAAAATACATAAATATTCCGTTTCATTAGACTTGTTTCCTATCTGCCTTACATGTTCAATATTTACTTAGTTGGGAAGAAGCCAGCCAGTTAATATGTTAGTGTTTTTATGTAACCTTTTTTGTATTATAAATCAGTTTAGACAGTGCTAGAATTGGCTCAATATTTATTAACTGACATTGGCATCAAGTCATGCACAAGGGGAAATCTTACATTCATAATCCGTATAACTAAACCCATCTGTCTTTAAAAACCTTGTCACACATGACTGAACTACTAATAGGCCTTCCCAAGATTAGAGATTCATCAAACCTTGACGAAGAGTTTAATTTTTGCCCAATTTTTAGTCACAATAATGAACATTTAATCACTAATTGTTGGGTTTCATGGTTATAGTTGTGATTTCATTCCAGTTACTTTGAGCAGTTTATACTATCTGAAAAGTTTTAAGCTAAAAGTATGGTAGCAGTTTCTGTTGCCTATAAATTGCGGCAAATACAACAGTGGGGTGAATGAAAACTTCATAAATGAAGAAACGTGAGATGAGACAATACCCTAATAGAAGTGGTGCCCCTTAGCCTATATTAATATAAATGAAAACGCCGAAATGATGTAATTTATATTAGTTATCAAAGTATTACTCGGCTAATTACTTTCTTCCATACCTCAACCAACGTCGCTATAATATGACGTCAGTGCCACAAACCGATAGCTAATGCGCAATATTAATTCTGGGAGATGTAGTCCAAGACTACTATTTTACAACAAAAACGCGAGGAAGGTAGTTTTATTAAAACTACAATTACAAGAAAGCCTGAGAAACACATACTACGGGTCCTTAGATGGGTTGAGCGTTCCTAAACAGCCCGACATTCGCCAACTGCAGATATTATGTCACTGACATTATAAAACGGATTACAAAAAGATGCATTATAAACGCCAGCAAAACAGCTACAACGGTAAATGTAAATTGACAGTGCAGTGGCGCAACAATGGCTATCATATAAGCTTGATAAAACTCGATCGTTTTTATGTTTGCATGATGGTTAAACCAGCTACATGCTTGGAAATGATCCCCTCAATACAGCAACAGATCAGACGTCATAATGTATCATTTAAGAGTATTCTTCATTGAACCCATCCATTTTCTAACACGGGTTGGTAATTTTGCAATACATCATATTAACGACTGAACTGCAGCCGTAGCGTCTCCATAACGAATAGGACCTACAGTAAAAGCTTGGATTGCGAGTAACTTTGTCTGCGAATGTTTTGCAAGACGAACAAAAAATGTAAATAAATTTTAACTGTATAAACGAGCAAGCTAGGTCTCGCAATACAATATACGCTTCGTATGCTGAGCGTCACGTGATCCGAGCCAGTTGTTCTTCTCTATCAATAATTTAATTTGTTTCCAAATGTAGTGAGTTTTCTTTAGTGAATGTACTGGAACAATGGCCCCGATGAAGAGAAAGGTCGAAAAGAAAGGCGGTAAAAAGAAGGAGATGATTACGGTGGAAGTTAAGAAGGAAATAATCGAGAAGCACGAACGGCGTATGCGAGTGGCCGACATTGCAAGATTTTATAACAAATCTACGTCGACGATTTGCACAATATTAAAGAAGAAAGAAGAAATAATGGGGCTAGATGCAGCAAAAGGAGTCACGAGAGTATCAAAGCAACGGCCACTTGTTCTGGAAGATGTAGAAAAGTTGCTTCTTGTATGGATAAATGAGAAGCAACTAGCAGGTGATACTGTGACCGAGAACTTTATCTGCGAGAAGGCGAAGACCTTGTACACTGACCTCATAAGTAAACTGCCAGGTACCTCGACAGAAAATGAAGGCTTCAAGGCAAGCAGGGGATGGTTTGATAACTTTAAGAGGAGAAGTGGGATCCGTAGTGTTGTAAGGCATGGAGAGGCTGCGATTTCAGACACTAAGGCAGCTGAGGTGTTTGCTGATGAGTTCCAGAAGCTCATGGTTTCTGAGTGTTACCTGCCGCAGCAGGTTTTCAACTGCAATGAGACGGGGCTTTTCTGGAAAAAGATGCCAAAGAGGACCTACATTACAGCGGAAGAGAATGCAATGCCCGGTCACAAGCCCATGAAAGACCGTCTGACCCTCTTGTTGTGTGCTAATGCAAGCGGGGATTTCAAAGTGAAGCCTCTGCTCGTCTATCATTCTGAGAATCCACGAGCCTTCAAGAAATGCAGGGTGCAGAAGAGCCAGTTAAACGTTATGTGGAGGTCCAACAGCAAGGCTTGGGTCACTCGTATCTTGTTCGTTGAGTGGATCAACGAGGTCTTCGGTCCTGCAGTGAAGAAATACCTATTAGAAAAGAATCTGCCACTCAAAGTCTTGCTAGTTATGGATAATGCTCCTGCTCATCCTCCAGGCCTTGAGGATGACTTACTGGAGGAATTTGAGTTCATTAAGGTCAAGTTCCTTCCTCCTAACACCACTTCACTACTCCAGCCTATGGATCAGCAGGTCATTTCGAACTTTAAAAAGCTTTACACTAAAGCACTATTTCAGCGATGCTTCGAGGTGACTGAAGGAACAAACCTTACCCTCCGAGAGTTTTGGAAAAATCATTTCCACATTGTGAACTGCCTCAAGATCATCGATAAAGCCTGGGACGCGGTCACCAAGAGAACCCTCAATTCTGCTTGGAGAAAACTGTGGTCCGATTGTGTTCTTGGACATGGCGTTGAGGGGGTTGCTCATGAACAGGAGCCGCCAGTTGTTGATGAGATTGTGTCTTTGGGGAAGACCTTGGGACTGGAGGTGAATGAGGAGGATATTCAAGAGCTGGTAGAGGAACATGGCCAGGAGCTGACCACCGACGAACTAATGGATCTGCGTCGGGAGCAACAGCAAGCGGTTATGGAGGAGATCTCGTCTGAGGAGGTGGAGAAAAATACGGAGGAATCCCTCACTTCAAGTGAGATTAGGGAGATGTGTAAAATGTGGGAAAGGGTGCAAAATTTTGTAGAAAAGCACCACCCAAATAAGGCTGTAGCAGTGCGAGCGACGAATTTGTTTAATGACAATGCGATGTCACATTTTCACGAAATCCTCAAAAGGAGGCAAAAGCAACATTTATTAGATAGGCCCCTTATTAAAGTTGCACAAAAAGAAAAGGATTCCGATAGTTATACAAATTAACCCTCCTCCGCTCCTCTCTCTCATCTCCCTCATAGCAGCCACAACAGACTGACAGATTATTAAAGGTAAAGTGCAGGTTAATTTGTTTAATGTATTTTTACTTTATGTTTTGTGTTAATGATTTATATATTGCTATTTTGGGTTGTGGAACGAATCATCTGAGTTTCCATTATTTCTTATAGGAAAATTTGCTGTGATATACGAGTGCTTTGAAGCACGTTTATGGCACGAATTATGCTTGTAATCCGAGGTTTTACTGATACTCAAAAAGTGTCATCATTCTGCAAGAATGACTGCAGTATCATGAGAGGTTGGAGTGCCTGACTGTCGGGCCGATCCAGCCAGGCTCTCTCTTCATTGGGTTTCACCAAAATATCAGTTCAGCGTGTTTGACTGTTCAGGTCACGTCACACGATGCCCACCGTCATGCTATTGTTATAGCATCTGATATTATGATGATGTGTCTGCCAAAGTGTGCAAGCTTAGTCATTTCGAAACCTTTTCTAAAACCACCCCAGTATTTCCAGCAGCCATCTGAAAGACCAGTGTATTTCTTTGACTCAACCACTGCCCCACCTTGTTTGGGTAATCAATGCATCATCGACTTAGTTAACTAATTAGGTTAATGTATTAATTGATCGGGTGGAGAAATTTAATGACCACATGGAATGGCTGAGGTGCCACTGATGAGAGGTTTGTGAGCACTTACTACCCAGATTTCTTTCACTGCCCAAGACTTTTGCACAGTTCTGTACATAAGAATCATACCCTTGCTCATGAGATCATATTTGGAGTATGCATTTTTGTCTTTTTAATAAATGAATCAAAAATACATAAATATTCCGTCTCAATAGACTTGTTTCCTGTCTGCCTTACATGTTCAGTGTTTACTTAGTTGGGAAGAAGCCAGTCACTTAATATTGCAGTTTGTTTTGTAACCTTTTTTGTATTATAAATCAAATCAGACAGTGCTGGAATTTGCTCAGTATTTATTAACTGACATTGGCATCAACCAAAGTCATGCACAATGGAAAATCTGACATTCATAATCCGTATAACTAAACCCATCTTTCTTAAAAAACCTTGTGACACCTGACTGAACTACTAATAGGCCTTCCCAAGATTAGAGATTCATAAAACTTTGACAAAGAGTTTTTTAGTCACAATAATGAACATTTAATTACTAATTGTTGGGTTTCTGGTTTATATTTGTGATTCATTCCAGTTACTCTGAGCAGTTTATACCATTTGACAAGTTTTAAGCTAAAAGTACTCAAATATGGTAGCACATTCTGTTGCCTATAAATTGTGGAAACAGTGGGGTGAATGAACTCCATAAATGAAGAAACGTGAGATGAGCTAATACCTTAAAAGAAGTGGTGCCCCCTAGCCTCTGTTTACCCTTCCTAGGTGAATGCCAACCTTGAGCGAATGCCAACAAATGAAACAAGCTAGTGAAGGCCTAATGAAGCATAATGAACCTTTTGCTGTATTTTTGACCCCACTAGTGGGGTCAGAAAATACAGCAAATGGTTCATCTAGCTGGTTCATCTAGCTGCATTAGGTCATTACTAAAAAAATGGTGATTTCTTGGCTGCTGAGGATCGGACCTCTAAGGTCCCCGCCTTCGGCCACTGCCCAACTCACACTGCATCCGACCCTTATGGCCCCTTCTACAGGTGGTGAGCCCATCGGAGGGGGGACCAACGTGCCTTGTTCGGGCTGTGCCCGGCCAGGTCCCATGGGTGCAAGCCTGGCCACCAGGCGCTTGCCATCAAGCCCCCAGGCCTGGCTCTGGGGTTGGGGGCCCGGTGACCCACGCCCGGGTGAGGGAAATCATGGATCAATGTTTTTACTCATCATTAGAGGTCTTGTGAGCCGCACTTCGTCTGGTTCCTCACCTAGGACCTATTTGCCTTGGGTGACCCTACCAGAGGCATAAAGCCCTGGGCAACTTAGCTCCTGGGATCTTTGGAAGACGCGAACCCCTCCACCACGATAAGGTGGTATGGGAGTATGGGATGCCGGACTGCCTTATAAGGGCCGTCCGGTCCTTGCACAACCGTGTCAGAGCTTGGTCCACATTGCCGGCAGTAAGTCGGACTCGTTCCCAGTGAGAGTTAGACCCCGTCAGGGCTGCCCTTTATCACCGATTCTGTTTATGGACAGAATTTCTAGGTGCAGCCAGGGCGTCGAGGGTGTCCGGTTTGTTGAGCTCAGGATTAGGTCTCTGCTTTTTGCAGATGATGTGGTTCTGTTGCCTCATCGGACTGTGACCGTCAGCTGTCATTGGAGCAGTTCGTAGCCAATTGTGAAGTGACTGCAATGAAAATCAGCACCTCCAAATCTGAGACCATGGACCTCAGCCCGAAAAGGAGTGCTCTCTCCGAGTCGGAGAGGGGTTCCTTCCCCAAGTGGAGGAGTTTAAGTATCTCGGGGTCTTGTTCACGAGTGGGGGAAGGATGGAGCGAGAGATTGACAGGCGGATCGGTTTCTCATGGTGAAGAAAGAGCTGAGCCAAAAAGCAAAGCTCTTGATTTACAAATTGATCTATGTTCCTACCCTCACCTATGGTCACGAACTGTGGGTAATGACTGAAAGAACGAGATCGCGAGTACAAGCGGCCAAAATAAGTTTTCTCCGCAGGGTGGCTGGGCTCTCCCTTAGGGTGAGGAACTCGGTCATTCGGGAGGGACTCAGAGTAGAGCTGCTGCTCCTCCACATTGAGGGGAGCCAGATGAGGTGTGCCGGGCATCTGCTTAAGATGCCTCTTGGACGCCTCCCTGGTGAGGTGTTCCAGGCATGTTCCACTGGGAGGAGGCCCCGGGGAAGACCTAGGACACGTTGGAGGGACTGTGTCTCTCGGCTGGCCTGGGAACACCTTGGGATTCCTCCAGAGGAGCTAGAGGAAGTTTTCCCTGCTGAGAAGATGGAGGGAGTTTTCCCTGCTGAGACTGCTGCCCCCACGATCCAACCTCAGATAAGTGGAATTTAATGGATGGATGGATGGATATAACCAGGGCTGCCCAACCTTGCTCTTGATCTACCACCCTGCAGAGCTTAGGCGTGGCCCTAATTGAACACACTTGATTATCAGGCCCTTCAGAAGCATCTCAGGATTACAGCCATTTTAGCTTCAACATAGCTTAGTCTAATCCCATTCCTGAGGTGCTGCCTATGTGTATCAGGTGTGTTAAATTAGGGCTGTACCTATGCGCTGCAGGCTGGTAGATCTCCAGGTGCAGGGTTGGGCAGCCCTGGCGCAACCCCGCCTCAGAGGGTAGTGCCTCTAGGCACTGGGCCCTCCCTACTGTAACTGTCAAATCCTATAATCGCCCCTGGTCTGGCCCACAGTTATGACACCCTCAGCTGGTTAAGAAAAACTGAAAATGGGAGAAAGGATGGATTGTCACAGAGCATCATTGTGAAGGTCTGGATTGTGATTAAGCTGCCCTCGGGCGGCTAAGCAGAATCAAAATTCAGAGAAAGAATGAATCTTTATTGCTTTCCTTAGAACTGAGTGACGGCGGTTAACAGCACATCACATGACATTCCTACCGCTTCTGACATGTATCATGCGATTGAGAGGGAGCTGGATTAACTGAAAAAATAAGGCAACACATACAATCAACAGTATTTTCATATTTTACTTATTAGTCCCCAAATTCAGCATTGTCACCACGAAATCAATAACGTGTCAGAAAATGAAGACGGTTCATGCTGCTTTGCACATGGCACAGGGCATAGGAGGACAGACTGATTTTCAAAAGTTGATCTGGAAATGATGGCGGCTATCAAACAGCTGTGCCAGACGCTTAGCCAAGTTGGTTATATTTTGCTTTCGAGGTCAGGCACCATGAGAAACTCGAGGGAACACAAACTTTGAAACTTTAAGCACTGTGGTTTGTAACTAACGGCAGCTGCAGTAGCAGTAATGACATCTTCAGATGACATTTGACATCGTAAGAATAGACCGTATTCAGGAAAGTTCTTCCTTCACTCTTGTGTCTTTTTTTTTTTTTGGAAAAAAATAACAACAGTGGAGGGAAATGAAGGCATCAAGATCAACATACATTCTCCAGTGTCAACATGTACCAGTAATTGTCATGCCTGTTGGCAAGTTTCTCTTAGCTAACAAGGGTCTCTTCCTTAATACGCCTCTGAACAGGATGTGCCGGAGATTTTTCAGCGCCATTCTCTCTCCCCACGCCTTCACTGGCTATCTTTGGTGTCCGTCCCCTGCTTCCACCACTCGGCTTCAGAAGCTGTGCTCAGAGGTTTAAGAGGCTCCCTTCAGACCCGTCGTCTCAGCGTGAGCCGTCGATGTGGCCCGGGTTCTCCGTCATGAGAAGGGCACCTCCCATCTTTGGGTGTAGGCGGACAGCTCGCACGGGCTGATCACAAGCATCCGGCTGCTTTCGATGCCGTCCAGTGCCATCTCGCTGTCCAGGCAGAAGCTGGAGACCAGGTGCTCTATGTGCGTCCCTGACTTCTGCCACCGCTGTGGGGCCAAACACAACGCCGGTATAAATCTCTGAAGCACATAAGATTACCACCTCTTCGAATTCAGATGTATTTCACATGCCGACAATAGTTGTACTTAGGTATGCCGCTAATTATTTAAAACAGCCACAAAAATTCCACATAGCTTTTCATGTTCCTGCACTGAACCCAACAGCGTTTCTCAAAAAAGAAAACTAATTACTGACTACAAACAAGCGACGATGACAACTTGACCTAATACGTTCGTGTGCCTCTCACCACAAGGTGTCACTGTTAACAGTTTTATTCTCAGCGATTTTTGGTAGCTGTATGAATGACACCAAAAGTATTTCCGCCTGAGGTCAATTGTAATACATCACTAGTCAGCTGTTATCTTAAAACCTCGGTTATTCCCATAGCCTTTCAGTTACAAATTGCATGGCACTTTGAACTCACTGTGAAAATCCAACCCATTTTCATTTTGCTCACCACCATTTTGTGTTGATCATTCCACTGAGCATGACTGAAAATGAAGAAGTAATGTGAGTTATTGATAATTATTGCTGCCTGTGGAAATTCTCCCCCAGCTTTGCCATCCCAAATTAAAGTGTCCCTGGTCAGACATCCCACACATTTCAAGCTCGTATTAATTGAAAAAGAAAATTTGATTTATTCTGATTAAAATAATTAGTATTCTGCACTTGTCATGCCTCCAGGTCATTCTTGTTACTAGTTGCTGAAGCATAATTGATACTGAGACACGTTTTCCCGGCCCTGCCTTGAACCTCGGCCTGAGGGAAGACGTCAACGTATTTCTAATCAATTTCCACTCCGCGTCTTCGTTCCTGAAGCCAGAGAGGGGTCTCGCGCTCCATCCCCGGGATCTCTGCGGGTGCCAAGCCAGGACCCTCGCACGCAGAGGAGAAGATGCGTTCGAGGGTAATTCGATTTTTTTTTTCCCCCCCGAGCATCCGGAGAAGATGGCACCATGGATGGCTCCACAGGACGGGTGATGTCCTTGAGACGTGGAAAGCGTGTCCTTTTAGCACTAATAAAAATCGCGCCTGTTGTACCTGTTGTACAGGTCTGTGGGAGCAAAAACGTGGCTTCATCTATTTCAAAGGGAGAGTCTCCATCGAACTCTCCATTATCTAAACACAAAAGCAGACGTACAACTCTGGCTGATTATTTGTCCGCCGGATCTATAATGTGTCTGCTTAGTAAAGCAGCAAACCCAAGTAAGTGGACCTGATCCTAATAGCCGCAGTAATGGAGCCGTGTGAATCTCAGGGTAAACAGCGTCGCTATTGTCAGGCACCACTAGCAACCGCATGTACAATTATATCTACAAGATTATCTAACTAGAGGAAGGTTATAAAAAAAATGCTATGAGTGTAGAAATAAAGTCTGGAAATAAAGCAGCAGCTGTCTTATGGGTCCTGGGGGGGCAGTACTAGGATCTCGGGTGGGTGGGTGGCTGGGGGGGGCTTCTCAACCAAGCTAGTGGGGGCTGAAGGGGAAACGTGATTTATGAGTTTGTCAAAAGTGTCTTCCCGAGTACTGACACGCACACACGCACACACACGCACACACACATCCAAGACTCACTTGCTTGCCGTCGCTGGCGTTGCAGGGAAGCAGGAGCACTTGCGAGGCGGGGAAGGTGGTGGAGAGAGCGAGGCAGTGCTGCCTCTGTCGGATCTGCTGGCTGTGCGTGTAGATCCACTCCTGGGAGAGAGAGCAGGCGAGCGTGTGCGTAGCGATCCCCGGCAAGCCGCGAGTCTCCCGCCATATCCCCACACGCGGCTGCGTCTTCCCGCACATCCCTACATTCCCCCCGACTCGCCGAAAATACGCATCTTAACCCGTCTGCGCGTAAGTACAGTATTCCGGCAGGGGACGCAACGGTCAAGAAACACACTGTACGGGTGGAATCCGGGCCAGTGTATTATACCGGAGGTGTTCCTGTGGCTGGCGTGTAATGTAAAGGTACCTGACTGTCAGCTATGTAGGTCACTGCAAGGCTTCTGTTTGTTAAATAAATAATACAGCCGCCCGTTCTAATGAGAAAAACAGAAGGGGTTTTAGCATGAGCCTGTGACAATATAGCTGGGAGTCATGTTGACACACTGTGTCATGCACTAAAAAAAGGACTTAACCTACTACGTCACGATCTCCTCTGGGCCTCCGTACCCTGCCTACCTACCCCCCCATTCCTCCTCCCCCCCCTGGATACATTCAGCCGCAATGGGCCACACCGAGCCAACCGACAGCAAGGATTTAATGTGTTAATTAGGATCCATAAGGGTGTGATTATTTGCACGCATTAAGCCGCGTGGCGCAGAAACGCGACGGATAGCTGCTTTTAAATCGCACTATAAATCATGCCATTGCGAGCTGTCGCTGTTCTGCGTTCAATCTCATGTCACGGTCTACCAGACCGACATTAACATCATGACCTTCTGCTCGCGGGAATGAACATATATGTGTCTTTAAGGTACTCAGGAGCGCCCCCCCCCCCTCCCCAGGAACAGGGAGGGAGGAAAGACGTGGACTGTCTGGCGGGTAATCGGAAGCGAGATAACCTGTGAGCAGGGCTGGGAAGCACTGCCTTTCAAGGTATAGAAACGGCTGGCATGGTTCCCCTCTCCTGTGCTGTCGCCCCCAGTGTGGCGCAGTAGAGTTTGTGATGAGGGTTCCGCTCGCGTTCATGCGGCGAACAGAGGGGATGTGTCAGCCAGAGGAACTCCACATCGTGGCACGCGAGTCGCGCTAATCGTCAGGGAAAATAAATATGTGCCCGGGCCTTGTGTTCTTAATAAAGAAGCATGCTGATAGGTGACAGGCGGGGGGGATAGCTGGGAGACGCGTCGCGAAACAATGGAGTGTAATCGGGAGGCAATTAGGACGACTTGTACTGGAGAGCGGAGCTAATGAGGATGTTAGCCATGGTGGAAGAGTCTCGGCTGTCAGCAAAAGGTGCAAAAGTGTGACGCATGCAGACAGGCAGGCAGACTCTGCCCCAGAAACTGTGCACGTTGATGTTTTCCTCTTAATAAACCTCCCTGGCATACGCAGAGTCTCGAAATAATAGCTGATCCTGGGTTTTTCCATTAAATATTAACATTTCAAAAATTGCAGGCAGAAAAAAAAAAAGTGCAGCCAATGTAATTTTATGGTATGTAGGTCAAAAGAGATAGGGCTATTGTTTCTTAACAAACCTCCCATTGTGTGGAGTCCAGGAAATCACAGATACACTAAGGCTTTGCTGCAAGACTGCCAGATATGTGAAAACAATATCTCAAACCACAATGACTTAGATCTTTGTGAACCAAAGTAACCCCAGGGGGCACTGTTGCAGTGCCTTTTGGATATTCAGTGGGTGCCTCTTCTGAGTTATGTTGTGAAATGCCCGCTCCAGTTCTGATTAAAGTATTCTGTCGAGTCGTTCTAGGATGCATCTCGGTACCCATAGGCACTGCCACTGAAGGATGATGTGAACTCACCACCAGGGGGCGCCGCAGCAGTCCAATCTAATCAGCTCCCGTCACAATACAACGTGGATATATCGCAAGTGGGACACATCATGGTGGTGAATGAGAAGGTCAGGAAGCAGAGGGCATTTACATATCTCAGTTTAATGGGGCAGATTTTACCATAAAATCTGTGGTCCACATTAATCCTAATTAGGGTGCTGTCCTGGCAGCGTTTTATGACACCCACTGTGGCATGACAGTATCAATTTAACGTTAATCTAGCGTGCCTCCAAGCCTTGTTAGTTTACTGCACTGAGCTCTTAAAAGCTCTGCCATTAACCTAGAAGGCGAAGACTTGAGGGAAGCCGCGGGGCGGCCTTGCGCTGGCACAAGATTCCCTTGGATTTTTCCCCGTTCCCCTAAAAGCACACATAACCGTACCACTCATTTCCACAGCCTCAGAAACACAATAACAAATATTACATTTTCCTTATTGCCATGTAATTGCTGTGGCTAGATAGATTCCTTGGGTTGCAGGGTAGACTCATATTCTGTAAAACTTCTAACACCTTGTTGTTGAATAAAAAAGGACCATAATTTGAAGTTACTGCATCTGTAAAAGAGCAAAGCTATACATAACATGTAGTATTATATAGCTTTAACATTCTGCATATAAAGGAAAAATAAATGAACTAACCAGAAATTACTTGTTATTCCATCAAGACCTATACAAAGCACCTGCCAGTGTTTTCTACCTATCTATCTATCTATCTATCTATCTATCTATCTATCTATCTATCTATCTATCTATCTATCTATCTATCTATCTA
>JABFDZ020000043.1:6540772-6551588 GCA_019775955.2 Pollimyrus isidori
AGCCTACACCGAAAGCTAGGCTAGGCCAGCAGCCTACACCGAAAGCTAGGCTAGGCCTGTAGCCTACACCGAAAGCTAGGCTAGGCCAGTAGCCTACACCGAAAGCTAGGCTAGGCCTGCAGCCTACACCGAAAGCTAGGCTAGTCCTGCAGCCTACACGAAAGCGAGGCTAGGCCAGCAGCCTGCACCGAAAGCTAGGCTAGGCTAGCAGCCTACATTTCACATCCATTTCATGTTGGTGTTGGTTCACATGGCACCCCCATGGGAACGAAGTGTAGAGGTCACAATCAAAAATGGCCTTTTTGAAAGCCACCGGGGATAAAGCAGGTTTTCCTGGCTTACAGCAGTGGCTACGAAAATGCTAACTCTGACTCTCCGCTTTCAAAACAAATGAAACAACCAAGCTAAACCTCAAGACCCCATAAAGATTACTATGTTGTTTTTTCTCTTCCTGCTCCCTTCAGTTACATCACCATGGGCTACAAGTTGAGGGTATAAATAATTAAAGTCATACTGTGCGGAGGCTATGACACAAAAACAGTGGAAACCACAAAACAGCAGGCTAATTAAACCCCACCTACTGAGACAGGCCCCTGGGACTGCTGAGCTGCAGGGGGCGATTACCCAGAGTGCCTTGCGACCGTTGTGAATGACAGAGGGATTAGAATCATATCCATTAAAAATAAATTCAGACAGAAGGAAGACAGGGAGAGACAGTTAACCTCAGAGCATGTCCAGAAGATCGAAGTGGAAGGGACTAAAAGAATGTATTTGTACCCCTCTAAAAAACTTTATGGGAAGAAAAACTGCAGAGAATGCAACTTTCCTTAGTCTATAGAGATCCTGCGGCCGTCACACCATCTCCTGCAGCAGTACAGGTATTTCTGGCAGGGATGGTGCGTGGTCCAATTAGGGCGAGGCATCTCAAAATTGGCAGGACCTGACTAGGAGAAACAGGATTTCTCTGGTCCGGGCACCAGTGTGCTCAGAATCTTTTTCTGTCAAACGGTAGGTTCTGAAAACCTTCAGAGCTCATTAAATCAGTCCACTTGTCAGCGGCTGGCTGCATGTACAGCGATTCAGGAGCCTTCACATGATACTCTGTACTGGTACCATGATTTACAAAGCACATAAACCTGACTGTAAATGACATTATAATCCGGGGGCAGGGGTGCTATTCAATGAGCTTTGCCCCATCATGGTGGGGAGAAGGGATATGCGTTATGTTGTTTGAATCCAGCCATTCAGGCAGTGGAGGATGTTGACATTTACTGGTAATCATGATGTCAACTGGTGGTGAAGGTGGGCAGAGGGAGGGGGCAGGTCCCAGAAAACATCAAAAGACCTAGTGGTTGTCTCCTTCACTCCAGACGTTTCCCATCTGTGACTCCCCAACGGTGGATGAGACCCACATCCAATAAGCAGAATCCCTCCCCACCTTTACAAAACGCCTCAAGAACCACCTATTCCTGCGAATGTTTTTAACGTTGCATTTATCATCGCCTAATTGCCTCATTAGGTTGCCGCGCTGATGGAAGTTGACTGTTGCGTAGGTCTCGCTCTATACTGATTCTGCTCGTACCCGGGCGTTCCCCCGGAAGCTCAGCCCAGCTGCACTCGTGCCTAGTCGACTCAGTGACAGCATGTATGTTTGTAATGTGCCAGTTTCCCTCAGCTGTGTGTCGCGTCGCACGAAAGCATCTGCTCACTGAAATATATGTGAATGCAAGTGTACTGGGGTTTTAATGCATATGTTGTTAGAGAAAACGTGAAGTTCCAGGGGCCAGAGGGGCACTGAAACAAACACTGGCTGATTTGCACTTCAGTCGAAACTCAGAGGACCGACCTCTGCAGTGCGGGAGCCCAGCGGCCACAGCCTTACCTCCGGATGGTGCGCAGGAGTGTGGGCCGGGCCTCATTGTGGAAGGTGATCACGATGGACGTGGGCGGCAGATCGGGGCCGTAACGGAACGACGTGCACCTGAGACCACACAGGACCACAAACAAACAGCGTTCAGCCAATCGCGCGTCTCCACTCCGCCCCGCTCGCAGCGCCGCAAATTCAATGCGGTTTCACCTCTCCGCCTATCCTTTATTACACTTTCCCTCCAGAGAACAAAAAGAGGACCTTGTGCTGAGATAGCATTATCCAGACACTGCGGATCGCTAAACATGAGAAGAAGAAAAAAAAAACTGTCTTATAATTGAGAGTGCTGTTGCTATGCGTAACAAGACAAAAGCATCCCACTGCGAATGAACAGTGCAAACATGCAATAGGACACGCAGTGAGAAAAGAAGACTCGTGGTGCAGGGTTATAAATACGATCAGGAGCAACCCACTTGTGTGTCTGACCATAAGAAGTGTGGGAGTTTCATATAGGCATTGATTTGCCACAGAGGTAAGAAACGATGAGATTCTGGAGAGTCCAGATCCGCATTGGAGAGGACGAACCAAGACACAGCTAGAAATCTTGAGGTCATTCGCCTGCTCTGCAGCTTCTTAGAAATGTTTGAAGGCCCACAGTCTATGTCTTTGACTGAGTACAACAATTACCATGGCGATGGATGTGGTCGAGTATTTAAAAAGTAAAGCAAAGTGCAAACATTTGGCGTGCCTCAGGGTAACCGCCCATACATGGCTGATGGACAAGTGCTTATTAGCTCCCGCGAAACACATTCCTCCGGTTTATTCCTCCTCATATACACTAGATACGCTGGAAATCGTAAAATCACATGACCTCCGACAGAAAGTGGAATGTTCCCTAATGAAAGGAAGATGGGATGAGCCTTGGGGGCAGGATCGTTTACAGAGACGCTCCGCGCCAACCGGCATGGCAAACAGCCCAGATACCTTGCTAGCGAGGCTCACAGCAGCACTGACGCAAGTCCTTAAGGTTCTTATAATATTTATTAGCTGCGCTGGAGGAGTCAAAATTTATACTTCCATGTAGTAAGGTGTTTATTGACGTTAAACATAAAGATTGTCAGGGCAATGATTGTAGGCCCCACCTGTCCAATTCCTGTGATGCTAGGCTAACTGTTTGCTCCATGTCCCATGTTGCCTCATGCACTAAGCTCTCCTGTACAATGCACCTGCCAGAATATCCTCCACTACTCCCTGCGGGGAGACAAATGAAATTCCCCAGCCTGGAGTTTAAACAGAAATTCCCCATATCCTGGACACTGTTTCTTCCATAAAAGCCTTATAGTAAAATTATGGCTGCGAGCTTATGACCATACCGAGCTTTTGATTATCGCGATCCATCTGGTAGGCATGGCCTCCATCAAGGTATGTCTAAATAACACCCTGATTACACCCATCCATCTTCCAACTGCTTGGTTGGGGTTATGAGGGGGCTGGGTGCATATTCCAGGCAGTGTTGCGCAGGAGTACATCATGCATGGATTGGCTCTGATTATAACATTCTGTTCAATCTGTTTCTTTCGAAGATAATTCAGCAACACTTCACTTAAAGTTGTCACTTATAATCCATTACTGATACCTTCCTAATCCATTATAATGGTAGGTATATTTTCTATTGACAGTCATAAGAAATTATGACTATAATAGTGTTGATTATGATACTTCGTAAGCTCCAATGAAGCTCTCATCTATAATGCACTATAGATGCATTCTTAATGCTTATACCAACCACCTTCATAATGCATTATAATGGTCGTTATAAGCATTAAGAATGCATCTATAATGCATTATAGATGAAAGCTTCATAAGGTAGTCATAGTGCATAATAAACATGGCTATAATGTGTCGTGGCTTATTCTAAATATTAATAGCTATATTTTTAAAAGCCTTATGAATGCATTCTAATGTGTTATGAATGTGTCTATAGACTCTTATACTGTAGAAATACATAGGAAGTGTAAATTAAATTGGTAGTTAGGAACTGTGAGGACAAGTGGACATTTAGAATATTTAAGATGGCTGATGTATGTTGAAAACGTTTTTAAGGTATGATGGGACAAGTTGGGCCAGACCCATCAAAGACTGAGGTGAAGCAGCCCGGGTTTAAATCTATGCAGTTCAATAAGCCGTGTAGGTTGGGGAAAGAAGCTTAATGACAAGCAGACATTCCTAGCTGAAGCTGCAGGCCACAGGCTGCCTCTGATGGGTAAAATGAGTACTGAAGCAGCATTTCCGGCACATTTAAAGCTAGACAGACTCTCACCAACATGCAGTGGACTCAAGAACGATAAATGGCACAAGCCACATAGCTAATACGAAGCTCATCAACGCGGCGGGTCCAAGTCATACGCTCCCCAGGTTTATGTGCTAAGAGATCGCTCACTTTATCTAGGTTTCCTATCAAGGCCAGGTATAGCTCATTATTGATCACGTTCTGTTCTGTTTCAGTACCGCCACATGTTGGAGGGCGAAGGACATTTGTCGCTATTAAGAAATCACCCTTTTCAAGGACTTTGTTAATGTGCAAGTCAAGCATCAAAGCAGTATAATGGTCATTAAGTTTTTATTCCGTGCCCGGAAATTATTGACTCAAATGAATGTAGCAAGCTGGAGGAGTGGTTTTCGATATCCTTCCTCTTATACCATACATGATACATTCTTCTTTCTAAACTCTGTAAAAAACACAGAGACGTATGTAAAACTAGAATAGCGATAGCGCATTGCTGTCCTCCGATGCAATTTAAACATGTTCTGGTGGCCGACCGGATATCATGCCTTCCAATTGGATCCCACAGAAAGGCCTACTCGCTACAAAGTATTTTTCAGAATTGTTATGGATGTGGTATTGATGCAGAAATTCACAGACTGTTGTATGAAGGGCAGCATACAAACCCAAAGATCCTTCTTTTCATATTGCTAGTTAGGTGTGGAGCATACAGCACATTGCACACCCACCACATAACAGACAACCACAGGGATGAGAACCCAAGTACAGCAGGTGATACCTCAGCAGTATGCCACTTCAGATGCAATAGAACATTGGGAGTTTTTTTTCCCAGTGGCTGAATCCTGTCACCAACCCCCAAGTTATTCCCAGTAAGTTGGAGGACCTGCTTGCTGGGCTGGATGTAGATTAATGCCATACCCAGGACAAAGCAATTACAGGTTAAGTGCCTTGTTCATGTGCCCAACAGAGCAGAACCACTCCTTCCATTCATGGGATTCAAACCGACAACCTTCCAATTGCTAGCACAGATCTCTAGCCTTTAACCAATCCTAGATAGTTCACAGTTACACAATGTTTATTACATTTATGGCTATAAACAGTTATATTGCCCAGTGAAACAATCCTGAACCATGGTTCATTTTTTAAGAACATTTTACCTCTTTGAGTTGCCTGATCTAATTGTTGCAGATCTGGCACCTGGAAACTTGCCATCTTATATACAGTACATGTGTTTCTTTTACGTACTCAGGTTATAAGGGAAGGCATCACACTGCAATAAGAAGAGTCTTTCTTGTTATTCATGTTGACCAGGCAACAATCTTCAAACTGGCAAGAACGTGATGCTTTGTAAGTGGTTTCTGAAGCTGAAGTCTATTTCATTCCTACATCAACAATATTTCAAGATGTTTCTAAAGAGCTTGAAAGTAAAAAATACTCTTAGATTAATCCTGTATAAAGAACAGAAGATGAACCATCTGTACTAGAAGGAGGAAGAAGACCTTATCGTTCGCTCAGTGTTTACCAGACGTTCCTAGAATTACTGCTGGTTTAGATATGAATGGTGTAAACCAGACATGCCGCTGTTTTCACATCTCCTACACAGCTCCACGGATCTGCTCGTGCTGTCGGCGAGAGGTGCCAAAGCGTTTCACCGCTAAGCAAAAAGTAGCCGTAGATCACATTTTGTCCCCAGCTGAATGACAGCGTTTTTATGTTCATCCAGAAGCGATTCATCTCTGCTGCCATAACAGCTGCTAAAATATGCATCCTTCAGCACTGGGTGCAGCTACTCCAGATTTATCAATAAAATTACCACGAGACGAGAGAATCGTTGATCTAGAATAAATTACAGTTAAAACCAACTAAAGCCACCTCCACACACACTGTAAGCAAAGACAAGGGAATTATACTACATTAAAATATCATTTTCCCACCTTAATTTAGAGAATTAATTTTTTTTATCTAGAATTAAATTGTACCGTCCTGATGCAATTTGTCCTCAGCATTTTTACATTGTGTGATACGGTTCTTCTCTCCTCAGATCTTTGCTGTGTTCTTTTTTTTTATAAATGATGAATAATAAATCATAATCAATAAAATATACGCTCCCTTGAAGAAAAGAGCTATTGCCGTGTCAAGGCAGAAGCACAAAGTGAGTATCCGTGCCAAACATTTTTTCCCCCTGCACAGGAATATCGGTAGATTGATGTTTTCTTTGCAAGAGGAGAGTAGCCCTCGGAGACATGGTCTAACTTTGCATGCAGATGGTGCAGAAATTATTCATACCAGCCCATTTTTGTCTGGGAGCAGCGACTAATGGGGGCTTTTTCAGATAGTTTCACATTCGATTCGGAAGTAAACAAGTGTGACAAACATAAGCAAGACATCAGTGGCCTTGGCTGACATCTGGGGCCCCTTTGAGACCCTACCTATCTGCATTATGATGCACTTAACGTTCAAAGATCTTACACTATTATTTACTCACATGCAGTCCCTGGCTATAGAGCATCTGACCTATGGACAACTTATACTTACATACAGACTTCCATAAAGCCTATTATATAAAATATAAAAAGTATAATGGTCTGTAATAACAAACACACACACAATACTTTGTGTGGCACTCGTGAATACATTGTGTAGCTCAGTGGTTCGTCAGATCGAGGTAGAGTACAGTACTGTATGTAGTTACTTTTGTAATTACTGTGTTTTATTATTATGTACTGTATTATTATGTTTAAATAATAATACAGTACATAATAATATGTACTTTATATATGTATTTAGTGTATTTGGAAGTATTTGTTAAGTATTTTATACACATAGAAAGTTAATATATGCTATATACTAAGACAAACATCGTCAACTGACGATAAATAAGAAACCATATGTACCTGTTTTGAAATTTGACTTAAAGACAGACTTAGGGCCATTTCATAACTGCCTGTATATGATGAAATTATATATGTATATGATGAAATTATATGGCTCCCTTACACTACAGTGCCAAATAAATGCAGCAATATGAAGGGTACATCAAGCTGAGGAGTCTGGGGATTGATCCCAAGAAGTCATACATCTATCGAGCAATATTTTTCCACACTGCTTGGCAGAGGACATGCAGCAGCCCCCTGGAATACCTGCTCGTGTCCGTGGATGGTTTCCGTCAGTGATATAAAAATGAAACCCGATGTTAGCAACGTCCCCTTCACTTCTGGATCTCGACCGGTAATCCCAAGAAGGACATCCACAGCCGACGTGGGAATCAGCTCATTCTCTCTCCTCGCCTATTTGGGACATGCTACCACGTTGCACCGGTCCAACGGTAAGAGCGTTCTGCTTCGGCTGGAACGCAACATCGTCATGGAACGTCTGACGCAACGATCGCCGCCAAGGCTAATTCGACACGAGGATTCCGGAGCATTCCGGCAACACATTTGGCACCGGGAGTTCTAAAAGCCGACCTCCTCCCCTGAATGGCGACAGTGTTTTCACTGTTTTTACATATCCCGGGGCCGGCCGTTTACCAGCACAGTTCTCAGCAAGCCGAGAGCTAAAAAAAAAAAAAAATTGGGAATGGTCCGGTTGGTCGGAATCCCATTTGGGCCTGGCAGAAAGGCGCTTCAGGGAAGATGTTGGCGAGCCACATGGTGCCAATGTGTAAGAAAGCCGGTGTCCAGGTCGGAGAAGCCCTGCCAGCTGAGGAGCAGACCTCACCCCGCCATCGTCCCTGGCACGTATCGAGTTCCGCTCCTTCGCCGCAGACAGTCAGCTGACGGGCAGCAGACGTCCCAATCCGCACGACCCCCACTGGAGGGAAGGGAGATCGGGTGTACCGCCGTTTGAAATGTAGACAAACCTCTTTACTTAGTGTCTCTGAGAAAGAACATGAGACCAAGCAAGGTGAACAAGGAAGATGAAAGCAATAGCCAGACAAGAGAAGACTTTGTGAGCGGTGGGATCCGGCGTGTCGCTGTCAAGAAGAGAAGAACGGCAGCCATTAGCCCGGGTTTTTAAGTTACGGACGACGAGATCAGCTAGAACTTTGCAGATGTTATATACTCTCCCATTTTTTTTTCGCGTACGTTGGGGCCACAGGGCGGATCTGAGCCCAGCGTGTCCGATGATCAACCTTGAGTGTTACTTTTTAAACATCAGACACACGTTTCAGTTTTATAAGACGGTCTGAATGCTGAATGGAGACAAAGAGGAAATACGGGCTTGTAACCAAACCTCTGGACAACTAACGATTCAATCAGCAGGCAGGATCTTCACGCTGCGTGCTTCACCCCATTTAGCGCGAGCGCCGTTTTCGTCCTCGACCAGCTCTTCCGGAAGCTTTACTCATTGATTCGTTTACCTGGCCGTCCGGTCGCCCGGCGGCAGCCGAAGGCTCGAGGAGAGACCGCGCGGGAGAGGGGACGCAGCCGGATTCCCAGGCTGACACCATTTCTCTGCGGCTGAATTGCTTTCAGTGCTCTATCAATGTGACAGCTGTGACAGTTTCTCAGAGATATAATTCGGGCACAGGCGAAAGGGGACATCGCTCCCCAAAGCCCCCCCACGCAAAAAACAAAACAAAACAAAACAAACAAACCGGAAACACCCCAGGTCAGGGTGTTTATCAATGAACGGAGGGACGAGTACCCATTACAGCCCCCGGCACCGAGCTTCTGCCGGGATCGGGTAGAATAGTTCTTATCATCCATATCCCTCTTTAATGGTGTTTTAAACATTCATTAAAATTCACAGCTGCACTAGCCGAGCCGAAATGCTGATTTATTATCAATGACAAGTAGTGAGGGATGCCTTGCCCGGGAGGTGGTGTGTGTGTGCGTGTGCGCGTGGGGGTGGTTTATGCGCAAATGGATCCATCGGAAACTCGGCGAACGACTGGGTGCGACTCCCCATGTCGCAGCTGGGGTGACTGACAGCACAACAGCAGCTGATTCAGATACAAATTAATGCTGAATCCCCAACAGTGTGCGGCTTCCAGAATTGACACATCTGAGGAACGTGAAAATGGGCCACTTGCGGAAGAAACTCCTGTGCTTTTTTAAACAATAGTTTATGTCCTAAATTCACGGCCGCATCCAGAGTCTCCAAGCTCCCGCATTAAAATAAGGCACCGTTTGGAAAATGTGGCATTTTTATGTGACGTGCAACATATCCGTCACGTCTATGAGTATTTCTACATGTTTATTTCCTGCATATAGTCGCAGAAGAAAATTTCCTCGTATTTTTGCAACCAGTGTCTGTCATAAGTTCAAATTGGCTTAGTATTCAAAAGCAAAAGTTGCATTTTACTTTGCACATTTGGAAGGTTGGAAAATTACTGAATAAGTAAAAGGAAGCATCTGCAATGCTCTGATGTCCATCCACGTACCTCTCAGCCACCTGCCTTGGTCTAGGTCACAGGAATAGGGACTCTAATGTGATAAAATGAACATACCAGAGAGGAAATTGGACTTTTGGATATAGCACCAAACATGCCACAAAGCGACCTAACATATATATATACACACACGCACACACACACACACACACACACGTGCGCGCACACACAAACCCTATCTCTTGAGATGTAGTCACAGTTTCACAACTTTTTCACATCACAGGACCGAAACTAGCACAACATCAGTATGTCTCCTGCATCTAAACGAGTGGATGCATCCTATATATATCGTTTATATACTGTGAGTATATATTTCCACATAAGGGCTGCTACTGAATGCTTTCAGGCAAACACTAAATACAGTAGATAGAGGGTAACGTATTTGAAACCAGTTTTCCTTTCTGGATTTGAAAACAGAATCGAGAACTAGCAGTAAATAGGGTTCATCCAAATATTTAGTGAGCAAACACAACGAACACATTGCTTATACAGTAATAACAGCAGGAAATGAAATTCCAGCACAGACGCCGTCAGGTTTTGACTCGCACGGCAGCTACGCCGACACCCGCTTCTCTGTATCTTTGCCGTGTTCAAAGCCGGAATTCTTCATTTCCGCTGCAACGGGGAAAAGGGGAAACCTGAGATTAGACGTGACGATGGGCGCGAGAAGTACGTCATGTCAACACGGCCTGGCTGCCGTGCTGGGAAAGAAAGATCAGACCATCGACATCTGCCTGTGCTGCCTCCGAGCATATAGTCTTGCACGGACGTCGAGGAACGCCGCGCAGCTGTCGAGAGTAAGAGTCGTGAAGCACACTTCATCCGAAAGGCTACTTTTCAAGAAACCACTGAGACTGAGAGCTTCCTTATGCCTTGGCTGTTTTTTTTTTTTATGGTCAGTTCCTCTGTTTCCTTCCATTCATACGTTTCTATCTCACTATTCCTTCGAACTCCAGCATTAAACCAAAGAACGAACAATGCAGCCACCGGCGTGTAAATGAGGGGACACATTTCTGACCGGCGATACCCAGGACACAGGAACAATTTCACGTCTTCAAACCCCGACCACTAACTGTCCCTCTTCGGTTCCCTTGATCCATCCTAACTTTATGACCACTTATCCAGGGCTGAGCTGCCTGAGCCGGGAGCTTATCCCCGGAAGGAGGACGAAAGCCAGCATATCACAGAGTGCACATGTGAGCAAACACAGAGAGAACACATATAACTCCACACCAGAGACAGGGCTGAGACACAGAGCTCCATACCCCCC
>JABFDZ020000043.1:6572483-6584545 GCA_019775955.2 Pollimyrus isidori
CCCACCCCCCCATCAGCCCTAGAGCCCCGCTGCCCCCGTACCTGTAATGGCGGGTGTCTCTCAGGCCGCGATTGCTGGGGATGCGCTCGCTTTCACGCTGGTTGAAGGCGTACAGCTTGTAGGGGTCGTGACCTGGCTTCCATCGGCGCGCGCTGAGGTAGCTCTTCTCCTCAAACTGCTCCAGGAGGTCGTCCCATTCTGCCTCCGTGAGCTGAAACACACCGTCCTTCATTGGCGTTTCACCCACTTAGCTGATGGCTCTATCCGGAGTGGCCGAAATCCAATGTGTACAGAGACTGATAAGAACTGATAAGGACAGTAGTAACACACTTCTAGTAAATAAGGGCGTAGAAAATGGATGGTCCTCATAGAAGCTGCATTAAATGACAATTTAATTTTAATCAGTGGTGGACAACGGAGCAACTGCTCAGAACAAACTAATATTTTTCTTACTTCCTGCCTATGCCTCTTCAAATATATATTTTCTGACATTTAATCCGGTTGAATTTCCCTCTGCATATTGGTATTTAAGAAATGCAAATACATGAGAGTAAAATTAGGCCATTCGTGAGAGTTTCACTTGCACAAAAGTGTTGTGAGAGCAAAAGGGAACACGATCGGTTCAGAGAGACGACCAATCAGATTGTAGAAGAGGTGGATCCAAACAATCAGAGGGGGCAGGATCATCCAATCAGATGTCTTGGAGCAGATGATTTATAAAGTATTATAATCAACACATTAATTCACTATAGATAACATAACAAGATGGAAAAAGGATTGCTTCTCTTTGCCTCCCATTCACTTCTGAAAATAGCACCAAATAGCAGATTATCCAATTTCAGACTATTAACACTATCACTGAACACTATACCAGCAGTCTGTATAGACATTGCATACACTTGTGAAATTATTGTCTATTATTACTTTGCTTCTCACTCTCAGAATGCTGCTGTAAACAACAGGCATGGAGGATGAAAGCAGAGACTTTTTTTTTTCTAGACAGTAAGCTGTAATATGCAAAAATCATATTACTCTGGGGTTTGTGGTTATCCTCAGACGACATACCGCTAGCAGCAGAAGGACTGTGTGCTATCGGACACTCACACCAAGACCCAGTGAGACGTCCGGGACGAATGGAACGGTTACACTTAAACTTGTACTGTTTGAGCTGAGCAGCTGTGTAACCGTTCCCGGGAGCAATCCTAAGGCGGGCAGCCTTCCGGCGAACACGTCGACTCCGCTAACCCGAGCGTGATGCATTACAGGATTCTGTTTTCCGGGCAGACCGATTACACGCTACACTCTGCGATGGTATGTCGGGCCCGACTAAATGGGGGTAATTTTTCCGCTGAGATCGCGGACGCCGCTACAAAATGGCTGACGCTAGGATCAGCACGCCAGGCAGCGATCTGGGCACAGCTGTGGCCGGAATGCGCGTCAGCTTTTCCCAGGAGGCCGTAGTCTCCTAAGCCGTGGCTCTGCGGGCAGAACGAGCCCCTCGGGTCACCCTATCCAGCAGGACCTCGCTTTTATTTGAGCGCCTTCCACTTTCTGTCCGAGGTCATGTGATCGTATGACTCAGCTTCCAAAGAACACAGTGAGAAAAACAAACCCGGGGAAAAAAATCTGGACAAAACTAATAAACGGATGTCATTCAGATGGATACAGCAGGCTCCTTGGACTCAGTGGTCCCCGACCCCCGAGGCTGAATTTGAAATACTGGAAAATTGTGAAACACAATAAGAAATAACTGCATATTCATTGTTATGAAAAATATACATGCATACACACATAATATTTTTGAATTTATATCACATGGCATCCCGAGACAATGGTAAGCAGCCAGACCAGCTGACGACGCAAAGATTATGGGCACGGGTGTCACGTTCAGATGGGGAACTGGGGGCTCTGTAGCGAAATTTAATGCCAGTCGCCAGGGATGCTGGATAAGAGACTGTGGAAGTCTGGGAGTCTGTGGGAAGGAATGTCACCTCTCCCGCGCTGAACGCCGCGCAGTCGTGTCTGATTCCCCATCCCGCGCAACAACCCTGAGGCGACGGCTGGCCGCGGCGACAGTCACGCAGGCTGCTAATGCGTTACCCTGCCTCGTGCTTTATTGCATCGATTTCGCAGGCCCTCGCCCACCGCCAGAGAGTTCTGCTAAAGGTCATGGCGATCACTGCTCTCCATTTTGCCTGAAAACCACTAAGAATTCAGTTTTATCCCCTGTCAGCAAAAGTTACCTATCTCTGTAATAAAAAAGGCGAAGGGACCGAGGTGATTTAATCACGTCTGGATGCCACTGGATCCAACAGCTTGTTGTCCTGAGGGAGAGTGGGAGAGAAATACTGGTAGCTTTGGGGGAAAATGGATGCTCTCTATCTTTTTTTTGCCTAATATGTTCCCGTCTCTGTCTTGCCATACAAGCCGATTGCCCAAGGCCGGCCGATAGATTACGTCTGTGTGACATTTCCGCAGTCGACTCTTGCGGCTTCATCCTAGCTGGTGGCCGATGTTCTTATATATACAACATTTCCTATTACGAAAGACGCAGTTCAAATGAGGCGCCCGTCTCAGAGACGGTCACGCATCCTCTAGGGATTGGAACCCAGAACCAACCGCTTACAGCGCCGGCGATATAACCAGCGACCCGGCAGGAGTATTTAACGTGAACGGCAAATTATGTAATAATCTGACGTGCCGCAGCTGATCAAAAAAGTCGTGTTCCTGCGTAGGACTATAAATGGTGGGGAAATGACTGATTTGATTAGCAGACAGTAATTTATTAAATTGCGCTGTGATTAACTGTACTGGTCCCTGTTGCAGGGTATGGTGAAGTGGCTCTGCTTCCATTCCAGGCAGACTGTGGAGTCCACCAGCTCCCATAACGGAGTAAATCGAGGGCCTCATGAAAATCGGACAGACACAAAGGTCATTCTGAGAGAGCGGTCAGTTATACTTGGCTTCGCGGGTCGGGTTGGGCCGGGTAAAGAAATCGTCACTTTATTTGCGGGGCGGGTTGGGGCGGGTCATTAAAAACAAAATTAAATTTAAAAAAACCTTGTATGTCGTGTGCAATTCCCTGTAGCCTATATTAAATATTTGGGAATATCTATTTTCATATTTTATTAAGTTCTTTGATAAGGTTAAGTTACGAAAGCGCCAGGCAGATCTACCGCTGCCAGTTACAACAAAAACGAAGAGATAAAAGTGAAGATGGAAGACGAGGTGGGGGAGAAAGTGAGGTCGGGAATTTACATCGTTAAAAGAAAAAAAGGTCAGGCTGCTAAATCTAATGTTCTCGGAAATAATTGCGGCCGGAGACAACAGCAGTATATCGGCTACGTGAAGTGCAATTCATGTGAAAAAATATACAAACACAAGAGTCACTAAACAGGCACTTCCAGCATGTCAAGACATATTTGTAGGGGGTCTAGCCGGGTGCTGGAGTCCAGGCGAAACAGATTAAACCCCGGGACAGTGGATGCTATTCTTTTTTTACACGGCGAACGTAAAAACGCTAAACGAACATTTCCGCGCGATACATGAAAAAATAAAACGTCAGTGGTTATTTAGCGTAGGCTGTAAACTGTAGGCCTGCCCTATACAAATCTAAAATAAAAAATTGTTTAGCCTAGATTACAAATGCTGCTTTGTAAATGTTTAAAATGTGTATCCTTATCTTGTTATTAATATGACCTGATTTATCGTTCGTATTCATAATCATACGTTGTTGCCAGTTTACAGGGCGATGTTTCCAAGCACGTTCAGGCTGAAATGAAGGCTGTTTCCATTTGAATTACAATGCCTAGTATGTCTATTTAATGGTCGCGGGTGCGGAGCAGGGCGGGTTGTAAAAATAGATACAGTGGTGCGGGGCGGGCTGGTGCGGGCCAAATAATTTCATAAAAGCGGGACCCGCGGGTTGAAAAAATACCCGACCCACGCATCACTAGTGCACCCAGAGGCGGCATGACAATCACATGTGACCACACAGAGACTTGCGCATGGAAAATGAGTGGGCCTGTTATTACACATGCGAGCATGCAAACATGCAAATAAACACGAATGCGTGAATACGCCCCCAGTTAAAATGAACTCTGTGCTTTAAGTCCGTGTTTCTCAAACCTGTCCTAGGAGCCCATCGGACGGTCTACATTTTTGCCCCCTCCCAACTCCCAATGAACTGGGAGATAGCAAAGACATAGACCGTATAGGTCCCTCAGAGGTCTGGTTTGAGAAATACTGCTTCAAGTAATACTTAATAATACTCAGTAACTTCCAAACAAACATATAAACGAAAAGTAGCTGGTTAGGAAAAAAAAAAAAAGTGAAAATGACAGCCACTTCCCACGCAAGAGAGACGTCAATGAGATGGTGGTCCACAGAACCACTCTGCGTCAAGAATTCCCCGGTAAGCAGAACTGGCTTTCCTGCCCTGTCAGTCACAAGGAGATGTCATGCCCCACAGATTTGCAAGAGGCACAACAGAAGCCCAGCGGCCCGCAATAGAGGACGGTAATTGCAGATGTCTGTTCCTTAAGATAGACTGTTTAGCATGATAATGGCTACAGTACAGTGAGCACAAGCATAACTTCAGCTCAAGAGCGTGTCCTGTAATGGGGAATTCTAATATAGTGCTTTCATTACAGCATTTCATTATCCCCTCTTGTTCCTGTGATTAAGGAAAACATCCATTTGAGCAGAAGATATTTACAGAGAATTTTAAGAGATTAACACAATAGGTTAATTTAATAAGGTGTCCCCCACTGACAAGAAATCATCTAACACAGAAGGCTTATTTTTAACATCTGCATCCAAGCAGGAAGCACCTATAACTGCATCCTGTCTGCATGGTGTCCATTGGCAGCCATGACAGCCCGGCATGTTGGTCCACGATCTCTGTGGCTGGATGTACATGGCTGTTCCAGGCGCCTTCCTATGTCTGACTCCTTCCTCAAATGATGCGCTGTCTTCTCCGGACGGACTCTGGTCCAGTTGCTTCCGTGGACATCGAGATCACCCGGAATCCAAAATACGGAGAGGTTCGACGCCGCAGGGTACTCCCCCAAAGACCATGCCAGCCACCCTTCCGCTGTGTCTATACATTATTCCGCTAAAAATCAATCGGTGAGCTGCCCAACCTTCGCTTGACTCGGCGCTCTTGGTCAAAGCACGGATGAAGATAACTTCTGAGGGCTTGGTGGACGTTAAAGGGCCGATATTAATTGCCCAGCTGCGTTCAGGGAAAAGGCTCCGGAAGGAATGTCGTGCCTGGAAAGCCAAAGCTGCAGACCTGGGCCCTCCGTCGTCCTCGCTTAACCAACCGACTCCGCTGTGGAAGGTGCAAATGAGGCATCTCTTTTCCCACAGTGACTCTAACAGGACTTGGCATGGGTTTGCTGGGGGTCTGCGTCCAAAGCCTCCATGCTGGCTGACTGGGGCGTTCGGCCGGTGCCATCTCGCGACAGATGGTGCGGTAGCTGGACAGAAGCCTCCCACCCCCACCCGCTGAAGGTCGTCGATGGCCGGCACACGGTTCTGTATATCTCCAGGACATCACCTCACGGCAGTTATGGCGCTGCATTGAGCTAAAGGACACTCAAGAACAGATCACACCCGAGGCGGAGCAGATCCCCGCAAAGCCAGTGCATGAGGACCATGGTAGCGATGCAGCTTTTACTCGCATATGGCTCAGCAAAACATAATGGCCCACAAAGGACCATAGCATCATAAGAGCATTTAGGCTAAAATGCTGTCTTCTTCGGTGTTCTGTAAGAGCTCCGCGTCTTCATATGAACGGCTATATCATACTGGTACAGCGTTATCTAACCGCGAGAGGTCCGAGCCACTCTGTCCGCATTTGGTAGAGTGGGCGTGGTCTGGCTTCAGCTGGCTTCCGAGTCTGCTTCACTACGCTCAGCCTTGAAGCTCTCATGGATGACGAACTCGTCATATCTGCTCTTTCGTGGATCCCCAGAGGAACCCGTCCCATTTGCTTCCACTCTGCCTTTGGACTTTGTCCTTGGCTTCTCCCAGTGCTTCCATGCATCTCCCGTTTGCCCCAGAATTCGGTCGCATTCTTCCCTCCCCTGTTCGCGTCCCGGCATCGTAGACCTACTCGGCGTGACTGAGGCTCCCAAATGACCTTTTAGAAGCTTGCGGTCTTCAGTCCTTGAATACTCTCTTCTGTTTCTGACCGAGGTTCGAGACTTGGATGCAGACTCTCAGCCCAGAAGCATTTCCCCACCTGCTCATGACCGTTGCAGATGGTCCAAAGCTCAACAAAGTGCAGCTCCCTGCTACTACAGTAATCTATTTACCACTTTAATAGAAAGTGTTAGAAAATATTTTAATACAATACAAATACTAGCTCACGTTAAACACGTCGTTGTGCAGTGCTTGGCTCAGTAGGTTAGGGGGATATGCCTGTGAGTGGAAGGTCACTGGTTCAAATCCCAGGATTAACAGGCCAATTTCTAATTTGAACCCTCAGCAAGGTCCTGAAACCCCCCTCAATTGCACCAAAAAATGCACATTGCTTTGGATAACATTTTCTAAACGAATACAATGGAAATCACTGTGTGTGATTTTTATTCAGGGCGGAAATGCTGAATATATATCTACATAGCATGGTTCCAGTACTCTCCTCTGCACCTCTTACGTCTGATCTGTCCATTCAAGCCTCGTTTTTTTTTCCCTGGGTCTTTCTTTTTTTTTTTCCTGAGGAGCTGAGCTCAGAGTTTGTGGCCCTTTCATAAAGTCCGAACTTTGAAGAGCAGAAATCCCCCCCTCTCTGAATGTCCCGTTCAAATTTATTAACCGGAAATTAAACAGCAATATAGCAAAGTGAGCGGATAAAGGGATCCATCTGTAGAATACAGATAAGATTGGATGACTGAGACCCGCGAGCCTTTGAGGCGGAAGGTGAGGCGGCAGAGGCGGCTCCGGTGACTGACCTCCGCCGCAAATCAACGACTGACCTAGCAAAGGACGGCAGGGCGTATTAAGCCAAAGCCTGCTCACTTTGCAGACGTCTCCTTTTAAATTACTTACTTAAGGTTACCGTGGGAACACGCGGCTCAGCTGTCATGGCTGCGGCTCCCCGGATGCTTCCATCCGGCAGCTGCCATGTCCCGCCTTTAGCAGGACCCGCACCAGCCCGTTGGGGAAGTTGTGCGTCATTTGAATGAACGTGGGCAGTTGTAATTGAATAAAATTATTTGACTCGGGTCAGTTTTCCGTCTGGCTGAAACACACACATCATAAACACAGTAAATGAGAGATCAGGCTTGAGGAAACTCTATCAGCTGAAGTTTACAGAATGTCAGAATGTCTTATAGCGTCTTTCAGCTTGACCATACTGTATAATAATAATAATAATAATCACATCAATTCTGGACAAATAGAAGGGAGGTAAACACACAGCCCTGCAGGTACAAGCCTACAGAACCAACAACTGAGCATGACACCACCACTGTCATGTCATCCCTTTGCATGTTTATATCATATACCTTAAAATTTGATTCATCTATCATAGCATATACCTTTTTATTACATCCATCATACCATAAACATTTATATTTGATACATATTTCAACTTTGTTTGATATATCTATATAAATAGCATATCTGAAATGTATAGCATAGATAAAGCCAAAGGTTATTCACTTAATCCTTGCTTTGAAGAAAGACACGAAAACACAGGGGCGGTATTTAATTTGGCTTCATTTGTTCCCACCCCCCAAAAAAAGGAAACCTTTACATTTAAATTAAATTAAACACACCGATATCAAAGTCTCTCGTACACCATTGCGCATAAGGCAATTGAAATCTAATCACAAAAGTCATGCAGTTATGGGTGACTGGATGATGACATGACCAAGCTGACACGTCCTTTTAGGTGTTAAAGAAAATGTGAAGGACGTACCACAGTGTCCCCGTCCGACAGCGACAGTGGGACATGCTCCTGCGCTGTCTGATAAGGAAGAGCGGGACTCGGGAGTCACCGGTGCATGGAAAACGTCGGGCGACGTGCCGCGCATTCGGGAGCGCGAACACGCAGAGCGACGCCCCCGCTTCCCACGCTGCTCCGCATTGGTGCCCCTCCGAAGTTTCTGTGTGCGCCCCCAGTCCGCCTTCAGTCAGCGGTCACGCACTCGGTTTGTTATTAAATGCCGGCGCAGAGTTTGGCTGGCAGCGGTTCAAACCGCTCCTGGGAACGCTGGGGGCAAATGAAATTTGTCGAAATAAACCTCATAAAAATCAAAACTCACAAGGCACCAGATTCCATTAGACAGGCTGCATGCTTGAAAGCGAAATGGGCTTATGTTTGTGCAGCGTGTTCGCGATGAATTATAGAGTTGGTTTTGGCGTCTGGTTTGAAAAATTATTTATTTAATATACCGGCGTCTGGTCCGTGCAGCGATGGATGCGCGAAACTATTATCATTACACCGGCCGTTATCTCAGTACACATTCCCTGTGACACCAGGAGACATTTCATTCAGCTCACAAGAGATCTCACGAAAGATAGGTAAATGGCAAATACCTACATTTTATTTTACTTCATACAGTGGGCAATAAACAGAATTAGTGTATATTCTTCCTAGGCATACACATACCGCCATAGTTTCTCTAGGAACGCGTTTTAGTGGTTTTTCTCCAAAAGCAATGATTGAAGTAGATTCCAAAAAGCTATGCTATGACCTTCAAATGAGTGCTATTTATGTTCAACGGCATGAAAAGCAGACTCAGATATACCCACGGTGCACATGCTCCTACTGACTAAAAATAATGTCTTTATAGTCGCTCTTCTGTGGTGCGAAAACGTTTCTTTTGTGCGAAAGTAATATCCAAAATAAGAAACCAGTCTAGCTTTTATACCGATCATATTTAGCTGTTGGACGGAATGTGGATCAATGGGCAGCAGTGTGGCTTCACACCTTGAGGATTGTGGGATTGATTCCCACCCCAAACACCGTGTTAGATCTGGACGTCCTCCTCGTTATTCTCAGCATACTCCAGCTTTGTCCAGCCCCACCGCTTCGCATTTGATGCGGATTGTTTTCCCTAAATTGCCCATAGCTTGTGACTGTGAAGGATTAACAAGCTCTCCAGGGTGGCGCTGCCGTTTGCCTTGGAATCGGCTCCAGGTCTATACAGGCAGTTATGTAAGATAGATCGATATTAAGAAGTAAAGTGAAAGTACTCAATTCTGTCCTTCTTAACAGCTAGTATATTATTATATAACCTTATTATATTATATACCCTTATTAAATTACACCATGCGGGGCGGACACCACTACAGTAATTACACCGCTCCAAGATCCTGACGTGATGAAAGGCTAAAACTGATTGGATATATTCAAGCCTTTCATCTCTTAAAAACACCAGCTACCTTAAAACTGGCTGGTTTCAAGCCTCAAAGTCGAGCTGCCGATTGCTGTTAAGTGGTCCCTTTAAATAGCAGACTGGCTTTCCTGAAGCTCACCGCTGCGAGAACTTAAGGTGTGATTGTCTGCTAACTCTGAGCAACGCTGACTCAGCACCTTACAGGCAACCTGCATTTACTGCTCTCTTTATGCATGCATTTTTCAAGACTAATTTCAGAGGCTTGTTCCCAAATGAATGTTCATTTTTAAAGTTCTACTGCTTCGTTCCTGGTAGCTTACCAAGGCCAGGAGCTCCAGTGTGAGGAAGTCTGTTGACAGGAGTAACTCTCCCAGAACGATTTGTTGCAACACTGGTCCACAGAGGGCTATCTGGCGTCATAATCGCCATCTTCTGGGCCTCCGCTGCCCAAGCACAACAGAAACTCACCATCTGGCCACGAGGTTGATGCCAAAACCCCCTTTTTGGATGACACAATTTTTGATTAGCGCAGGGGAAAAGGACTCATTCAGCCCCTGGTGGTCAAGCAATTCAGATTTGATTTGGCAGACACTGACTAACAACACAGGGCAGAACTGACTAACATAGACTCTCCTCACTGAATTATGATGTCACAGTGCCCTGGGTAATGTCTCCGATATTTCTCCTTTACTCAAGGTCACAAAATGAAGGGGGAAAAAAAATGCATAAAATTTTCCACCGTGCAATCAAAGGTCTCGGCGGGGACATGGACCTCCGTTCCGGGCAGTCGATGCGTTAGCCTTGGATCGAAAATTAAACTATGCTCTTCTTAGGCGGAAGGAAACAATAGCCGCATTGAAAGATGACAAGTAAAAATCGTTTTCCACCCAGCTGTGCGGCTTCCACATATGGAGGCCGGCAGAGGTTCCCTGGCTACCGGTGAGGAAACTTAATTACCAAAGACACCTTCTCCGCCAGTGCCAGCTACTGAATGTTATTTGGGAGGCTGCGCTAAAATTGGGTCTAAAGGTATAAGCTAAATGTTGTTATTAAGGCCATCTGGGGCAGGTGTGTGTGTGTGTGTGTGTGTGTGTGTGTGGAGGGGGGGGGGTTGTGTAATTGTGGCGGGTGGCTGTAGACACCTTCCCTCCATTTTCACGCACCTCCCGTTTTAGCAAGGCTCCAGAACACCAGGAGATCAAAGGAGAGAGAAATCTCTGCTTCGGATCGTTTGCCGGTTTGTTTATTCCGATGAAGTGAAATTCGCCAGTCGCGCCTCTCGTTTCGTTCGCGCTCATTATGAGAAATTCATCAGTGACATACATTTTACTGAAAGAATTAAGATTAAGACACTGGATCTTTGTTTTTTACGACTACACAGGATGTAGATTTGATTTACATTTCGACAAGATAAGAGGGACAGCAGCAACGCAAGGGCGGGCATGCGAGGTGTGCATGGGCGGCACACGTCCATGCGACAGTCGCATGTCTCTTTATCCTGTGTCGGGAGAGATGGACAAGGCGCAGGCGACCACCTGCCCAGGTGAGACAGCGCCGGCTACCTCCTGATGGGGACCTTAAGGGTCAGGGTGACATTTACAAATAATTATAGTAATAATAATAGGAGGAAAAGTCACTGTTTGATCTCACCGTTTTGTTAAGGGATCTCGGGGACTCAGCCTGCTACTGTCAGTCTCCTTAGAGCCCATTAGCGATCCCATCTTTGTCGTAATGGCACCAGTGATCAAAGAAGACACAGCCAAGAAAAGCACATCGGTTTCTCTGCCTTGAAAAGGACGAGCCGAACAGCTAGGAAATTTACAGATGAGCACAGCTAGTACAGGAAGGAAAGGGTGACATTGCGGATGCAGAAATAATACCTTGATACACACTGTTGATAGACCTGTTACCTAGGATTACATGGTGTGCTGTATAGATTCATTAATGGGAAAAAATGATACAGGCATATACTAGGGCAGCTCAGTGGGCAGCACTGTGGTCGCATGGGGGCCTTGAATCGTGGCTCTGTACTTGTGCATGTTCACCAGCTACTCCAGTTTCCTACCACAGTCCAAAGACATGAGGTTATCTGAACTGTGTTTTTTTTTCTAAATCATCTAGGGCACTTAGTCTGTGATGGATTAACGGTCCTTCTGGGGCGTCTCCTGCCTGATCCGTACACCACACATTTTGACAGAATAAGAGAAGCAGAATATACAAGGACAGACACTGTCCCCACGTAGTGTCGGAATGAAATACAAGGTTTAATTACTTTACTCTGACCCCTGCTGTTCCACCATGGTACAGTGTCTATTATAACAACGGTGACTAAATATCAGGCCAGCCAAATTTCATATCCACTTATCTATTGCAGGGTCATTGTAGGGCGGGAATCCATCCTGGGAAGCAGAGGGCATTATGTTGGGGGGGCAGCCAGGCTGAGATGCCAGTCCATGGCCTGGCAGACACATGACCACCCACAGAGGTCATTTTACAGACATAAATGACAATATATTCACATACTTTAAAAGTTAACTAAAAAACTGGATTGGACCAACGGCTGATGTAAGCAATATATCACTTTATCTATTTGACCACATACAATACAGTCAAAGGAGGCCATCGTGACCAGTGTCACAACCCCCAACACTGTCACGACTCTGGAAGCTGTCACAACCCCCAACACTGTCACGACTCTGGAAGCTGTCA
>JABFDZ020000043.1:6607858-6625200 GCA_019775955.2 Pollimyrus isidori
GACCAGAACGGAGCTTGTGAACCGCTAAATCCGAAAAGCTGCTCGTGATTCGGCAGCTGCTCGGACAGAATGTGGACGCTGCCGCCAGGCCTGTGGGGTCTGCCAGCAGCGCAGTAGATATGAAGCGCAAGCATGTTGTTTACATACACATCTGCATTTCAGGGCAAAGGTCTCTTGCGCAACATCGCTGCGGGTTCATCGCATTTCCCTCGATTTCTCAGTCGGATGCCTCTATGTAAACACTGCTCCTGTCCTCAAGGGTTCTCCATTAGCTGGAAGAATGTGCACTTGCTGACTCTTTGCCCTCTTTATCCTTTCTCCCATGCTCCTTCACCATCCCAGGCTATGACTTCGCGGCGGTGCTGGAGTGGTTCGCCGAGCGCGTGGACCGCATCATTCTGCTGTTCGACGCCCACAAGCTGGACATCTCGGACGAGTTCTCCGAGGTGATCCGTGCCCTGAAGAACCACGAGGACAAGATCCGCGTGGTGCTGAACAAGGCCGACCAGATCGAGACGCAGCAGCTGATGAGGGTCTATGGCGCCCTCATGTGGTCGCTGGGCAAGATCGTCAATACACCTGAGGTCATCCGCGTCTACATAGGATCCTTCTGGTCGCATCCGCTGCTGATCCCAGACAACAGAAAGCTGTTTGAGGCCGAGGAGCAGGACCTTTTCAAGGACATCCAATCTCTACCCAGGAACGCAGCTCTCCGGAAGCTCAATGACCTCATTAAGAGAGCACGGCTAGCCAAGGTAAGCTCCTCCTCCACCTCGGAACATCTTGACAACCCCTGGCTTTACCTACGCAGTGGAAGATTAGAGGAAGGTCCCAGTTATAGTAGACGATGAAGGTCTTCTGTGAAAAAATCTCATCATTACCTAATATTTCTGCCTGGGAATACATATGACTTATATTTCCTTTGAGTGGTTGAAGGATTTAGAAGAAACAACATACTACTTGGTGCTAAATTGCCTCAATCTGTTTTATGAGAAAACTGATGATATATGTACCACCAAGTTGGGTAGATGCCTTCTGTGGACCAATGCAGTAATCCTGGAACCAGCTGTTACCAGTATGGTCCACAGGTCACATTACAATAGTTCTTATCCACCTGTCTCTAATATGGAAATCCATTTGGTTGGCAGGTACTGCTATTTAAAACTGCTATTTCAACTCGGTAGAACTGAAGAATGACAGGCGAAGACTATACCGTTGAGATGAGAACCGTAGCGTCTCCAAGCTTTGATTGGGTTTGAAAATGTGGGATTGTGTTCTGTTATGTGTGAGTCACAGATGTGGGTTAGTTGTTTAAGCAAATATGTGCATTGAAAACATCAACCAGCATTACAAAGAGGTATCTCTGGACTCTTGCACGTATCCAATCAACGTCAGTGCTTCATGATTGCATAGAAACCACTGTGTTGTGCTGTGGTGTGTAACATAGTAAAGGAACTGCTATATACTGAGAGTCCCGGGCTGGTTATGCTGAGATTCCTCTGACCTCTGTAGCCCTGTGTCCTGCACTCGGTGCCGGCAGAAGAACAGGAATAAACAAACGAATATCAGTTGTCCTTCAAAAAGCCATCGGAGACCAAAATACCAGGAGCATCCGCCAACAAGAAGGTGCACCTCAGACTGCAGACTGCACGGCTTTCGCTTTGCGGTGGTCACAGCTCGTCCTGAGCCTTTCGTCTTTCCTGTGCGCTGCTGCGGTCTCTCGTCTCCATGATTTATTTCCACGTAGCGGTTAGTCCGTTTCCTTAACTGCGGCCCTACCTACTGTCCCGGTGGGCGCCGCCAGGAAGAGCTTGTCACGGTACTCGCTGTTTTTGTCGCACGGGGGTTAGTGTAATGGGCTCGTCAGGCCGGGTCCCGTCCCTGGGCGCCCCCCCCCCCCCGCACACGGGCAGCCGGGGCCTCCACGCCTCATCTCCTGTTTGCTGCCATCGCTGTCCCTGAACTGAGGGCAGATCCTACAGTATGTTTTTCTGGCTGTTTGTTTTTGTAATTTTTTTTTTTTATTATTCTTCTGATGGGACAGTGTGCTGTTGATCGCCCTTGTTAGCAGATGTCCGCTGCCCCCCCCCCATCCACAGTCAGACCAGAACAGGACATGATCTGGCGTTCTCAGTCCCCGGCAGAGTGAGGAACGCTCTGCTTCTGCAGATGTCAGCAGTTCAGGAATAAAACTCCCATGATGTGCTTTGCTCGTGACGGAACCGGATTGTCGGGTGTGCGGTTGTGGGGTCCCCTTTCATAGAGCTGTTATTAGCCCCCCCCCCCCCCGGGGGAGCCTGATAATCCAGAAGGTCAATGCATCCCAATCCAACCGCTTTGGTACCCAGAATGTACACAATTAATATGCCTACTGATCATATGCGATTTCCTGTGTTGTCTTTGCCACTGCAAACAGCTGTTCTTGCATTCTTTCCTGGTCCCTCTGTCATTTGTTGCACAATTTCAGTATGTTTTCTCGAGGCCGCCTGTCCTTAAAGAAGTTGAAGACGATTACGTCACAGCATACTAAAAAACAAACACAGACAAAATGAATGGCTGCTGAGTGGCTGCTGGGAATCTGGATTGGTTTAGTCACAGTACAGAAGGTTCCCAGAGAATACATTAGCATACAGCTATGCAAAAGGCACTTATCACTTGAAGAAAGGTCTCACAACTTGCCCTCGCCTCCTTTCTCCTTCGCTTTGCTCTGTGCCCCCAGGTTCACGCCTACATCATCAGCTCTCTGAAGAAGGAGATGCCGACAGTATTTGGCAAGGAAAACAAGAAGAAGGAGCTGATCAATAGCCTTGGAGATATTTACAGCCGCATCGAGCGAGAACATCAGATCTCCCCTGGGGACTTCCCTAACCTGAAGAAGATGCAGGTAGAAGGTCTTCCTAAGAACTGGAAATGCTGGTGCTTTTTCCCCCGGGGACTTTCTGTCCGTTCCTCATAGAAAATTCCAAGCCCTTTATGTCAACACTTAACGCTTAGATGGTCACCTGAAATATTGAAGGCTACATGGTGCATTGCTGTCTATACACAGTCTAGTGATTCTTAGCGTTCCGTTTCATTGGTATGTTTTTCGCCATGAGAGCATATTGGCAGTTCAGGACCTTCTGCTTTTGAGGATGTCCCTCATTAGTCCTTACAGCAGAGCTGTACTTGAAGGTCTAGGGCCCAAGACCTTTTCTCCCAGTCTAGTCTCTTCAGCTTGTCCCGCATCCGCTGGGGTTGGGAGCTGATGAAGCAGCGCGCGCGGTAGCCTGTAGCCACATGGCGAGTCAGTATGCGATTCAGCTTCCAGGAAGAAGGGATGGAGCCAGGTGCTTCTGCTGCCTTCTTTGGTGTTCGATGGACCGTTATTGCTTACTTTACATAAGAGATACGAGGCCAGGGTGTCACACGGCGGTCTTACTGTTTCATGTACTGCTGCTATTCCAAAATACTCTATGGTAGAATAAAGTGCTGACGCGAACCTCTTTTTATAAGTAAATCTTCAGTCTTCCCATTGTGCTGCATGCAGGGCCTTCCTAGCCTGGCCAAAGAGACTGTTAAATTGCACAGCTGTCATGATAGAATTGTTTTGCAGGCTGTTAAATACACTTTAAAAGGAGAGGTCAATGGCTTTTATTTTCCGTGACTTCAGTTAGTCTCCTTAAGAAGCAGAGAAGCAGCATGCATACGCAACAAAGACACTCCATTTTCTTTTTTGACGTAATTTCTGGGAATTTGACTTTAGCCTTCTTTGTTTATTAGTCATATGTAATGTTGATGAATGGCAGATGGACTCTAGGTGGTCAAGCCTTAAAGCTGGGAAACTGAAATCAGTTTCAAGAGGCACCGTTCCATTGTAGCATAACTTTTTTTATCTTTTAATAGGTTCAGTCCATTGTAAGGTTTTTATTACAGCAACATGTGTTGTGATTCTGATATCCGTGCAACAAAAGTCTGAAGTGCCGTCTGTTTATGTTCATGTTTTATTTGGCCCTCGCTAAAGGAACAACTCCAGTCTCACGACCTGAACAAGTTCCAGCCACTGAAGATGAAACTACTGGATTCGGTGGATGACATGCTGGCCCATGACATTGCCCAGCTGATGGTTCTGGTGAGACAAGAGGAGACCCAGCAGCCCAACAGGGTGGTGAAGGGCGGAGCCTTCGATGGCACACTCAACGGGCCGTTTGGGCACGGCTATGGCGAGGGCGCCGGCGAGGGCATCGACGAGCAGGAGTGGGTGGTGGCACGAGACAAGCCGATGTACGACGAGATCTTCTACACCCTCTCACCCGTCAACGGCAAGGTCACGGGGGCCAACGCCAAGAAGGAGATGGTCAAGTCCAAGCTGCCGAACACTGTGTTGGGCAAGATCTGGAAACTGGCGGACATCGACAAGGACGGCATGCTGGACGACGAAGAGTTTGCCCTTGCCAACCATCTCATCAAGGTCAAACTCGAGGGTCACGAGTTGCCCAGCGAACTTCCACCTCACCTGGTCCCTCCTTCTAAGAGGAAAATTCCAGAATAAAATGGCATGGGGTGATGGAACGGAGAGATTGAGGTGATGGTAAGGAGGTGTGGGCAGTGTGCAGTGAAGGGGCAGTTCAATAGGATCAGCAGAATGGGCTCTCATCTGTGCTTCAATATAAAATTGGGAGGGGGGCTTTGTGGAGTATGCTTCATAGGAAATGTGCAGGGAGCGAGAGACCTGCTGATTAAGTGAGGATCAGTGGGGTGGGGTGAATTTGGGGGGGTGGGGGGGTTGATGGACTCCTACACGATACTCTTCCACAACCTTTCATGGTTGCATGTAGCAGTTTGGTGACTCGGCACCTGGCTCAGCAGGAATCGGAGAACAGCGCCCCCCAGAGGAGAAACAAGTTTCCCTTTTCCGTGCCCTTCTGTTAAACGGTCATCGTGTCCTTCCCCTGAGAGATACAAGGCATGCTTTATGGGGGCAAAGATGTCACACTTTTGTCTTACTACTATTACTTACTCTGGTATTACCTTAGACAGTTTAATGAAATAATGTACTGACTCAAAGCCTTTTTTTTCCCAAGAATTAGGTCTAGTAACTTTTTTTTGTTTTTCTTGCATCAGCGTGCTAAATGCAAGGCCTTCCTAGCCAGACAGAGAGACTGTTAAATTGTATAGCTGTCATGTTGGACTATAGAGAGTTGAACATTTTAAACGTCTAGTGCTGAAATGTACCTTCTAAGATTAGTGTCCTCTGATGCGACTCTACGTTCTTATATATTTAGTGTGTCGCCATTATATGTAGAGAACTTGTAGGAGTAAACTTGAGTTTGCTGGTAAGAGGAGTTTTTCGCAGACTATCAAGTGGGGGGGGGGGAATCCATACCAGTTTGGATTCCATGTCTTGTATGTCATGTCCAGTACCTGCTTGTGCTTGCTGTTTACACGGGGGGTAAAGCCAGATGATCAACCACATTTATACAAATGCGATGCAAACTAGTTTCCAGCCCTCTGGAAGAGACCTCTTGCCTGTTGAAACACTGTTGCTAGTTCTCAGCTGCATGTGCTGTGGCGATCATCGTCTCCCCATGAGTCACTAGGTAAAACCCAAGTTATGTAAGGTTTTTAAACCTGGCACGTCGCGCGGCCATTTCTCCCTAATTGCCCTTTACTGAATTACTCCAGCTGGAATCGCGTCTCTGTTTGTCCTCAGCCAGCAAACGGCAAACACCATCATTCCCTGGTAGTAAAAACGCCCGAGCTGCTAAAGATTGTCACAGAGATGATGATTTGTTGACGAATGCAGATGGATGCATTTATTATGCGAATCTGAGAGAGGGTTGGTTCCCTGTTTAGCGTGTGCTGTCGTCATGGTGACGTGGCTGCATTCAAGTTAATCTCTTACTACTAACTGCCCCAAGAGTCCAGATTCTACTGCAACTGATGACTGGTAGCCTGTGTACCAATGTGGGATGATAAAATATAGAAAAATATGTAAATGTCCCTTGACTGTCGTGGGTACCCTTGAAGGCTTTATGGGTTTTGGGGTCTGTGTTTAATATGGTGTCATATAGATTTTGGGAGGAGAATTTTATAATCTTTGTTTCAAAATCACCGCTCCCGGCAGCACGTCTTCACAAAACGGCCACTGCTGCTGTGTGCTGTGCTGCCAACAGGGGGCGCCATGTTCACTGCATTTTATGCTAATCAAGCAGACAGGAGACACAATATATTAATTCAAGAAAAATATAACTGGAGGAAACTTTATCCCTGGCCGCACTCAATCTATAGTGCATTAAGGTTTCATGTGCTCTTCTGCAGAAACCACATCCTGTTTCATAAATGCAGTTGCTCACCCAAAGCTGAGATCAGCAGTATTAGCGATGATCGCTGTCACACTGTCCTGTATGCTGTCTTTTATCGAAGCCCTCATCTGCCAGCTGTGATAGTTTTCCTGAAAATTCAGATTTAAAGGTGGTTTCGTTCGGCTGGGATTTGGCGAGGCGTCTCGCACGATGTAGCTAATATAGCCATATTTGTAGGCGACGAGTTCCGGATCTTCCACGAGGGCTTTCAGGTCTTCGCCGCCAATCAGTCAAAATGAGACGACCCACGGAATCTTCCTTCCCCTCGTCTGGCTAAGCTGGGTGTGTTTTTTTTTTCCTTTGGTTTTGATTTAATCTAAGCTCTTTGTGTGGTTTTCCCCCCCCCCCGTGTGTGCGTATATTTAACTGACCTGTATCCCAAGCTATCGATTATGTGTCTCCTGTAACCACCCCCATGGTAAAAAAAAAAATAAAATTCAGGTGGGAAAACATTCCTAGAATGTGGGGATTCTGCTTTCAAAACTAAATGATAGTAATAAAGTTATTTAAAATGGATTCTGCCTTCGGTTGTCTTCTGATGTGGAAAATGACCTTTTTACCGATAATGTATCACATTTTCGCAGGGAACCAAAGGGGGTGAATCCCTGATGTTTCTCTTCACACGAAAACCCCTTGCCAAAGATGCCTTTTTTTGTTTTTGTCAGCAGAAAAAGTGTGTGTCTTGGAAGCCTAATATTAATAAAAAATATTCCTTTAACTGGAGGCTCAGTTGGAACTTTCAAATGAGTGTCTTCGAATGCTCTCATTTAATCCTCTTTGGATACAGTAGCTTACAGGCGGCCCGTAACAGGTGTTCAGAACAGTACCCCGTCAGCGGTGGGCCGCCGTGTGGCTCAGTGGGCTCCGCGTCTGTCCCTGTGATGGGAAGATCGCCGCTTTGAGCTCTTGCATGTCCATAGGCCCTTGAGCAAGACCGTAACCTCCAACTCGCTGGGACCTACAAGGTAGCTGCCCCTTCTTTATGATCCAAGGGCTCTCATGGGCAGCAAGATGGGATAAGACGGTTTCCCCTTGGGCATGGGTGTCAAACACTGTTCCTGGGGGGCCGGAGCCCTGTGTACTTTAGTTCTTTCCCCGTCCCGCCACAAATGATTCAACTCGAGAGCTGTGTGGTAATTAGCACAAGGAGGTGCAAGGAGTTGAATCAGGTGTGTTAAATGAGGGGAAAACCCAAGAATGTGCAGGGCTCCGGCCCCCCAGGACTGGAGTTTGACACCCTTGCCCTTGGGGATTAACAAAGTATCTTTTCTTCTGAGTGTCCCATTAAACCCGAAGTGCGGATAATTGCTGCGTTCCATTTGCCTCGGGATGCGATTTTCGAATTCCGAGATTACATCACATCCGCTGAAAACTCGGGGGAAACCTAGTTGGATGCGTTCCATTCGCCACAGAAGTAGCAATACCATGAACCCATATGAAAAAGCACATTTTTTTTGCTTACTTGTTGGATTTAAGGTGCCTCGTTTTAAATGGCCTTTATCTTCGTTCACTTACAATTAGCCCGAACTACCTTAAATCCAACAAATAATCTGATTTGTCATGAAATCCAATTCTAGCCCAATTGGTAGCCATCGTTAGCAATATCACTTGATAACACATTACACCCGGCGTTTCACGTATAAAACTCCGTAGCAACACGTCCACAGATAAGTTGGACGGTATAGTGTGTGCGACCGTTTTAATGAGCCACAAATGAGAAGTGGGGCTTAAATTACAACTTCCCCTTCTGTTGATAAAGGGCGCAACCATCTTGGATTCTGAACCTGGGATCCTCTGTAGCTGTCTGAGATATTTCTCAGGTCTTCAAGAAACGGGAGCACGCACGTCATCACTTCCAGCTTCGAGACTCGAATCCAAGCAAATGGAATGCGGCAAATGTCCCCCTCAAAAATGGAGAGATTCCTCTCACGCCTACCACTGCTACCGACCCTTAAGGTAAGCCGCTTACTTGCATCTTACATTCGAGCACTTTTCTCATGTCTGACTGCGCCTAATTTGTTAAATTCAACACTGACATTCTAGTCTCGCAGGATCAGGGAAGACTCAAAAAATATCCTGTTGTTGTGGCGGAAAGTCGGCGTATGAAGTACATTCCTTTGGCTGTTTACGGCGCGGTGGAGTATCCATAGCGACGGGTTGGCACACTGTTATAAATGAAGACATGTTTTGTTTCCCTAAAAAGCCACGGAGGTCAACCCGGCTGAAACCACTCGAACCGATAGCCACATATGTACCCACGCACATTTCAGTGGGAATCCCAGATCCTCAGCTGCTCCATCTATGTTTGGGTACGATGGCAGCCACTATTGGACGCTTTCCTGCGGCATTGGGTTAGTTGTACTATAAAAGTTGGTGACTCCCTATGTCCCCTTTTATTTTTATATATATATACACACACATATATACATACATACAGGTAATCTAAATGCACCTTTTAGTGTTACGTGGCTGGATTTTGATTCAGTTAGTACTGTACCTTGGGGTACAGGAAACATTCCATTAATGAGACTCAGATCGTTCCTGATCAGCTGGTTTGATATCAACTTGTCTATGGACAGATTTGGTAGGGAAGACCTCCCCCAAAAAATCAGCAACAGCTCTTGAATAGTTTCTTGGTTTTAAAAAGACAACATATTCACAGTCCTATTTTAGGTGTAATTGTTATGCTGGGTTAATTTTGTCATTTCGCATATGAAAGGGGACCCTGCTGGAAATCTTCTGCGTTACCTGGAACTTCTAGAGATGTGTTCTAGGGTTTGCTTTTCCTGGAACCAGACCATGGAAGGCTACTGGATCAGTATGCTGTCATTCCAGATGTGGGCCCCAGGATCGCGTTTCAGAGCCGTTCCTGACAGAGCCTGCGGGTGGCGCTCCTGCCAGGACAGGAGGCTCCCTGAGGAGGTACGGCATGTCCCCAGCATGACCCCAGCATGTCCCCAGCTCGCGCTTATCTGTGGCTCCACCCGTCCTCCGTGGCCGTGACGCCAGTGGATGGCAGATTCGCGTGCGGCTACCGGCACCCAGGCGGGCAGAGGTGCTTCCTGCCGGGGCACATTGTGTTCTGCCAGGGCCGCCCCCCCCCCCCTGCCGCTCCCTCCGTCAGCTCAGAACATCACCGCAGAAAAGTCCAGAATCGTAAGAGGAAACTTATGACAAGCTTCCGGTTTTCCTATAACGGTGTGATTCAGACATTTAAAACGGCAGCTCCTGTTGGGATGGCAAACGTGCATCACGTGGGCTCTCAGGGGTAATGGGGATCAGGACTGAGAGCGTGCGATGCAGAAAGAGACCCGAGCAATGGTACTGAAACAGGAACTCTGCTGGTGTCCTCGTGACACAGATTACTACAACAGGACTCCAGTTGAGGTGGCTAGAGAGACGAATGAGAACACATCAACTCATACATAGCATGGAACAAAGGACCGGTCCATCCATCCACCCATCCATCCTGCTTATTCGATAGATTGTATGGATATTGCAATTGCATTGCATTGTATTGCTAGCTTGCCCCATCCTTGGTTCTTCTCTGCCTTGCACCTGACACCTCTGGCATAAGCACCAGACCCCCCCCCCCCCCGTGACCCTCAATCAGACAAAGGATGGACGTGTCGTGAGCCGCTGTGCCTGTCAGCGGAAGGTCCCTGGTTCCAGTCTGGCTTCAGGAGTGCAGTCACATCTGTGGGCCCTTACTGAACTAGACCCTTAACCGCCAGCCCAATGGACGCTGCTGCAGGCAGCTGCCAGGCTCACTGTCACATACACCTGTGTGCGCGGACGGCAAGACAGGGAAGGGGAAAAGAGGAAAACAAGGCAAAGGTGAAATGAGAATCTCCCCACGTGATGGTGAATGGACTGCATTTATATAGCGCTTTTCTACTCTTCTGAATACTCAAAGCGCTTTACAATTTATGCCTCACATTCACACACCAGTGGCAGAGGCTTCCATGCAAGGCGACAACCTGCACACCAGGAGCAATTTGGGGTTCAAGTGTCTTGCTCAAAGACACTTTGTTGGGGTCAGGAGAAAGCAGGGCTTGAACCGGCAACCCTCTGGTTGCCGAACAGTTGTACTGCCCTCTGCACCACTATCCAAAATCAATGACATGATCAATAAAATCATCATTAAAATTAAAATTAGTAGTATTGTTACCCAGTGCTTTTGGTCAAGGCTTACCTTGAAATATGAGTTATATCAAACCCGTGTAGTTTTAGAGTTCAGGGCTTTCCTCACATCTCCAGTTAGGATAGGTGTGACAGCCGAAACTCTCCCAAAGCGAAACAACAAGAGACAATGAGCATCATAAAAAAAGCCATATTTCCTGGAAACGACGGCACATGGGAATTCCTGTCACTCTGTAAGGAAATCCTCTCTCTATCAGCGCACTTCATAATGGGCCTGTCACTAAGACACTAAATGTATAGTTCCTCTCACGGAAAAGATTGCGAGAGGAAACAAGGCGCGTGGAATTTTATCGCTGGTGTGTCCCTTTTTTACAAAGCGGCCTGCACCAAAAATGGCAAGGAATGCAATTTGACATGAAGGGGTACAAAACACCATTCTGCTGTGGCGGCTGGTTAGATAGGAGGGCGTGTGACTTTCCGAGTGAGAATCCCTGTTATCTCTGCATTTCATACTCACTGCATAAGGATAAATATTTATATGCACTGTGTAGTTGGGTGTATATATGCGTATGGCTCTGCCTCCCTGCCTGTGGTCAGGAGGTCACTGGTTTGAGCCCAGCCCTTGGGGCCCTTGACTCCCGGGGGCCACAAGGTCCCCTCGCTGTGACCCCTCCCCTCCCACCCCCGCCAACTTATCTGTGTATGTCATAGAGGGCAAGAGGGGATACACAGAATTTCCACTGGGGCGTTAAAAAAGTATCGCTATTTATAGCAAAAATGTCTTTATGCTCTGTTTTTAAAAAGCGTCTAAAAACAGAATATCATCAAGTTAGAAGCCGTTACATTATTCCTTGACTTTTTCCTTATAAAGTCGTTTAATTAAATGTCTTTAGATGTTTAATATCGATCATAATTGTCCTGGGTAGAGTGTTTACTCCTTTTATTCAGGCTTGTTGTCTGATCAGGGCTGCTTATCAGGAATGCTTTTCATTCACCTGGAAATTACATATCTGCAGGCCTGGGGAACTTTTAGAAAGGTCACACTGAGTTATTTGCCCTGGACTTTATTAAAATGAGGTGATGGAAGAGCCTGATGGAATCTGGCTGCCCGGATGACGTTGCCATGGCGATGGACTCAGCCGGGTGGTGGCTGGCGTTGTGAGTCTCATTAAGATGCTGCAAGAATACGGGCAGCCAGCCCGGTGCTGCTCAGCGTCCTTGGGACACCCTGCACTGGAGGTGCATCGATCATCTTCATGTTTGAAAAGTGCTACGTGATTTTGTTCGGCCGCCTTCATAAAAGGGCCCTGCCGACTGGACCCGAGATGGGGACGCCGGTAAATCTGATTGTTCCGCAGAAGCCTGTCGTCCAACCGGTAACCGCTTAGCTGTAATTACACCCGTCTATGCGGAAGGAGCATGGCCCGTCCTGGTCAGAGAAAGGGGTGCCTCCTGACCCCTGTCCCACATAGAGGTGACGGAATTTAACAGTGATGGGGGTGGTCTCCGGCCACCTCGTGTGGAACTCAACACCCACATCGTAATTGCCTTACCATGACACCCCCCTCGGAAGGGGGGCCTGAATCGCAGGTTCCTTGGTGACTCATTTTGCACGCACCGCTAAAGAGCACAATGACATTAATCACGTGGAGAGGACATTGGACAGGACAAAAAGAGCTGCGAGCCCCCCCGTCCCTTTCAGTACCAGGGACACTGATGGCATTTCTCCATCTCTTTGATTTGTCGAAAGACCTGAGAGTCATTTCACGTCTTTATTGTTTGTGCCAGATTGAAATTGTTTATCTGAAGGTTACACTCTACTGTAGTCGTGCGTTCGCTACATGACCTTTGTGCCAGAGCACTTAATGCCGTAAAATCCAGCTTCTTGACCATAATGCACTCTGGCAGAAGGTTCCCGTGACTCATGGTGATGACTTAAGGAAATGATGCCAGAAATTCAGCGCATTGAAGCATTAAGTTTGACAACTGTCGCCCCCTGGTGTACAAGATAAAAACAACACCATAGTGTAATATCCTCTTGCAAGGACACGTGTCATAAGCTGGTGTCTATTAAATAGCCAGTACTCCTATTCCAATAAGTCATGTCAACCTCAACACATCAGTGCAGTGAGTCCTTAGAAGCATTGCTTTTTTACTGTTTACGGTAACATACTTTGAGTCAGATAGCCTTGAACGTCGCATGCTGATATGGACGAGGAAAGACCACTCAAATAAAAAAATAATGTCAGACTAACATATAAATGTAGCTGTATCTGGACAGGTCATGTGACCTATATATACGATTATTAGCATTTTTTTTAATTTGCATCTGTTAATAAATTCAACAAAATTAAAGTGAAAACCATCCAAATATATATTATAGTGTAACTGGTGACAAAAAACAAAACCAGTGTAGGCGATTGCCACTGCATCTCTCTGTGGTTCCACACCGCAAGGTTTGTGGGATTGGTTTACATCCCACTTCTGTGTGTGTGTGTGTGTGTGTGTGTGTGTGTCTCTGTGTGTCTGTTTGTGTGTGTGTGTGTGTGTGTGCGTGTCTCTGTGTCTGTGTGTGTCTCTGTGTCTGTGTGTGTCTCTGTGTCTGTGTGTCTGTTTGTGTGTGTGTGTCTGTGTCTCTGTTTGTGTGTGTGTGTGTCTCTGTGTCTGTTTGTGTGTCTCTGTGTCTGTGTGTCTGTTTGTGTGTGTCTGTTTGTGTGTGTGTGTGTCTGCCATATTCTCCCTGCCCTTGAGCGGGTTTCCCCACACAGTCCAAAGACACACCGTTTCCACAGGCTATGGTTTCGAATGTGCGCGCATGTCATTTCACACACATGTGGGAAGTCTAAGATTCAATCAGCTGAATAAAAAATAACCCTGCGGTTCCAATCCACTGTGCTGGAAAAAAAAAAATGAAACGTGTGTTCGGCTGCCGGAGCGGCTGCTAAAACCGGTTGGCGGCGCCACAGAAACAGACGGGCGACGCCAGCATCGGGCCCGGCTTCACCGAGTGGCACCTGTGCATGGGATCAGCAGAGGGAGGTAAGATCAGAGGTGGGTCCATTATAATATAATAACCATTAGTGTCCGAGGACTTTATTACACTCCAGCTGACATTTCTCAAGTGCCCCCTCCTCGTAGATGCCCCCTACTGGGTGGTTATTAAATCAGCCGTGCCTTGGACAAGGGTCAGTCCATGGAATGGGGGCAGTGGGCAGCGGGCTGGGGCACCAGGCCATACAGCTGTAAGGATCAGAACATGAGACGAAAAAAATGGACAGCTACAGCGCCCTCTGTTGGCTGGCCTCTCCATGCATCCTCGGAATGTGTTTTAATCAATCTTAATTTGCCTATGACACCGCAGAACTGCCAAGGCCGCGTTCGACCATCATAGCCGGATGAGACGCCCCGATGAAAATGCCGTTGAGTGGGTTGTGGTCGCGGCTTCACCGGTCCCGCAGATCCACCCATGGGAGATGTCCGCAGAACGCCCTAACGCCAGGGCGGGGTGCTTAAAGAACAGGACCCAGCAGGCTTTCTGCCTGGCTAATATCTCTTATTCATCCACCAAACACAAGGAGCTCATTAGTGTCTATGGCACCAGCAACCAAGACAAACAAACCTTTCAGATGTTGGGATTCATGTGAAAGTCTCGCTCAGCCTCTACACTGTGTGTTGAGCCTGATTTGTTGTTCATGTTCACTAATTAAATTACAAGTGAAATAGTTCTTTTCCTTTGGGGACCGGAAGATGTCAGGAACATCCAGAAACCTTCCATGACGAAGATATTTTACAGAAGAAGAAGACTAGCTTGGGCCAAATTTGATATATTTTTTTAACTCTGATATTTTTTTATTTCATTCCACTGCTAACAATGTATATTGTCTAATCATACATGGTGCTGAGTTTTAGGTGCATTTTTAGGAGTAAAAAACAGGAAGGACCTTAAATTACATAATTATACCAGAAAGCTGTGCCTTTTGTAAGCTAAAATCAATATGCATACTTGCATAGTGTAGGGTAGTAGCAGGAAGGACGAGGCTTCAGAAGAATTTCACTGAACTGCATGACAGTCTAACCTACATACTGCCCTCTCACCCCCCATCACCATGGCGTGATCAGATTTGTAGCTGCTGACCTCATTAGCGGAACACATGCAATACTAACATGGTAAAAAAAGAAAGCCATGTGACGTTTTTATAATGAAATACAAAGAATGTGCTCTTATTTGCTTGTTGGGAGGTCCCCGCCCCCCCCCCCTTCTTAATTCCAACGCCGTTCGTACAGTATGCGCTCATTCATTTATAAATATTCTTCTCGCTATCTAGCTGAGTGACCAAAGTCACACCAAAATTGGACTGACAGCTTTTTTTTTCTGAAGGGGGAAAAAACCACCTGATATTAGTCGAAGTTAAGCAAGAGGAAGGATTTTAAACCTCTCGGCCTCTGAAGTAAGGGCCATACATATACAAACATCACATTATAGGGGGTAGACAGGTCAGAAAGACAGGGAATATAGGAAAAAAACAGAGAAACAGGATTACATGAGGAAAGAGGGGGAGAATTAAAAAAACAGCCCCCAGACTGTACTCCAAAATGGCCTTTGAAGTAAGGAAACCAGTGTCCAGGCTGTGATAGGAGTTTATGACGCACCCCGTGGAAATATTAAAGGCTGCCCTTTCAAAAGGCACCGCAATCGAACCCAGTCATGTAGGTGGGGGTCGGGAGAGCACTGGACCTGTACCGTGTCACAACAAACCGATTTAGACTATTAGCAAATAATGAGGTAAAGGTGGAATAAATTAGTGCACATAATCTGATAAACGAAATCTCCCTCCACAGGTTACCACACCTCCCACACGCCCTGCCTTCTGATTTGTTGCTGACTATCAATAGTCTTCTCCTTAAACCAGTTGTGGTCTAAGGTTAAAAAACAGAGCTGGCCTTTTTTTACTGCCTGTCACTTCTTTGTTTAGCTTCTTAAGAACATTTGTTGTGTGCAAGGGTGGCTTGAGTTGTGCCCCAACCCCTTTCAAGATTGATAGCAGAAGCCAAAAACAGCATTTCCCTCATCTGCCTTGTCAAGTTTCCTCACGGTGCACGACGCCGGAAGGTTCCTCGAAGGGTCACGATAGGAGCAGGAAGGAAAACATCGTCGTCACTGGTGATTTTGCCTCCGCGGAGAGCCGTCTTCTGTGCCAAGGAAAACGTGCTCTGTTAGGATGCGCTATTGAACGGGATTCTGGGAAACCGAACCACAAACACCTTCTTGAGGGAATTTAACATCACACGCTGCACTCTTAAAAGCAGCCGGACAAGCAATGTTTCCCATTTTCCATCTGCTTTCATAGGGGTCCCCTACATTGTGGACATTCAAGTACTCAGCCAAGATGTCAGCTTTTATCTCACTCCTCCACTTCCTCTCGTTTCCAGCCAACAGATGGGGGACCTGAGGTTGTCATTAAGCTTGCGGTTCCCCGGAGCACCTTCACCCTGCTTTCTTTTGGTTTGGCTAAAGCTTTGTGATGTTATCTGGTGCTCAGCTGCAGTTATAGTGAACTGACACTGGTGAACTGGTGAACTGACTTACGAGTTGCTGGATCTCTTTCTATAACGGAGCAAGCCCCTATGATCTAGCTCTCTAGATTAACGTCAGGTGTACTACCCGTGAGGCCCCACTGCGGTGTCTGTAAGAAACCTGTTATAAAGTAAACGAGTCCACTAGTCCACTAAATGACACTAGAACTGACTTAGTGGATTGTTTACCGTGGGTTTTGGTTACAACATTTGCTCCAGTTAATGCCGTTCTCATTTTTCTCTGCTGAAAGTCATTTCAATTCCCATGCCTGTTCTTCACAAGCCAGATTGTGAGTCTTGTTTATGGAGCCAGAAGGGACTGGAACCCGTCACTGTGCTGGTCGAATATATACAAAGACAGTACCTTTGGAATACCCCCGTTAAAGATTATGATTTGAGTACTTTTATGTGACAATAAGTCAGCTGTAGTTATTTATGATAACAGATAATGAAGGCTGACAGTTGGTGGCTCGTACTGGAAACATGCAGTACGGTAAAACTGGACCTAGTGCGGTGAATACATTGGAGCATAGAAATCAGAAGCGATTTAACTTCCTCTGCTGGAGCCCCAGTGCCCCCAGAGCGCAGGCCAGAGGTGACAGTGGCTTCTTCCTATGAGGGAGTTGTTCTTTTGCCACCGTTCCATCTGGCCTGCTCTCTGGGAGCACTGGGCAGGGATAATGTAACGCGCTTTGAGACACGGTAATTCTGTCAAACTGCATTATACAAATAAAATTGAACTGAAGCAAACCAAATCATAATCGCGTGGTGCATACTGGCACTTCTCGTTCTCCCACTTCATGGGAAAACACCTGCCCTGATATCTGCCGGCTTCGGTTCACGCACTGATCTTTTTCCATGAGCCTCTGTCCCACGTGTCGTCCCATGGGGGGAGAAAGGTCAGGGACGGTGCACGTGAACGTGTGACAGCGTGATGGGCCACTTAACGGCTGTCCGAATCAGAGGAATGAGTAGCGGTGATAAGCCTTCCTTCCCCCGGGTCTGGCTGTGCATTGCGGTTGGGGGCGGCCGGCTCAGATAGCTCTGATTGATGACCGCTACCTCAGGGGGCACCATCTCGGCGCCAGAATATGGACAGAAATAGTCAACGGGCCTAAAAGATTAGAAATGTAAAATTTTAAGGGTTGGAACAGCTAGCAGCAGAACACTTCCTGTTTTTTCCTGGGTTTGTTGTGTTGGGTTTTTCGCCGGTGGGGGGGGCCCGGGGGGGGGGGGGGGTGTTAGTAGGTAGACAGAGTTCAGCATCCTGACAGCTTGGTGGAT
>JABFDZ020000043.1:6652486-6665347 GCA_019775955.2 Pollimyrus isidori
TCTATCTATCTATCTATCTATCTATCTATCTATCTATCTATCTATCTATCTATCTATCTATCTATCTATCTATCTGCTTTATAAAACATCTTCCCACTGTAGGGCCAGCTCTGTGCCTCCACAGGCGACAGGGATGAGAGGTTCAGGCAGCTGCCTTGTGCTGGAGTCGCCCGGAAGGTTCTGTTCTTCTCCATTGTTCCATGCGATGCAGGGGGTGCGGTTACAGTTTAATAGTTTATGTCACACTCACACAATAAGCCACCGTAAAGGGGCAGAAGTGGGACAGTTGCCAAGGAGACATGCTACTCTAATATCATACAATGTCATGCTGTGTGTATATGTGGGTATTTTTTATTCATGATTTTGTTACTTAGGCAAAGATGCATTGTAGCTCATAATTTTACAGAATGATCTCCAATTATATATTATATAAGATAATTTTTCACTCGTGCATTTTTGTTTAAATATCAAGGCACACCAGGGGCCTGTTTCAGGAAGCAGGATTTTTTGCTTAGCTGGATAAATTGTCAGATTTAAGGTAGTCTGGGCTAAATTAACTTGATCTTTATTCACTTATATTTACCCCAGACTACCTTAAATCCAACAAGTTATCCAGGTAAGCAAGAAACCCTGCTTTCTGGAATACCCCCCAGGACATCCTAAACATAAATAAAAATACTTGCCACTAGTCCCTAAAGTATAAAATAGTTAAAAAAAAAAAAAAACTTTGATGTTATAACAAAAAGGCTGTTGCTTATTAGCATTTGATTCCAGTAATCAGCCGTGTGCCACAAATGAACAGGCAGCTCATCCAAACTTCAGAAACTCTCAGTGGAATATATTAGGTTTTTTTCTGTCTTGTCTGTTTTGGATCCGATACGGAGCAAAAAAGAAAAAAAACAAACTACCGCATGTTAACCACTTCTGTCAAGTCCTACTCATCGTTGCTAAGCGACCTGATAGCGATAAAGAGTGACTTAATCTTTTTTGTGTTGGGGGGGGAGGGGGGGGGGTTGATTTATGAATATTTTTCCTGCACCAGTAATTGAGTCTTCCCTGTTATTCATCATGGGAATCACGCCATGTCAAGGGACGTCTCCTGAGACGTATAATTCCAAATGGCAAATTGCTAATGTCACAGTTATTGTTAAGAGCTTTTATTAGCAAAGGGGGAGGAAAGTAAGTAATTTGTACCACGGTAGTATAGGCTATTTCAAAAGGAGTATTTAAAATAAACACAACTATTTAGCATGATGTATTATCTGATTATATATACAGTGCATTTGTTTTGTATCATTCCAGATCCATGTCGCTTTTGACTGCCGTAACTACATGTTCATGATTTAACCGGTACGTATTGCTTTCAGTGACCAAACTACGGTGGAGCGTTGGCCGAGGTGATGTTTCACTGTTGAGCACAACAGAAGGCGTGTACCGCCATTGCTTAACAAGCACAGCACTCCTGTTAATTTAAAAAAAAAACTTCATAGCTTCAGGTTAGCAATGTTTACTGTTGAAAGTTACGATTTTTTTGACCTCCATCTATAAGATTAATTGTCCAATAAGAAACGCCCACAATTAACTCCTCTGCCATTCTCTGTCTAAGGCAGGGGTGGGCAATCTTATCCGCAAAGGGACGGTGTATATGCAGGTTTTCGCTGCAACTCCCTAATCAGATTACTAATTAGAGGACTGATTGGCTGAAGAGTCCTCACACCTGGGTTTGAACAGCTGACCTACAGGTTATCCCAAAGACCTGCACACACACCGGCCCTTTACGGATAAGATTGCCCACCTCTGGTCTAAGGTTAGACTTAGATCATGTTACTGAACCCATTGAGGAGGAAATTTGTTGGGTCCGGCAGCTGATATATGCAGATATAAAGAGGAATTGAAAACAATTGCAGTAAGAAAAGAAGTATATGACATGTATGTACGGCCTAATACACATTTGTACTGAGAAAAGACAATTAACAGTAGATACATATATACAATTACTTTCAGTTTAGTGCAATGTTATTTATTGTGCAAAAAAAACAATAATATATGTACCTTGTATATGGGCCCTTATGTCCTGAAATAAGACCTGCTGTGGACACAAAGAGGAGCAATTTATTGTGAAGTCACAGACAGCGCCATCTGCTTTCCCTCTCATAGAAGTGCAGCAGGAATGACTAGGGTCAGTGCTGATAAAGACGGTCTCGCAACAAGCGTCAATGTCCATTCATTTGAAAAACACTTATATGCACATTCTCTCCTTTAACTGCCTTAAACATTATAGAATACCATCCATCCTTCCATCTTCCAGACGCTTATCTAGGAGCCTACAGGTTTTGGAGAACCACATGCTTTCTGATTAATCTACGGTTTATCCACGTCAAAACAATTCCATTATCATATAAAATAAGATCAATGTTTTGCTTTATACATTTTCACAAACAGTCTGAAACCTTTTACCCTACACCATAATTTCCATAGGCCCATTAGAAAGCTAATGTCAAGCCATGTTTTTAGACTCAAAAGAAGCTGGTAATCTTACAACAACAACAACAGCAATAATAATAATAATACCCTCTTCAGTTTTTCACTGAAACCAACGTCTCTGGCTCACAACAAGTTGTTTTTGGAATGAAATCAGGAAAATTTAACAATCGTACTTGAACAGCCTAATAACCCCCGTGGGAAAGCTCAGTGTTCGTGTAGATGACAGCAGGATCCTGTCACTTTAAATGTGTCAAATGAAATTAAATCTGGTTCGCCGCCTGATCTCAAGTCCGCGCGCGAAGGGGGAGGCGGTGGGAGTGACAGCGCTTACTCCCAGTCCGCTCCGCACACTTGGACATCTCTACTGGAGTACCGTCGCTTTTACTTCTGCGGGGTCACACCAACAAGACCGATCGGAGGACAAAGAGCAGTTTCCTGAGATGGACCAGAAAGACACGGAGATGAACGAGAAAGGAATGTCTTCTTCCACGAGTGGAGTTGTGGTCCAAGTACGGGAGAAGAAAGGAGTTCTGCGCTCGGCGATACCGTGCATGCCTTTTCCTGTAGCGGTCATTTGCCTCTTTCTCAATACATTCGTACCTGGATTAGGTGAGTTATCTTCATCTAAGAGCAACTAATGCGCGGTCTCTCAACAATTATAAAATCACATCAAATCATGATAAGCCATTGTTGCCATTCTGCAACCTTTATTTATTGTGCCACAAAAATATACTGTAGGAGTTCTTTAATTTCCTAAATGATGCTCTTGTCCTGGAGCTAGTCTTTATCTTGACAATATTGCACGCGATTTACAGTTAAGGAGAAACTACTGGTATTTCTGGGTTATCATCCATGTTCATCTTGATTACAAAGCAGGGAACACTAAACTTTCCTCCTCTGGGACAAATCGTAGCGTCGTGTTTCCGTGAAATAACAGTGCTGCCTACTTTTTAATTCTAAGCAAACAATTGTGAATCTGAGATAAAAAAAAATGTTACACGCCAAAAGGAATAACGCATCGATAACAGATGTGCTGTTACAGAAGGCTGCACTCCACTAAGTCCCAAATCAAAGATATTACATATAAATCTTGCTTGTACAAGTCAACACACTTCCAGTATGTAATAATCTGTAATTACGTTTGAACTCATGTGAATGAAAACTTTTAATGCCCAGATATGTGAATGTTTCGTACATTTCAACATCCCTTGCCACTTCTGAGTCTAGTTTAAATACCATGAAATGTGCACCTGTAAGAGTATCTTCACCGGCTCTAAGTGCGAGATTACAGCGATTCCTGGGTTAATTGGTTACACTAGATACGATGTCGGTACCTTTATCTCAAAGCTCAGTCGACGAATAGCGTAACATCCGCCCACGTTATTAAGAATAACCTTCACCTGCTGCACCCCGACTCCATCGCGCATCGCCTGCTCAGTCTAAGTCTGCTTACAGCCCTCATAAATTGTATTGACGGCGTTATACTGTTGCTCTTTCCTCCTGTCGGTCTTGGTGTAATTCTTCCCCTCCCCCATGGCCACCGTGTCCCTTTGCCCGATTTACGGGTGACACCGAGGTCGCTGGGGGAGTTCCCTCCCCAAGTATCTCCTTCGCCAAGCTTCTCCTCAAGCTTTGACAGAAATCAGTCTGGGCGTTAATAGTGAATAATAGTAACCCTGATTTTCCATACTTAATGTCCTACAACCCATCACTGTAACACGGAATCAAATTAGCTTGCTTTAAGTCTCATAGAATAAGATAAGCAAATCAGGATGTCCTATGCTGAAGATTCCAGCGTTGTTCCGTAAATGAACATTTTTTGTCTTAATCATATTAATGTTCAGTGCACAGTAAAACGGGGGTTGAAATATGGAATGGGAGGTACCGACTGCATGGGCGTCTTTATCAATACTGCTTCTTTTCAAAGACACATAGTCTATATGCAACTCCTGGCAAAATAAATCCTTACCCTTGATATGAAATGGACTGATTGGGGAATGGGAGTCGTGTTCCTGCTTGCTGGCAACCCAGATACAGGTATCATCTTACCAGGAAACTGGAGCGTTGCCCCAAACGCTAGTCACGGGGGTGTTCATGTTGCCCCGTTACCGAGCCTCGGTCTACCGGCTGGCTTTGCTGTATACATCTGCTTCGTTATTTTTTTTCTCCTTATTCCCAGTGGCAATGTGTACCAAACATCAACGTTCATCAACACTAAATAAGATGTATTGTTTTTAATTTCACATTCCGCTACCCATTCTCATCCGACCGTAGAATAATGTAATAATTAACAGCGCTAAGTGTAAAGCAGACCCGTGTGTCTACAGAGAGGGTGCTGGAGTACGCATTTAAATAACCATGCTAATTAGACATGAGGCGGTCTGTGCTGAGATCTAGGGAAGATGGATGAGCTGCACTTATTTCATTGTTATTGATGTGGTGTAGTTATCGCGATGTGAGGCTGCTTTGTCTTTTGCCGTGAGCGACTCTATGGCATTGTGCGTTTGTTGTTTCGCTAAGGGTCTCAAAAACCCTACCCTTGATAGGGATTTTAAAGTGCGTGTTTAGTGGAAGAAGGATTATTAAAATTCTGTTATATGTTTAACTCGGACTAAAAGCCTGTTGTTGGGAGTGAAGCCACTTGTGGATTGTGCCTTGGCTCCTTCATGTTTACGCATTCCTGTGATGCCTCACTCGCATTTACATAAATTCATACTATCGATGATACCGCTGGAGAGAGTTTGATTTCGTACGCAAGACTGCTGCGAGATAAAGGATGGATGACGCTAAAAGCTACCAAATTGCTGGAGGTGTTTACTGAGATCTTGTGACCTCCCGCCCCGCAACCACTTCTGCACGTTTTGCTCAGCGTTTGCAGATTCTCAACGCTCTCCTGTTAAATATTGATCGCTGCTGAGATTGATCGCGTGTCTCCTAAATCTGAAGTGGGGTCTTTGTAACCCAGTCAGGCAAGGCCAGTTGGTTCAGCGCTAAAGGTAATTAATTAATTAAATGCAGCGGTGGCTCTAAGGGGTGGTCATGGGCACCAGCAGAACATATCGCGGCCACCCCACATCAAAATAATAAACACAAAATATGTATTATTGTATTTTCTAAACATAATGTAGAAGAGAGAGACAATATATCTAGTCCCTGATGGTCAACCCAATCAAAACTTTCTGCTAAAGTCACTGATTGATGTCTCTTTAAAACAGCAGACTCTGTCAACAACAGACCTACATATAGGTTTTGGTCATATCACATTGTCTTCCAAAATAATACTGAATGCTGGATTTTTCTATTTCAGTGGGTCACCAAATGTCCCAGGGGACCTATTTTAAATGTTCTGTTGCCCTCCAGAGGGCTCCATGACAGCCGAGGCTACAAGAATCCTACTTTAACTATCTCTGAGCTTCCTGTATCCTCCTAAAACAATCTGCCACATATGACTTCCTGTATGCCTTCACTGCCAAAATGGTGGGTCCCACTTCCAGGCAAACAACAGGCCCAAAGCCCAAACAGAAGTTGCGTACGTATTTATTCATGCTCTTGAAAGAAGACTTTTTTTCCCATGGTCTCTTCGGCTGCTGCAGTATCGTGAACTCTCATCAGTATCACGTCCCGCAGAACTTTGTTGACGGATATCCGAAGTATTTCTTCCCTGAGAACCAACTCTGAAGTTTGTAGTCTTATGTGGGGGAGACCAAGCTTTGCAGAGCAGGATTCATTTCTGCTGCAGTACTGACCTGGGAGGCTGGCGTACATAGAGGGAATCTGTGTCACAGACTGGAACTTAAAATGAAAAACAAATAAAGTGTTCACTGATATCCACATAACAGGTGGCCTTTCATTTATTTTATTAATGTTATAACTATGTTAGTTATAATTAGTTTAGCAAGCATCTATATGCAAAGCAACATAAATGGCATATACCACAAATAAATACTTCTCGTGAGTATAGGAATAGACGCTCTTTTTGGATTCGATCCAGAACCATTTAACTGATATCCTACTCAGCATACCATCTGAATCACATCTGAATCGTACTCCTGAGGTGTCCTGTAACTTTCTAGATTTAAACAATAGGATGAATGAGCACAGAAGAGCAACAGGTGCTCTAGCAGAGGGCTCATAGACGCGAAGCCCAAATGTTGTTGGTTTAAATCCCCGGAGTTGCTGCATTTCTGGAATTACAACAAACCCGGGCATATAAGAAGTGTACCCTTCCAGCTTTGTGATGGATGGCATGTTTGTGCAGGAGAGATTTAATGCCTTTAACTTGCCCTTGTATGGTACTCCCATCTGGACCTGCAATCTTTCATGTCCCTCTTCAGTGGACGTGTTACAATACAGCAGTGTCCTCCAAGCTTATTGCTTATGTGCTTTTTATTCCAACCAAAAAGGCAATCGGGCCACACCGAAAACACTGATGTTTCAGATGTAAGGAAAACATTCCTCGCTTGGAAGCATTCGCAGAAAAACTCTGTGTTTATCAAAGGAAAATGTTTCAGTAAACGTAACAAGCATAAGGTCATATTTATATTAGGGTATCAGTGATACTTTATGTTTTTTTTCCTATAATGGATTTGTGTATTGGTGCAGGAAAAATGCGGCAGTTTTTTTGCAGTGTGTGCTTTGCAGTAATTTGCTACTTCCTGGAATAGATTGTTTTTATTTTGCAGTGCAATACTTTGTAATAACACTGGAGCCGACGTGAGCTCTTAAATTTTGCATGCAAGACCCAGCCGGAATGTGCATTTTGTTTGTAGGGCCTGAGAGGAACAAGGTTTCCTTCAAAATGATCACTTTCAGTCTGCTGAATGACTCAAACAGCAGCTTTAATCTGTCGGTTTGCCAGTTGTGACCAAGAGTGCCCGGGAGGTGGAAACATTTGATACTAAGGGAGGTATGAGGCCAGGGCGGAACCTTAGTTGTGGGTGTCGCATGGTTTTAAATACTGCATTGAGGTCCAGAGTAATTTGCAGTTTCAAAAAGATGGCAGAAGCACAGGGATCATTCACTGATTTTGTGAAGAGCTATTCTTACAATCTAGAGATTACAGAGTCATTCTGGGATTTTTTTAATCACAGTTGGCCAAGTACAACTTTGAATTATACAAATGGAAAATCACAGGTCACTCCATTGGCTGTAGTGTCTCCTGCTGTCAAAGGGGAAATTCTTTATACAGATACACTTTTGTTTTCCATTCACGGGCAGGCTATCCCTTGGAAACACTCACACTCTGCACACTAAAGTTTATGTATAACACGTTGGGCGTACGTGCATCTAGTTGGTCAAGAAAAAAAACTGAAAGAAAGCCAGACTCACCATGAGAATTTCGTTGTCACAAACATTTGACCACTGACAGTTCGGAGGCTGGACGTAGAGTCTCAACTCTCAGGAGTGTTTTTTGTTTATAGACGTATTAAACAGCACATTAAGTTACATTAAGTTATTGTGTAAAAAGGTCACTAAGAGCCATTACTACTTTTCCTATGGGACTTGGGAGCACTATGTAAAATGAATGCTGTCTCTAGCGGTCTACCCCCCGTGGTAACAACGAAATGTTGTCATTAACCTCCACTGCCCAGTAACTATACATATAAAGATTTTTTTCTTTATCGTTGTTCCTTCACATGAGGGATGGTGGAGACTGAGCTTTTACCTTCAGTGCAAAGGCTGTCTTTGCCAGACTTACAATAGCTTAAGGTACAGGATAATGGCAGTCCGTACCAGACTTATAGTAGCTTAAGGTACAGGATAATGGCAGTCCGTACCAGACTTATAGTAGCTTAAGGTACAGGATAATGGCAGTCCGTACCAGACTTATAGTAGCTTAAGGTACAGGATAATGGATGTCCGTACCAGACTTATAGTAGCTTAAGGTACAGGATAATGGCTGTCCGTACCAGACTTATAGTAGCTTAAGGTACAGGATAATGGCTGTCCGTACCTGATTTATAGTAGCTTAAGGTACAGGATAATGGCTGTCCGTACCAGACTTATAGTAGCTTAAGGTGCAGAATGGTGGTTGCCTATACTGCAATGAGTGTAGCGTAAGATATAGGTTAATGGATTTTCATTCTGAATTGATTGTAGCTTAAGGTAAAAACTAATGCTCTTCAGTACCTGACTTATAGTAGCTTAAGGTAAAGGATAATGGCAGACTTCTAAGGTACTGGGCTTAATAGTGGCTTATTGTAAATGACTAAGATTGTCTGTAGCTGACTAATCATGACATGTTGTTCAGGCTAATGGCTGCCCACAGTTGACTCACAGGTACTTCATCGGCCATTATATGCCTTCTCAGCGTTGCTGCACATGGATGCATCCTTATCGATGTCTTTCTGGAGTTAGTAGTGATACTACAATGTGTAAAACTGTAAAGAGAAGAGTGCCAGACATCCTCTGGAGATGTGGGAACAGAGAGGCGGCCCAGTCTTCTTCGATTTCCTGTTCAGAGGGCACTGTGTATATCGCAACTGGCCACGGCATTCATTAGTTCTGATGAATGACTGCCATTCCACCCTAAATACATAAGTGCATGGCAGATGGAAGATCAGACATATATTTATACTCAGGATAAATTTGTTAAGATGGGGATTTATTGAAATTACACAGCCGTGGGCAGCATCTTTATATCTCCAAAGTAAACCTGATTTTGAATCTGGATGTTTGAAGGCTGGCGAGAGAGCCCTATAGTTTCTTTTTCCTCACATCCCGCACAATGCAGACGGTGCCTTATTTTATAGTTAATCTCGCCGCACGCGTGTTACGTCAGCCATTCATGAGGAATTGCCCACCTCTCCATCAAGACCTTTGAAGACCAGTGATTTATGACCGCAAACAACTAAGAAGCAGTGTTGGTACACAGAAGTGTACGGTACCAGAAAATGTGGCCAGTCTGAAAGCCAAGGAACCCTAGACGGGATATCTTTAGTCCGGGACAAGATTCGCAGCCATTTTCTATTTTAAACCGGCGGTGTCAGTGTAGGTTTTCTTCCCAGAATGTTTTTGGTCACTTGGCAGGGGTCCAGCTGGGCTCCACTCGAGTCCCTTGGGGATCATTTAAACGCACAGCGAGTCCTTGCTGCGTTAGCGGAACCTGCGACGTAATCGAACCTGTGGCGCGGCATCCTGAAATGACAGCTGGCTGTGAGGGTACCCCCAGGGGTCAGCCTGGAGCACAGGGGAGGGGACACCCTGGGAGGGGTTCTCATCCATCACCAGAAACAAAAACCTCAATTTAGACACACCGGTTCATCTAAGTGCACACTTTCAGATTATTTTAGAATTTAGTGATCGTCGCTGACAAACCACAGTGCGCAATAACAAAATGCATTCAACCCCCTATGTGACATCACGACATAGCAGGGGGCAGCTAATTCAGCACCCGGGTAGCAGCGCTTGCTCAGGGTACCTAAGGGGTACCTTGCTGGTCAGGGATTTGAACCTGCAATCTTTCAATTAAAAGCATGCTTCCCTAACCTTTTAGCCTCCACTGCCCAGGGGTGCTAAATTGCTGGTGGGATCCACCAACCATGGAGAGAATGTGGACACTCTACACACACATAGCTTGGCGTTGAACTGTTCACCCTTGAGTGGTGAGGCCTCAGCACTACCACAGAGCCGTTGATACATATTTATCATTACGTGTTAATTTTATTGTACATTTAACTGTTTGTAAACCTCTCTATGTCAAATCTGCTTACTAGATACCTTACATGCTACACAAACCTTTTGCAAAATTTACGTCTGTACATTTAAGGAAAGACAAAATGAAACGCGAACGTGGAGCCTTGTTGTTGGCAGTCGTGTCCCACGGCAGAGAGGTCTCTCCATTAGCCGGAGCGCCAGCAGACGCCTTCCCGCGACTCCCAACGAACGAGACGAACAGAAAAACAGATCATTAACCTCCCACATCTTCATTGGGCGGGGAGCACGAGCGCTTCAGGAAATTACAGCCGTGCGGGAAGCGCTCGATGGGCACTCACCACCTCGTCGTCTCACTAGGACCGATTGTGCAATTATTTGAACGGCTCAACCTCCCCCCCCCCCATTAAGACGTGCGCTCCTGAGGACTCCTTAATGAAATACTTTGGGACCCATCAGCGCTCTCGCCCCACCTGAACAGTGTTTCTAGAATGTTCCAGAGTTTCATTAACTGGGATCCAATCGGTAGAGCTGGGTTGGGGGCTGGTAGGGGTAACGCAGCTGCGACGTGGCCCAGCTGTTGGTTACTATGGTAAAGAATACATTGCGGCTGCATCGCAAGCCATAATTACAGACCGCTTATTACCCCAGCATTTACCTACAAACGCACCATTGCCACGTCAGTGAAGCTGATCTCGTCCTTGAATACAAAGGACATTTGTTCGGTTAGAAGGATATTGGTCGTTCTTATAAACAAGTACGCATACTGCAAGCAAGCAGTACACACTACAAAACAATGAACGGATGAATAAATGCTGTGCAAGAGACAGCATAACAGAAAGGTGGATGTGATACAATTAAGAGAACAAAAGTCACGTTGCAAAGGCACCGGCTGTGAGGTTCTTGTCCGTGGCAGGTGAGCAACCAGAAGACCATGGCATCACAAACCTCCTGCTGAACTTTCCCCAAAAATTCGATGTCGTCGTCTTCATATCTCGGTATCTTGATGTTATTTGGAGTCTATCTCAAAAAAAGGAAAAGAAAGGCAGGACTGAGCCTACGGCATGTTATTTATTAACAGGGACGCTGGCGCTGGAATCCTATTTGGATTTATATGATATAATTCCCAAATAGCGTCTCACCAGGCGGCGTTATTGTGTTTCATTTAGAGCGAAAGCCTCCTTTGTCTCTCCGCGGCCCTCGGAGGACGACGGCAGCAGAGCAGCAGTGCTACACACCTGAGAGCATAAAAGGCTGATTTAAAATGCAGCTGTCACACTGGGCCACACTGCGGCGCTGACAAATTATGCTATGAGATACAACACAAAGACTGGGGAAAAGTACGTACTTAGAGAGAGAAAAAAAAACAGAAAGAAAGGCACGATGGACATACAGGAGATTAGAGGAAGCAGGGGCACTGCTACACGTTTTGGGGCCACTGTCATTCAGGGGCCCTTGGAAAGTCCCCCCACTATAGGGCCCCTGAGACAAAGAGCTGGTGTTAGTAAAATTTTTTTATTATATATTTAGGCCAGAATGGGAAATGTGTGGATGTGCTGCTTTATCTGGAACATCCTCACTTGTTTGGATTTGCCTTATTTCTGGTCTGTGGAAATATTTATTTTTTTCTGGAGTGTTTTTTTTTTTTTTACTTATTGTTGCTGGAAAATGAACCGGAGCTGAGATCTAGACAGTCAGGCGCCTAATGGTCTCCCCCAGTAAAGTTAAAAAGGGCTACGGCTGCCGGAACTGCCCTCCGCGTTATACGTTTCGCCAAGCCTCCCCGAGAGAAGGCAGCCCGTTCCGGTCTGAAAATTCTCAAATTTTAGCGGAGAGTGTGAGAGGCGGCGTTTCCCATTCCGCGTTCACCCGCTCTCCAGGCTCCGCGAAGGGGCCCCTGTGATGACGTGGGCCGGCGTGACTCAGCGGCTCCCGCCAGAGACGGACAGCCTGCATTCTGCCCATCCTCATCTCGAGCGACTGCGCTCTGTGCCGTTTTAAACCGTCCATCCAGCCCTTAAACGCGGCCCGGTGGCAGCGTCGGGTCTCTCTCTTCCCCCTCCTCCTGTGTTCCACATCTCCCTCTTCTTGTTCTTCTGATATCATAACGAGGAGTTCGCTTATTCAAGTACGAGGTGACGGGCTCTGCAAAGTTTATCTTCCACATATTGGCCCAAAGCTCCTCTCCTGTTATGCTCGTGCAGCTGAAACTGTCCCACTGGTACTGAGAGAGGAAACTTCTCCAACATTTGAGGACCACGGCGCTGACAACATCTGGCGGCAGCATTCATTAAGTATTTATATATGCAGATGACTGATCTGAAAGGTGAGGGGTGGATATATTTCATTTCTGGGTTGGTGGCTTAGTAGGTAAATGCCATGCCTCAGATGCCTGGGCTTGTGCAGGTTTCTTCTTGCAGCTAACTGGAATGTCTGAATTGCCTGTAGTACGATTGTGTATGAGCCTGTTGGTACCTCAGTGCTGTGTCCTTTCTTACCAGTGACAGGCCCCATCCCATTGTCACCCTACCCTGGTTAAATAGTTTTAAGATGGGTGCTTATCTTACCCTTAGTGTCTATCAAATTATTTTGTTTTTGTTTTTTTTTTTTTTTGTTTTTGCAGTGAAATTGACTAATTGGGGGGTGGCATGGTGGTGCAGTGGTTAGCGCTGTTGCCTCACACCTCTGGGACCCGGGTTCTGGTCTCCGCCTGGGTTTCATGTG
>JABFDZ020000043.1:6690483-6713475 GCA_019775955.2 Pollimyrus isidori
CCCGCCCCCGCCCCCCCCGCCCCCGACCCCCCCCCCCCCCCCCCCCCCCCCCCCCCCCCCCCTCCCCGCCCCCCCCCGCCCCCCCCGCCCCCCCCCCCCCCCCCCCCGGTGATATCTAAACAAACCCAAAAGAAGTGGAAGCGGGAAAGAGGCCGTGAGACCGGCTGGAAGGATGTTCCTGGCAGCCATGGGGATTCTTTGCGACCCTCGAAAGGTGTCTGTTGATGGCGCACGGAGCACCAGCGGCCCGCCGAGTGAGTCAGCATTCAGCAGACGCGACATAACTCAATAAGGCTCCACCCGAGGCAAGACGGTGAGGCGGACAGCGGTAACGGGGGCACTCGGATGAAGCGGCAGCTCGCTGGTATTTACAGTGGCCAGCCAGCGCTACTCCCACCCATCTCATGAGTGACTCCAAGAAGTGGCAACATCTTCGGCTCTAATCACACCGCGCCAGGCCGTCTCGGCGAATAGAACCATGGGGTGAGAGACGGAGGGGAAGGGGTGGGGAAGGGCCCAGAGCAGCGGAGGAGCTATCCGCTACCCACCTCCACCCACCCCCGTGAGACTCATTACCTGCAGTGCCCTGAGGACGAGGAGGAAAGGTCTGGCCATGGCGTGCAGCAGAGGAAAGGCGCGGCTCCACAAGCGAGATGCGAAGGATGACATGCCAGATAGGGGAGTCAGCTCCGGCCCGGCGGTCCCGAGACGTCTGCGAGAAGGAGCTACTGAGCCAGTGATGGCGGTGCGGCTCCGAGTGACATTATTAGCGAACAGGGAAAAAAAAAAAAAGAAACCATCCAAGCTATGCAAATGTTGCCCGACCTCCTGGACCAACAGCTGGAGCCCTTATCCTGAGGTGCAGCTCCAGCGCTTTGACAAGCCGTCGGGGAGAGAGGGTGGCCCCCACGCGGCCAACGAGGTATGCAAACGGAGGGGGGTGGAGGCCCCATGCACACCCAGGAGTCCTCAGCGGGCTCGGGGCCGAGAGTCGACAGCACGCGGCCAAGAAGGGGCGCCAGGAGAGCGCTGGTTAGCCCGCGATGTTTAAACCCCAAGATGGCCTCAGTATTCCACGTCAGACACCCAAAAATTTTGAAAGATAACAGAAACGGGGATCGCGAGACAGTCTGTGTAGAAAGAATGTGGGAACTTCCAAAGCGTAGGCTGTGATTACCTCGATTTTGATTAATTTGCCTCACGGAGCTGATAAACGCTGATGAAGGTTGAGCTCGAGAGGTCGCCCCAAGTGTGCGGCTACCTGCAGCCCCCTCCTGTCAGGAATACAGCTCGTAAGAAGCAGGAGCGTGCAGTGGTGGCTGTAGATGATGCTGATACGTGCAGACCCTGGTCTCTTTAGGAGCAGAACCGGCGAGGATAATAGGATATCAAGATGGGGCCCTGAGTAAACAGGGTGGAGCTGAGCAAACATCACCAGCTGCTTCTCTTTTCTCTGGCTCAGCTGGTTCATGGACCGTAACATCATTAGATGAAAGATCCTATTACTTACTGTCTTCCATTACTGGAAGCTTTTTAAGCACATTATTGGTGTTCTGGGTAACATCTCAAGATCCTCCTCGCTGCTTTTTCAGAGGCAATAAAATTTCCAGGCCACTTGCAGTTCTTGATGACTGTAAGCTGAAAGCATGAGTCTCAGAAACTTGGCAGGTAGGCAACTAGATGATTGCAGTTGACCAGGCTTAGTACCAGTCATAGCCAATGTGGCAACGATGCTTGCCAGTGCCCCCCGTTCAAGGCAAAGTGAAATTGGCTGTCAAGTCGGTTCCCCCTCAGAAGCTGCCTATAGGATTGATTAGCTGCTCAGCTATACACTCCCTGTAGTCTTCCTTCAAGAGAAGGCACTGCAAGCAAATGTTGATAGTAGACTATGTGGATCAATGATTAAACAGGTCTGTAGGAACTCCAGGACACCATAGCTAATCAGTGCAGCCAGCATGGTCTTCATGAGGATGTCAGTCTTTAAACAACAATGTTTTGAGTTCAAACCCCTGGAAACTGGGCTACAGTTGAACCTCTGTGCCCTAAACTTCAAAGATAAATCTGATTCATACATTAGCTGAAACAGGACCATGTTCACAGTGGATACATTTAGTTTCCACAGACCAATTGAGTATCTCTGCGCCTGTGACTCTTCATGCTGAACTGGTTGGTCTGGAGTTTTACGTTCTGAGCTATCCACCATTGGCTGTTCAATATAAGAAGTGATCTCTAAACGTCAGCCTGCATTAATGGCATATAAGATGCTTTGGGCCAGAGTAGCTATTAGCTATATAAGTAAATTAACCATGTCTGTCTAGACAGACATTCATAAGTGAGTTGAGGGTAGACTTCAAATGATTAAATTCATATCTGTAACAGAAAGTCATGCATGCTGATTTCATATCAGTAGCTGTGACCACTGGCTTTGCAAACTACAGAGGCTTCTATTGATAGCGTTTCTCGCAAAGACCCTCCAACCCACCCCCTGAGGAAGCATGGTCCTGTAGCATGTGCATTATTAACGGCCCGTGGAGTCTGCAGGGATGAGAGACACGGGACCGAGTCTAATCTCCAGGCCCGGCGGGTCGCTATAGCTATGCAACTGCATTTACCACAAAAATGGTGTCATACTAAACGAAATTAGTACCTAAACAGCTATTGAAAGTATTGTAGGTAGTGCTGAAGGTAAACAGTATACTTATAGATAACTCATACTTGGACAAAGTAATAATGAACTGGGCTGCTAGGAATTGCTGCTATTGTGTTTGAGTGATTACCAGAATACACATGCAGCGAGTTTCAGACAATAGTACAGGAATCACTCATAACTGTTTCACGCGACTGACATTTTCCCGTTAACGGAACGTGAGAAGCGTGGAGAAGGGGGATGTCCTGGGGCACAAGCCTAATACTCACCAATAAGCAGTTCATTTTTAATTAACACTTAATTGGTTAACAGTTAATTACAAGCCACGATAATTGGTATGGGCAGTGGTGCCTAGGGAAGAATGTTTGGCGATCTAAAAAATAAATCCCTTAATGAAATTCCCCACTAAAGCCTTTAATCCCATGTCAGGCGAGTGTTTACTGCCACAACAGATTTTGATTCTTTGTCGAAATCCCCATTTTGATTCTGATTATTAGGGAATTTCTGCATTGTGATAACATTTGAATGACCGGATGTCTCTATTGTCATTGTAAAAGGATCAAGTGCAATGAAATTTAAATCTTTGCATGTCCCATCTTTCTCTCCTATGAGACACACAGGCTGAGACGTATAGAGGTGCCAGGCAAGCCCAAGGTTCGAAGGCAGGACAGACATTTATCCGCTGCCCCAGTAAATGAGGTCATGGGCTTTCGTGTGATACCGCCACCCTGTCAACCACAGGCTTCGAACTGATGACCTTCTGGACACACGGCAGAAATCACCACACACTTTTCATCATATGGCATCCTATAGGCACTAGACTAGGCTGCCGCTCTGACATTCCTGTCTTATTAGCAAAGGGCTTTAAATCAGCTCCTGTCGCCAGGATAGGGACCAGGCGGCAGATGCACCTTGATGCGCCACTCACTGTGTAATTCCAGTGAGGAAGAAATCTTAGCACCCACCCCCCAAAAAATAAAACACAAAAGAGAAAAACAGCTTGTGCTGTTTTGGGAATTTGCAAAGCCATTTATTCCCTGGGGGGTTAAGAAAAGAAGCGGCCGTCTAAGAAACGGCTAAATGAGTCACTGAAGTCAAATCTTAGGGGACCATGTTGCCTACGTCTCTTACGTCAGTTAAGAAAGTAGTTCATTCACAGCTGGGGGGGTCCGTAGAGAGCTTACTGGGGCTGAAGAGCAGCGGTCTTCTCTAGAAAGCGTCCTCAACTAGCCCCGTCTGGCAAAATTAAACCCTTCTGTTCTCTGCTGCCGTAATTCAGATCGTCAAAGATAACTGGAGTGGACGCTGAGGTTGTACGGCCTGCAGAGAAAGCCCCCCCCCAACCAAACCCGTTTTTTCAAGGCCGGTGGAAACACTGTGTGTGAACCAGAACACACCCTAGTCGCAGCCACCGCCGTCGCTATCGGAGTCACACCACAGGACACCAGTCACCCAGTGGCTCCTCCCCCTGTCTGCCCAGCCGGACCCGTATCGGCTAATTCGGGTCAGCCACTTCCCTTGGGGTCACCGTCGCAGCCCCCGTCTGGGAAACCTGATGCATTAAGGGCCCTCAAACTGCCCCCCGACCGGGCGGACGGGGGCCGGAAGAGGCGGCGCAGTATCGCTGGGAGCGCTCCGTGCCCGCAGAGAGCAGTGCCGTCGCTGATAAGGCTGCAGCAGCTGTCTATATTCGGTTAGAAGGAAAGGGATGCCACACTTTTAAAGCGACTCCTCGACCTCACTGGTGTTGTTAAAGTTTCCACTGCGCGCTGGGGGGGAGGAAGTGGTTTTTAACCCCTCGAGAGGAACCTCTCCGAGAGACAGGAAGGCGGTCGAGGTTGATCGCAGTATTTTCCACATCTTGCAACTCATAGTAAAGTCAGCAATCGGATCGAGACAAATGAAAGAAAAAGAAAACGCTGGTTCCATTAGCTGGCTTGCAGGCTGACGGCCGCTGCTGGGAGATGCCGCGGATTCCGGCTCAGCTGTCTCTCCTAGAGTTCTTCAGGATCTCCTCTGTGTTTCGGGGTACCATGTTTTGCCAGGGCTTACAGTAATGAAACCAAAAATCCCAAAACATAAGGCCAGTTAAAGGGTTAGCAAAAGGGTATCGTCCCTCCTGCCGGGGTCCAGGTCCCCCTCCCGGGGGCCAGATGTTACGGACCTCCCTGTCCTACCTCTTGTGATGAAGCAACCACTCACTGTGCCCATCTGGCAGGACAGATGGAAGGGCCTCACTGGAGAGAACGGGTTTGTGTCACAGGCTGATGGTAATGACTTTCGGCCCCCCTTGCGAGGGGCAACCCATTACAGAGAACAGCTTATGATGAAACCCAGTGACAGGTAGCCTGGTGCCATCTCATAAATGAAAGGGCAGGAAGACAAGAATAAAGAAACCCTTGAGGAGAGACTGGATCTCATAGATGTCTTTGTAAACACAGCAGGCATCACGCTGGACACCTCTGGCACGACGCGCTTGGAGGATCCCAAGCCTTAGTCTCTGAATAGTAGTGGTCTAGCTATCGCTAAATCAAGCTATGAGCGGAAGTGCCTAGAGAGGAGACCAGGACTTTCCGGAACAAAGTAAACTCACGTGGAGTGTTCCACTCCACTTCCTAAGGGCACCTGAAGAAGACACCTTTCGCACGAGTTCATGAGAGGCGCCTGGTGCCAAAGGTGGAAAGGTCCAGAAAGGTTCCGGTCCGGAAAGTACGAATCTGCACCAAGATTCTGATTTAGCCAACCAGTTGTGGACTCGGTGACTTTATAACCAGTTGGATGGTTGTAACAAACTCTTGGTCGGGATTTGTACTTTCTGAACCTGAACTTTCTACCTCTGCCTGGTGCTCCCACCAAAAGTATAGCAGTATATAATGGCTCATTAAATAACAGTAAAAGAAACACTGGTCATCCCCTTTAAAAATGCTGAACGTGTCCCTTTAAGTAGGCCAGTCCTTTCGGGTAAGTGGCTCCTCCAGTCATACGACGGGTCTCTCCACCCACAGCCCAGGTAAGTTAAGAGACCAAGTGGTCAGTCAATTTGCCCCAGACCACCCCACACTCCGACTCCTCAAACATCTGCCAAGCCTTTAGACCCCCCCCCCCACAGACAACAAATTTTGTCAATGTATATTATATTATTCAGAAAGCATCTTGCTTGCATTTCTGTATGTATCTATTCAGCAGGCATCACAGACAGACGGACGAGCCCCCCTAGGATGTCACACGCTGACTCCTTAACCCGCCCCAACCCTAACCGCTACACCGCACCGCATTCCTGCCGTCATTCAGACCGGTCGGTGTCGATATCACGTCCCCCCTCCACCCAACCCCGCTTTTTTAAAAAAAAACACACGTTAAGGTGACAGGCAGGAGCAAGTCACACACCGACCGCTATATGACTGAAAAACAAGTGGCTCTAAAAATGCCAAAAAAAAAAAAAAGAAAAGAAGAAGCCCTTTCCGGCCTGGGGGGTGATAGTAAACAAAAACAAAAGTGGAGTTCACCCGGTAGTTTCCCTCTCCTGCGGAGCACGGGCTGCACTATTCTGCACTGCAATGGGTCTGCCTCGAAAAAAAAAAAAAAAAAAAGTGAAAAAGGCACTTCCTGCCTCATGCATATGAAACGGCTCCCTCCGACAGCACAGCTTACACACAGGCCCAGCTGTCTGAAGCAGCTCCCAGCTTGACGTCAGCTGGTCGCTAGGCAACGGTCCACCACAGGGGTGTTACATTTTCCATTGCACTGTGCCTTCAGAATCGACGGTGAAATTAAATAGATATTTCTTTGGGGAGGAAACCGCAATACCATTACTTTTGGGTTATGCATACGTGATATGGTCAGGATCACAAGCCCCCCCACCCCCCCCAGGTAAAAGGAGTAAAGAATAGCTTCTATTTTGATACAACAAGAGTATTGGCAAAAAACGGGTAGTATTGCCTGACTTTAAGAAGGTCATTTCAAAGTGCATGGGGAAGATAGACCTGCTGAGTAGTTTAATGGGTTTAAATCCTCTAATTCTCTGACTAATGAGATTCGGTTACATATCCCAAATAGCATATATAGCTTTGTTTCTCCGTGTAATCCATTTAATTCCAAGCATGTGTAACACTAGTAGCCAGAATAGTAAGTTTAAATCTTTTTAATTAGGGTCTCTCTGTAAATACTTGTTATCCAAGTGTAGAAGGTCAATTTCAGTGCCAGCGCTGTGTGACTCCGACGCTTCTGCAGAACAGCAGTGTGCCGTTCGAGGCTAAAGATTCACGGTTCAGCTTTTCGCGAATAAGGAAATTCTGGAAAGGAAAAAAAACGAAAACCCAGGATCGCCGTCCAACAGCGGCGGCGGCCGAGCCGACTCAGGAATGCTGCGCTTTTACATAACCGACAGGCAACCAGCGCGACAATTTGAAAACCCCCTCCCCCCACACTGGCCCGCCCCCAGCCAACCTCCAAGATGCAGACTACCAGCATCCGCGGCGAAATTTCCACACCCCCCTGTGTTCCGTCACTCTGGTCTCCCAAAGGCGGACGGCACGTAGCCAATCGGCAAATTGTTCTGGTTACGGCAATCACACAGCGTTGACATGTGTGAGCACGCATGCAGGCAGGCGGCCTGCTGCCACGGTAGGCCGCGGCCCGCCCTCTCGAGGTTGCGCCGCAGGCCTCAGAATGCCTTCGCACCTACAGTCGCTGGCTGGGATCCCATCTGACCTAAACACTTAAATCCCTTTGGATTTAACAGCAATCTGGGCAACTCATCTTTGGCTCTTGAAGTTCCGACGGATTTTAGAATATTTTCTTTCTTTACTTATTTTGTCACACTGTTTGTTTTTTCTTTGGATAGCGACGCACGCAAAACAACCTCCCCCCCCCGACCCCCCCCCCCCCCACAGACAGTGATTTCCACATCGTTTTCTGTCAGTGCCAAACATTCTGCGTATTTTGGCACATATGTTGGTATATAACACAGGGTTAGCAAACATCTTAGCGTAGAAAAGATGTCTAGATGCAGGGATTAGCAGTTCTGCAAGACAACTAAGGTGCCCGAAAAATTTAACTGAAGCATAAAGGCCTGGTAAACATCCACAAAACAAGTACTAATATGTCCTGCAGGGGCCATATGCAGAATTACGCCACTAATTTACGCGAGTCAGGCACTCAGGTAAAAAGCATCTTCTCAAGCCCAAAATAGGGACCGCCATCTATTTCCTGTCAACCTCCCCCAGGGCAGTGGTCGGGTCCTAACAATGGCGCGGGACAATCCCACAGCCGTCGTTAAGCAGGGGAAACCACTGTCACTCGCAGCCGTCCCAGTGTCTGCGGCATCCGCCGTCTGCCTGGGAATCGGCGCCAGCCGGCCCCTGTCTGGCGACGGCCGGGGACAGAGTCTGAAACCCTGCCCGACACGCTTCCTACACAGGACGAGGCGTCCAATCAGAGAACGGGAGGAGAGCTTACCAATGATGCCAGTAGGAAGCTATGTGTGACAAGTGAGTAGGTTATAATTACCAGAGAAAAACATTAAACGCTACTATAAATGGAGCAGTAAGCCCTGGAGGTGTAAAACTGAGCAGTTTTTGGTGTAAGTTTGGGTAAATTAAAAGTATTCCCGTCAACATACTACTAGTGATTTCCTGGCGGCTCCTACCTTCGCAGTTTGCGAGGAGAAAAGAGGCACATCTGGGTAGAACATTCTTGCTGTTGGGAAGCTTTGCTGCGATGTGTTACGACAGGCCCACCCAACATACCGGCCCGGTCGCACACGCACACACACACACACACGCATGCATGCATGGCTCTGCACGCTCATCAAATTAACACAGGAAAGGAAATGCAACAATGTTTCTTTTTTTGCCTTTTTTTATGGGCCATCGTGTCACTAGTGGGATGCCATGTGGGTGTCATCATGGCCGAGATCTGACACCCTTGTAGACCACGCAGTAGTGGCAGGTCCTTCGCCACCCAAACCAGACAACAGCTGCTCACACGGCATATAATTACACTACAGTCTCTGCGAAGGTCCCCAGGTGCCTGCTCCCAAGATCTCAGGAGATGCTTCAACATGGACTGAAGGGCGCAGTACTATCTGGGAACTTTTCAACTGGTAAGCTCAACTGGTGACAGACATTCGGTTCCTCCACTCACAGCAGGGCGTTCGAAATCCCCTCCCTGCTGGTGCCTTGTGGCGATTACCCAGCAGTCCCATCGTGGACTGGTAAAACCATTTAGCTCTACCGGTTCCAACTTACCCTGAGGCAAAAGGTTTCGTCACGTGAAAGAAGCCTGGTGGTACAGCTGAGATGCTGAGGAAGACCTTCTTATCCAAAAGGGCCACTTATGAAGAAGCAGGAATGCAGAAAGACCAATTTTCCACTTATCCCCATTTCCTTGGAGATGCCCTACCAGAAATGTAGTGTGTCTGCCTTTCTTCTCTGCAGAGGATGTTACAGTAACCAGGACAGTGCCCAGTTGTACAAAATAGCTCTGGGCACTGAGTGTTTCTAAATTGGGTTTAATCACAAGCAGACTGCCATTGTGTCTGTTGTAAACTGGGGCAAATTCCCCATGTAGTTTTAACCACAACAACAGAGGGAGCTCTTTTCCCTAAATGGGAGCCTGACTCCTTATACGGCAAACAGCAAATACTAATTGTAAGTAAGATCACTTCGCTGTTATTGCAAAAGCCCCAAGTGCGACTCGTTTAGAACGTTAAATGCGTTCGCATTGATTTTTGCACTCAGTCGGAGAATCGAACTTATAAGGCGCAAAACTCACTTCCCGAGAAGGACCCATGGCGTATGTTTTATTTCAAGGTCCAAAGGCTTCATAAAACGGAAAACAAACGGACACAAAGTCCAAAAAAGACAAGGTCTCTATGGTGAGCCTACGCTGCCAGCCAAGTCTGTGAAAAAAGACCTACGGCTGGAAGAGAGATGAAGGATTTAACACGGTCACCCTCGTATTTCAACACCACTAAAAGGAGATGCCTGGCAGGCTGAAAATCGGCATCTGAGAACTGGAGGGCAGCTTCAAAGAAAACGAACGTTATCTGGGTATTAAATACTGGGTACTAAACAATCTGCCACAAAGCACTATGAACGCATTATGAAATAGGCCCTACCTCGCAATACAGTGTTATATAATTCAAATACACTAACTTTAGCCTCGATATTACTAATAGTATATATCACAATTTTTCTGTATTTTCTTTTTGTGTTTGTGTTCTTTCTCTCATTCATCTGTGCTCATCAGTTCTTTATGCAAAATCATTGGCTTTCCAGATTTTTTAACTCTAAACAGTAGATCATAAGTGAATCTTTCACACACTGCCAGCGGTTTTACTGAAAGCGATTAAAACATCAAAATCAAAACGAATTACGAATTTTATATGAATTATATACGAATTTCATATGAATACGTGGCGTGAGAACATTCCCGTCACAGTCATTCGGCAAAATATATCTGCACAATAGGAGATTGCATTGTTCGTATTGCTGCGCATTCTTTTGCAATGGCACATAATGAAAGAGAAAACGGGGCCCACGATTTCTGTAAGGTGCAAAGAAGCTCGTCTGTCTCATTAAGGCGTGTTCAGATATAAAGCTGTACCTTTAAATGTGCCTCTTGCCTATGTTAAGCCCGCTCAGCACAATATCTCTGAGCCATGTTTGCATTAATGAGTTCTGCTAATACAGTGAAGCTGCAGCTTCATACTCAGTTTGCCATGTTCGCATTAATGAGTTCTGCTAATGCAGTGAAGCTGCAGATTCTTACTCAGTTTCCCATGTTCGTTCTGTATTAATGAGTCCTGCTAATGCAGTGAAGCTGCAGCTTCATACTCAAGGGTTTGCCATGTTTGTACTGTATTAATGAGTCCTGCTAATGCAGTGAAGCTGCAGCTTCATACTCAAGGGTTTGCCATGTTTGTACTGTATTAATGAGTTCTGCTAATGCAGTGAAGCTGCAGCTTCATACTCAAGAGTTTGCCATGTTTGTACTGTATTAATGAGTTCTGCTAATGCAGTGAAGCTGCAGCTTCATACTCAGAGTTTCTGGCTAGGTCTATTTCCAAACTCTCCAAAACAAAATAACACTTTCACTGAGACCTTTTGATTTTCTTGTTTGATCTGTTGCTCAGTTAAGACATTTGATCATTTCTATAATGTATTTTTTACTTTTATCACTTTAATTAATCATATTTATATTTAAATTATATTAATTATGAAATTAGTTGTAATTTTAGTATCTTTCTTGTATCCAATTTCAACAGGTGAACATATTTGAATACATCTGACAGGTTCAAACTGCAAGTCACAAAGAAAGAGGAAGAAGAAAATCCACTTATTCCATTCAGCTTCTAAAGTAAATCATTTGTGCTATAAGCAGCCTTCTGACAAAACAGAAAAGTTCTATGCATGTTTAATCTCAAGACTATCAAGAAACTCTGAGTCTTCTAGCCTTCATAGCATAGAACTGTACAATTCTTCAGATATCTTTTTAAACATTTCCATGCAGCATCACGGGAATGTCCAGGCGTGGATTTCCAGCCTCTGCAGGAGCAAGTTTTTCTTCTAGCTGATGTTCAGAGACTCTTCTTTTCAGCGGAATAATTTGCTTGCACTTGCATGGACCGGGAGGATGAAATGTTTTCAAGAGAGGGAAGCTAGTCCTATGGTCAGCACATCTCTCAAGGTCGTATTCAATGCCTTAAAAAGACTGCAGGGCTGAAAGAGTCAAACACCTCCTCTGCACACTAAAGGCTAGTTAGATATTTGTTCTCGAAGAGTCATACAGCACAGAGCTGGACGGCCATTACTAAGACCATTCAATGAAACGCTAAGCAGAGCGAAGCCTATACTGGTGTGATGAAAGCAAGAAAACAAGAGACATCTCACACTGTCCTCTTCACACGAAGCGGAAAACGAAATAGCACGTAGCACGTAGCACTGCACGGCGCGTTTTCAAACAAATGCATCTGATCAATGGCTGAATTAACAACGGCGACGATCTTTTCTCTTCAGAAACGTCGGGCGCTCGGACGTCATCTAAACGAGTAATTTCCCAGTAATGAGGTAATATCTGAAATTAAATTGTCGATGATGATGGGAATAGGCTGCATAAAATATTCTATTTCCTATCTCTTGCATCACTTCACACACCCTAGAGAAATAAACCACGTCAGTCTGCTTACTCAGTTAATCAAGGAGGCAAGTACGTGTGTGGGATTCCCCTTCAGTGTTTATCAAGCATAATTAGGGGAATGGGATATTTCAGGCACAGACGAGAAGGGAGGAAATCCTTCTGTGTTATCGTGGTCAGTCCCTCATGTCATTGTTTGAAGTGCTGCTCCAGAGTCCAGTCTTAGAAGGAACCCCGCTACAAATGCAGGAGATTGAGTGTCCAGATAAAATATCAAAATACGTATTCGTCCATTCCAGGAGTTTTATTATTATTAGTTTTTTTTTAATGCAGCACAAAATTCAGTCTGGACAGGAGTCAGTTTTGCTGCGAGCTCCTGAATTACTGCTCCTGCCCTTGTTGACATGCGTGACACCACAGCCGGTCAACCTGCAACGTCCGGCGATCTCTTCCCCCTCCAGCATCAACCGACTGTTTGCATCCGCCGCACGCAAGAAGGCAGAAGAGGAGCCCGGGAGATATAAAACGAACAGCTGAACAAACAAACAAACGGACAGATCGGCCAATCGGGGGACAGGGGAGCGAGAGGGCACTTACTGCTTTCTGCTGGGTCTGCAGGAAGGCGGGCGAGCGGCCCTCCCCACGCTCGGGGTCACTGGAGATGTCATCCTCCGACTCCTCCCAGGAAGAGGAGAAGCCGGTGGAGGAGGCAGATGAGGACGAGAGCTTCCTCTGGGCCGTGGTGGGGCTGGGGCTGGGGCTGAGCTGTGCCTCGGTGCCCTCTCCCGATCCCTCGGCCCCGAGGTCAGTGATGATGACTGCGGGAATGCTCGCAGGCTCACGGCAGCCCCCCTCCAGTGTAGCAGCAGCGCTCCCTCTGAGTTCTGCAGACGGGCTGATCTGGGTCGTCCCTGTGACAGGAGACCCGGCACCGATCGGGCCGCCTCCGTGGACTGGGACGTCCGCCGATGGGCTTGCGCGCAAACAGCCCCGCTCCGCAGCGAGGTCGGTGGCACAGTCTTCCTCCACACGCCCCCCTACCCTGCCAGGTATGCTACACCCGCCTCGCCCATTCTGTAGCTCTAGTGGGATTAGCGATGAAGATCTCCGGCGGACCTCCCTGGGTTCCGGGCTGCTGGATTCCGAAACAGAGCTGGGCCGCCGAGGGGCCCGCGGGCTACGCTGGATCTCCAGGTTTTGCGCCTGGCTCCGCTGGTCAGAGATCTGGGCCTCAAACAGGCCCACCTTCTGGTTGACTTGGACATTCTGCAGCTCCCGGTGGATCTGCTGCATGTGCGCGGAACGGCGCGAGGTCGACGGGCCCGGACTGAAAGGTCGCAGGTCGTCGTCGACGGGCACCGCCGGCACGGGGCTTCCGCTGAGATGCCGGACCCGGCCACCCGTCTCCAGAGAGGTCGGAGGTCGGCCTGGAGAGCGGGATCGGTGGCTGCCTGGGCTGGTAGGTGCGGGAGTGAAGTTGAAGGCTGAGCTAGAGGAGCTGGGACTCAAACCCCCAGGACTATATGGGGCCCTGGGCACCAGCCCCTGGCAGTACGTTGTCCGGTCCGGCACCAGCAGCACTGGCCTCGCGGGTCGAGAGCCGCCGTCGCTTTTCAGGTTGTTGGTGCTCATCACGATCAATGTGTTCAAAGCACATGCAGCCATGATGCCAGGCTGTCACCTTCTCGTTGGGCTTCCATGAAGCCCTAGATCTGGTCCTCCAACCACCGTTTGGACCCCACCATGGCTTCGATGGTGGGTGGGTGCGAGCACGTGGCGACAGGAACAATTGATGAGAAACTTGCAATGTTAAACAGAAGCAATGAAAGGTAGAATGCTCAGGTGTTGACGGTTCTACTTCAAAGCAGACATCTTCTTAGGACCAAAGGCTGCAAGAGAAAAACTTAGTAAGAACCTTGATTGCACCAAGAAATGTCACCCTAGAGGCCATTTTCTCTGAATTTTTAATATAGTGTCTTAGTATCATCATATATATCACCACCGATATGCAACAAACGCATTTTAAATCCTTTCTCAGGGTAATGGGGTCTCAGGCTCTTCACCAGATATTTTACCTTCGTTTTTTTTCCCTTTGTGTTGCCAAAATAGGAATTATGTAACTAAAAGATGAAACGAGTGGAAGGAATTCCCTCCAGGGTCTCAACTCAGCTGCGTTCATATGAGGCAGAAGGGTAAATGAAGAGCAAACGTATAATTTGTCAGAAAGCCCCACTGAAAAAGACCAAGCTGGAGATTCCAACATTTTATTGACTCCCCCATGTCTGCGACTCCTACACCCCGGTGACTCCTATTCTCGTTGCGGTTTGCTTATTTCTGCAGGTCTTTTGGACACTAAATTAAGCCGCCTTTGTCTTTTTGACTTTCGAGCTCGAGGAAACAAGTGCCTGTTTTCTCGTCTGGTTTGCCGCGATGCCGGTGTAAACCGGCAGACGTTTCCTAGATGAGCTTAGAAAGGCCACAGATCCTGCTCTGTATTATAAGCCCAGTACTTTGAGGGATATATCTCATGCGCGCCGAACACAGATGCTCCTTGATGATCACCTGAAGAACAGTGACTCTAAAGAGGACTTAAAATTCAAACAAGCAAACAAAAATTTTAAAGAAGCCTATTCTGTGGAATCAGACGTCTCCAAGTAAATCCCAATTCGGATATTTTAAAGAAAAATAAAGAATGGCAAACGTAAGGTGGAGCCTGAATCTAGATAACGTTGGAGGTGGTCAACAATGCATGAGAGACAGGTCTGAGCGTCACAGTGGGGTTCCACGTGACAGATCAGTCTGCAAAGAAATATTCACAGACAAACCAAGTCTTATTCACGTCTAAAAATCAATGTGAAGGTTTAAAAGCAAAGCTGGGCCTGCTTCTAAAGAATATGCCTGCACAAGGGACCGACCGTGTGCACACGCAGGCCGCAGAACTTCACATCTAAAGGTGAGCTTTGGAGAATTACGGTGTCCACCTTGGTTCTTGGGAGAATGGGGGACTGTTTTTTAGAGCGGTATGATGCGGAGAGGCATGGCAACAGACGCCAACTCGGGCCGCTGTGTTCAGCCGTGGCTGGTTCTCTGAGAACAGGGTTATGGGCTCTATGTCCCTCTATGTGGGCCAGAACCTTTCAATGGTCTGGTACGGTAATCTGAAGACTAAAAGACAGGCATACTGCCTTGAGGTACCGTCTGAAGCCATCACATAAAGTGCTTTTAATTACACGCTCCACTGTAACAGCACTAAAAAAAACAACCGATGCAACGTGACTCTTCGGCACTGGATCTGTTCTTCTGTTCTCATTCACCCAATATTTTCCACAAACTTCAGGCATTCACTTTTGATTACATGGCAGATAAGAGCACGGTGGCTATTTCAGAGCGGAACAAATTCTATCCACCAGTACTCGGTCACATTACCCTTGCAACACTGGTTGAGTGACATAAGGTATGCAGTCACAAGAATGTGCTTGTTCTGTTCACTTCGGACAAACTCCTGGCATAGAGGCCGGATTACTACAGGGCTACACAGAGCAAAAAGTATAGTTCTTCAAGAACAATAATCATTATCTATAAGGAGTTGAACAACATAGAAGAGTTGAAAAAAGCACCACGATATCTATGTAATTAACTAAAGATAATGTGATCAACTAAACAAAAAATGTAAAAGCGGCCGTTTTAAATTATACAGTTACTGTACTTTAAGACGAGGTAATTAGCCTACCTGAGAAAAATGACTACGCAGTTGAGATGTAACTGTAACCATATCTACATGTTGCATGTATATATATATATATATATATTTATATATATATATATGCACACACACACACACACACACACACATATATATATATATATATATATAATTCACGTGCTTGCATAATATTATATCTATGACCATGTACAGTATAAACGTCAAACCTTGATCCATTGCAGTTTAACGAGGTACACAGAGTAGGCGTGATTGTTAAAAGGAATGTTCGTCCAAAACTGGCAACATTAATCAGCACTACGCTAAAATTTTGTTGCTGCCTATTCTGTCTGCTTTCTTTCACTACACGGGTCATATAAGACCCCCTAACTAAGTAAAACAATACCAATTAGTATTAGGCTACATACACAGACCTAAATGCACACAAAACCTGCTGAAATCGCATACGAAAATCCAAAATAACATACTACGTTCCACCGTTTTTATTTATTTTTTTGGATATCTGCAACTTCGGTTTATAAACAAATTAAATGTATTGACCGAAGTGTCAGTTGGTATGATAAGCATCATTGTTGAATTTAAATCCTAATCCCCCCCAGCACTTGCCTGTTTCAACAATAATAGTTTCGTCTGCAACAGGTTTATGCACGAGTTTCATAGATGACCTTACTGCCAAGTTATGTTGATCATCTTACCTCGTAGTAAAAGTACAGTGGCTTTACAGTCACAAACGGCGCTCGTATCCAAACCTCATGCTTAATCCTCCAGCAAGAACGCGACGATGTTCCCAAAAACACAGCTAAACTCAAGTATACTCAGTTTAAGTATGAAAGTACGGTCCAATCTTCCCGTTTCTACAAAGGGAATCTAAACACCAGTCCTCGCAGACATTGAGTTTTTGTTTACCAGCTTACTCATCAATACCGTGGCCGCCTTGACCGGCACAGCTCGTGAGCAGCACCAGTATGTTTGTTTAATGTACATAAAGCAGGAAGGAAGTCAAGCTGCTTGCAGAGCCGAGTTCAACGGAACAAGCCGCTTTCTCTCTATAACGCAGAGCAGGGCAGTAGGGAAGAGCTTTGAGAAAGAAGCTAGAAAAAAAGGTTTCCATTGCAAATCTTGACGGACCCATAACTGTAGACACGTGAAAGAACAGTATTTTGTTCTCCTTCCGAAACAGAAACCATGAAAAGATGCAAATATATAATTTGACAAATATATTTTTGTCATTATCAAACAGCAATTTAAATTACATAATAATTTTGCATACAGTGTGCATGCAGTATTTGAGCAAAGTGTCTACTATATTATTTAACCTACCTCACAACTGTTAGACTGTCCTCGTGTGTTCCTGGTCGTCCCAGTGACTCCAGTGACAACGGCAGTCACAGCTCATCAAGTTTTAACATGACTGTGTGTCTATCCCACCTCTGAGGAGAGTCTGGAATCCCGTCAGGGGGGACGGGCAGCTCAGAAACCTTACCTTCGTAGCTATTATCAGCTGCATAACAACGAAGGGTGATTCCAATCGCAATTATAGTTATGCAATTTATCACGTTTACACGGAAGTTTGAACATGGCATTTTTTAATAAGATATGCATCGTAAGAGAGACAGCTAAATTAAGTTCCAGCACTGCCTAAATACGGAGCCTTTTTTGCATACTGATGGAAACACTCTGATATGTTTAGAAGTCCCTTAACTGCTTTTCAAGACATGTTACCTTCTTTGACATATGAATTTTGAGAGTTCGAGGAAGAAAGTTTTACGCCCCCGTGTCCAATGGACGGTACTAGCATTAACAATTTCAGGTGTTTTATTGGAAACTTATTTTAAAATTAAGTATAAGAACATTTTTTCTCCTGCATGTAAACAAGGCATACAGTATCTGTAAAACCACTTAAAACGACTGTAGTTTTTGTAAAAGGACACATATGTCAAATACATCCCCAAAATATTAATCGTTTATGTTACACATTCAATTATTGTTAATATGCAATTTATACTCCTGCATAGTATGTTTATTAACTATTAATACAAATTAAAAACGTTAAAGGCAAGTGAAATATGACCCTGGAATACCATCAGCTCCGGTCATATGCTGAATTAACAATTAAAGTTAATAACAATGGCATCTGTAGTGCAAACAGAGAGATGGGTGATACTGTAGATAAGTAGTGTAATCTAGAATTAAGCATTTATGCTGTCTAACTTTTTTCCATTTACTTGTCCACATTGTATGTCGAATAATTAAATTATTTTATTATGGCAAAAACCACTGAGCAGCAGTAAAATGCAAGGAAGTGTGTCACTTGGCAGACTAAACTGTGGATGGAAAATACAAAGGCTGGTGGCCTTTGTGATTTGAATGAGGCTTACTGCCTGATAGGTAGTATGAAAATTAATTTTCCATGTCCTATAATTGTGAGCAGACTGACAACACGTGCTTTGCGAGACCTTTTGTGAACCGTGGACTTGAATATAAAGTACAAAACAAAAGAGTTCGTAAGTCGAGGAACCTTACGCAGGAAAGACGCAGAATTTGTCCTGATTATAAGATTTTTGCCTTTCAGTGGGTTTTCCCCATTATCTGTGCAGTATTCCCAAGTCAAATTGCAAGGGAGATTTCCTCTGCCACGTCCGTCGATCTGGCTGAAAACTAGACTATTGCATGTCGAGCGACCGATAACCTGAATTAAAAAGCAAAGCGCATACTGTACTTCATGATTTGGCCGTGCTGGTCATTATGCATCACTCATGTAATGAAACTGACGAGAATGTTTGGTTTGATGTGAAGTTCTGAAAATGGCGTAATCCGGAGCGGTATGCTGTTTTCACTGAAACTATAAACAACTGTAAACATTAATGTAGCTGCTTGCAACTGAGTAACGATTAATGAGCGCTCAGTGAATCTTGTGAAATAACTCTTTCAGCGGCGTTCTGGTAAGTTACGCACTAATAATGAACAGTTGTAATTTATAACATGATCTTCACACAGAAAATAATAAGGTAAACAATTTGTGAGCAACAATGAAATCATTCACTCGGTTTAAACTTTCACCACCAAAGAGTGGTGTAACCCCTCTGTCAGCATGGAAATATTTTTCCATTGACAAAACATGTGTCACAGACGCCATCTGTCGGTACTTTTTAGTATGACGCTTAAATGATAAATATTCGGGTAATCTGTGCAACACATTAACAGAACGAGAACCTCGAACTTCCACAACTGCCAAAAGAGACGCAGGGAGTAAATGCAACAAAATAAATGTATATGTAGTCTGTATGACAAGTACACTATAGCATAACAGAAACAGACAAATTAAATTTTATACTTTGTAAGATAGGCTATTAGTCTCAGAGATATTACTGACAGTAAATTATTATCTCAATAAAAAAAGATCACTTTCATCTAGTGCATCAAGATATTGCATTCAGGTTGATTTCCAACATGGTTCCACAAAGGGAGAATTCTTTCAACATAATATAAGCTCCAATACAGATCTGGAGAAATGTAAAGCAGGATTGTGCAAAATTCAGACATGATATTTTAACCTCTGTAATGATAGATTTAATTTCTGGATGGTAGAAGAATATACCGAGCTTGTATATATAGGAGTGGGTAAAACATACTTTAAAAATGTATAATCATTGGTCAATTCTATCATTTTACACTTGGGATGGTTTGCATTATGTTGAGAATCTCATTGGCACAACTTCATTGTTTTTGCATATGAAACTGCTTATGCGTATTGATAATAACGCCCCTTTATTGATTCCCCTGGGGAAATCCTCTTCGTGCCAACTCCACCATGCAGTGAGAGCCTGACCTGAGCGTCCTTAGACACGTGACCAGCCTGCAGAGGTCAGGCTCAAACAGGTGACCCTCTGATCACAGGCACAGAGGCTTAACTCCCGTAGCGGCTCACCACGGCCAGGGACGTCCGTTTAAATCGAAGAGGTTTCCAAAAAAAAAAACGTTTTTGCGTCACTGTTTTCGATGGCATATTTTCCTACACTGCAGGCAGCAACAAAGTGATAATTTGTAGTGCTTTATTTTTTTTTACTATTTCAGCTATCTGGATCAACAATATCTCGAAGGAGACCTCAGTAGGGGTACTTCATGAAATCGACAAATTAACATTGATTGGGGCTACATTCTCAGAAAAAAAGGGTACCAATTTGTACCTTTTCTTGTCACTGCGGCTGTAAGGGTCTGTAAATTGTACCTTTTAGGGTACAGAAATGGACTCTGAGGAACATTTCTGTACCATCGATGGTACACTAGTGATTTTTGTGCCTCTGAGATGCAGGGAGCAGGAGAACTCAATAGCTAATCAGGCTTTGAGTATTAGCACATTTCTGTTTTCCTTTATTAATATTAAATTAAAAAGTTACAATATTGCTACGTACTACTTTACTTATTTCTTTACATAACGTGTCACTGACTATATAGGACTCTCGGGGAAACTCATATTATCGCCTGCATCTGCAGCCATTTACCATATTCGTGGGCATTCGATAAATAAACTCTGATTTGATGAATGTTATTTTCCTGCATGTCTTCCTTCTTTGGCTCCCTATTTGAGCTCACATGAGGTTTGAATGCTTGGACCTGACTCTGAGAACCACTAATGGAACAATAGCCACCTCTGTTTAGTACTTCATCACAACCTACATCCCATATCGCCTTGTTCGGGCAGAAAGTCAACACTGCCTGGCAATCCATCCACCATGCAAACATAATAAGTTTAACTCTAGATCAGGGGTCTCAAACTCCAGTCCTGGGGGGGGCGGAGTTTTTGGTTCACCTTCATTTAACACACCTGATTCAACTCCTTGCGCTAATTACCACACAGCTCTTGAGTGGAATCATTTGTGGTGGAACACGGAAAGAACTAAGGTACACAGGGCTCTGACCCTCAAGGACTGCAGTTTGAGACACCTGCTCTGGATGTTTCTCCTGTGTGGTTCCTCAGTGGCGGAACAAGATGATCATCAAGAATGTTATTTTTTCCCCCCCAGGAATGCCTCAAGTAGCTTATCTAACCATTAGCCATCTCTGTTTTCATCTGCAATACTTTGCTCGTGGATTCTTGCCAGCACTGGCTACTCTGGTATTTATGTTCTTGCCCCACAGGAACCTAGTTTATTTGAATATCTACCCTGTCTGGTTCCTGTGGTGTCTTTGTAGTGAATGCTATAAGTCCTGCTCCAGTGCTAAATGGCATTCATCAGAAGCTCAGCTAAACTGCCATTTTGGCTCTTGGACATGTATTTGCTGGATGTACAATATGCCTCCAATATATTTTGGTTTGCACAGAAGTCTTCTGTCAAGTGAAGACATAATAATAATAATAATCATAACATCATCAGAACAAAGCGGAGGTCCCGCAGTTTCGCTTCCTTTTAAAATATCTAACTTCTGCACTGTGAATAATGACCAGTAAGTGGCAGCAAATCCCAGAAGGTCTGCGGCTTTTTCAATGACCTGGACTAAAACGCACCTATAAGGCCCAGTAAAAATAATTATTAGTTTATCATCCTTTCAATCAGAAACAAGTGATGAGGGAGGGCGACTTTTTTTTTTTTATTTCTTAGAAAAAAGATAACGGATGATAAGTTTTCAACATCAACAGTAAACAAAAGGAGCAGCAACAGATGTATGACATATGGGCTGATCTGCAAAATTAATATGAAAAGAAAATATATTTTTTGAATGTTTTATTAAAAATTTGTGAACGCCGGCAGTGGAATTTACACAGGAAAATACACTTTTATTGTTTTTTTTTTTTAAATCGATGCGGGCTAAATTCGCCACGCGGGGGGATGATAAACTAATATTTTTTTTACTGGGCCTAACTCACACAATCTATGTCAGACAAAAGCGGAGTTAATAAAGCATTATTTATTTAATGTAATAAAAATGTATATTTAAATTTCATGAAAACATATATCTTTGGGTAATGTTACAAACTGTCATTACATTATCCACACTCACAATACAATAAACGTAATAAATGTATATTCATCCTGTCAAAAAGATCCCCGGTATTAGATGCATATTGATATTACACATTAAGAGGTTTGTGGATATGTTTTATATGTTACTGTCCAATTTTACTTTCCGTTGTATTGACATTATCAGTGTCATCATGGTATAGTAGGATACTTACTTGATTTGTGGGGGTCTAGTTTTTCATGGAGAAACGGACATTTTTAAATTGTATTGCAACTGTCAGTCATATTTTAAGAGGTTATGCAATTTCCAGAATCTCTGCAAAATCAATATGATTCCTTGTTTCCGTAGTGTGGCCAACAAATGCCATAACGTTCTTCTAAAGTGCATTTTGATTTCAACAACTTATCATGTATTTCTTAAACATTATAAACTAAATCACACCGCGGTGCATTATCTTTTTAATGCAATTTACTGGTAAGAAGGGCACAAATTCACAGTAGCAATTATAGTTACACGTTTTTGTTTTAGTTTTTTAAGTTAGGCTTACATTTAGAGGCAGCATTTATTTGTTACATTATAAAGATTGCATCCAAAAAGTAATGAACGTATTACTGAAATAACAAATTGCATGCATCACGAATAGTTTTTAAATTAGAGACACATATTTCAAATTCACTGTAAATAATATCTCCGCCAACACAGATCTTTTTAGACAAGTCTGAAATGTCTGGCTAGTCCAAAAATTCTTTGGGAGTAACGTAATACTGTATTTTACTATTTTTTGCTTCCAATAAGCGGCACATTCCAGGTCACTTAACTATAAGCTCTAAGAAAGAAGGGGGGGAATCAAACAGCATGCAGCCAGATGAAGGACAGGAAAAACCACCTGTACTGCTCAGACGGTCAAGCTGGAACCTTCTCCGGAAAAAAAGACTGTTGTAATATTCTCGTAGCTGATTGGTGTAGGAATATATGATTTTTTCATTGGTCAAGGTTTTGAGGCGCGGCATTCCGGCGTCATAGTAGGGTAGCCTCTGGAAATGCGTTTGATAATATTCAAGTTATTGATGGGGGAGTGACCAATGAGAAGACAGGAATCATGACCAAGCTGTCTAATGCAGAGCAACTTCATCACAGTGTAGACCCAATGGCACACGTGCTGAGGCGGGGCCGCCCCGTCCTGCAATCAGTTTCTGAAGTTGGTAAACAGCTTTGACCTCATGGTATGTGATACGCCACAGTAAGGAGAGTGGGGAGCGGCCGAGGTGGTGGATTTGCTGATTTTGGTGGTAAGTGAGCATTTCGAGTCGTGTAAAAATCAGTATGTGCAATAGTATCATAAATAATTCGCGCTGCATTAATGTATAGAAGCGTCTCTCGACGTGCACCGAAAGTTTGTGACATTGTGAGGACTCACGCTTGGGTTTGACTGACACGCTCTTCCCATCTGTGTGTGTGGGTGGGTGATAGTGTTTTAAGATGGCTTCCCTTTTGGCTTGTCAAGTTAAAATGCATGCATTTATTT
>JABFDZ020000043.1:6774722-6793295 GCA_019775955.2 Pollimyrus isidori
ATTTTTAAAGTATTTATTTATTCTGACAGAGCTAGCGGGCCATAAATAACACATTATGAGACCGAAGCTGCGGGCCGCATGAAATCTGGCCGAGGGCCGTGATTGGCCCGCGGGCCGCACTTTGGACACCCCTGATGTACACAGTATATGTATAGATGACTGGCCTTCCCAAATTAAACTGTACTGCATGCACAACTAAATGCCCCAGCTGAATAATCACACAATTTATTTGCATATATCTGATTATACTGATTCAAATCTCATGCCCATAAGGAATCTGTTTCTTAGCTGTGGTAATTCTGCAATATCATACGGACCTCAGCCACTGCCTGCTCATTTTCCATGCATTGTAGCAGCCCATGTGGCATGGAACATTCATCAAACTGATTAAAATCCTTAGTGTTTGCACATTATTTGTGTTATACCCGCTTCTTCTGCAGAGCATCTGTTATTTCTGTTGTACCTCAGTAGTGCTGATCGCACTGCACTGACTGCCTGCTCATTTTCCTGACTTTCCAGCAGCCCTGTAGATTCATGGAAGGCACAGTGGACGACTTGGACTATGTTGCTCCTGCATGGTTGCACTGTGATGTTGGTCATGTGACTGGGGTTGTGACAGTGGTGCATGAACACCAGGATGACAGGTTTGTCTTCTGTGGAAGGAAGAAAGCAATTGGGTTAGCATGTGCAGTGACAGATGCTGTTCCTGGCCCTCTGTGGATAATTGCATATCTTATGTTGGGTGAGAAATTAAAAAGAAAAATGAAAAAAAGATCTTTGATTGTCTGCTTTTTACTAATAAAATTTCAAAGTAGACTGTGACTAAACAAAATATAAAAATATCTTCCTGTTCATATTATTTTAACAGATTTTTTTCAATTTCAGTCATTGCATTTCATGTTTGACCTTTGTAGGATGAATACATTTTTATTGTAATTATTTTGGAATTATTTGGAATGCTGAGACGTGATTTTAATAAGCTTTATTATATTTATTATATGACATAAGTAGTGAGAGCACAGAATTTCATCCAACAGAACAGTCTTTTGGAAATCTGTTCTCACATGTCAGATGTTCTTTAAGACTTTGCTTAACTAAGTGAGACAGTTAACCTGGTCTGGAGCAGCCTTGTTCGCGGAAGTTACCATGGTAACTCAGTGGGGACTAGAGCTGTAATATTTGGTTACTTTTTAGAATTCAGCTCCCTCTCAGTCACTCACTAAACTGATCCGGGTGCACGACTCACTTCAGTCACTTGAGTCAGTATTGCCAAATCGCCAGCCGATAGAAGATAGTATACGTGGCTTGTGATGATAATGAATGCACTTCGAAATAAATGACAAAATATTAAGTCAAGAGGTATCTCTTGATCTTGTAATTCATTAGTCTAATTTTACAGCCCTGAGTGACTGTCATGTTCATTGTAAAAACTGAGGACTTGGCAGATGTGGATGGATTGTTGATCTGAATTACCTTATTTTTCGGACTATAAGACGCACTTTTTTCCGCCAGAAGTGGGGGGAAAAAGTCCCTGCGTCTTATGGTCCAAATATAGCCGGTAACTGCTCCACTGCAGTGAGCATACCGTAACCCGTAAAAATTTGGTGGCCACTCCCCCAATCATTCCTCCGTGCTCGGTTAAACTCCGCCCTCCATTGGATGCCATGCTTGATTACTGGGTAGGCGTACAGTAGATCTAAGATTTAATTGGCATCTTTATTTCAAAGGACCCGACCGACCGCAACCCGAATATCATTAAAAATATTTTTGTATGACTCGTAACCGCGGGTGACCACGGGTAACCGCAGGCACCCGCTCGTTTTGGATCAACCCGCGCATCACTGGTTCTCATAAAACGAGCAGAACCTTTACCGTACTTCATTCTATTTTATTACTGAAGTCTCTCGTTATTGTGTTTTACAGTAATTTTGTCTTTTGCTTACTTTATTTGTTAATAATGCTTCTAAGAGGGGCAGTGTGTGGCTCAGTGGGCTAAACCTGTGTGCCTGTAATCATGAGGTCACAGGTTCAAATCCAACCTCGGCACGTCTGCGGGTCCTTGAGCAAGGCCCTTGGCGCTACTACGGGTGGCTGCCCTTTGCGGACAACTTGGTCTACAAAGACCAAGTTGAGGGAGGCATAAAAACAATTTCCCCACAGGGACAATAAAGGATTTATTATTATTATTAAATGCTGCTGTTTACTTTACAGGGTTGATTACATGTGTTTATGACTGCGATGCTGGTTTTTAATGCACGTAAAATATTTTAGGAGACAATTTGTTTCAAAATCTTTTTTTTCTTCATTTCCCTTCTCTAAAAACTGGTGCGTCTTATGGTCCGAAAAATACGGTAACTTTTGCAAGAAAACTTCTGAAAGGCAGCTCTTTAAATCAAAGCTGCTTCTCTGAAGAGACAGACGACACACTGGCTGTTAGTTGTAGTTCTTTTGCTTGTTTGTCAGATCAGAGACTGAATCCTGACTCACCTGTAACTCTGGCCATTGCTGCCTCCATGTCTGTCCCAATCCGAGAAACAACAGGACAGAAGAGCAGGATGATTTTGCTGGTCTCTGCACTGCAGAGCTCTAACTGCAGCTCCAGCTTTTGTCTGAACATGTCATGGGCGTTGAAAGTTTCTCCAGAAACCACCACGTGGACTTTCATTGGGGAAGAAAAAAATTTTTTAAAAAGAATTTACAACTCTTGTACACAGGAAGGTCATTTTTCATCTTGGATGAGATTCTATGAAGATAATTAAACAGGATAAGACACAATGACCAAATTTGGAATTTAATTGGAAAATACAGAAACAGACTTTTGTTGAAACTAATTCAAATGTAAGAGACTTGAGAATCGCGGGACAGCTTACCTGGAATGGAATCAGACAGAAGGTTGTAGTTACCGTAGGAGATGCTAAAAAAATCTGTAAAATATTTGCATCTTAAGTCAGTTGTAGTAATTAGCCTACAATAAGTTACTGGGAAGGATGACTGAAACTAAGGGCAATAACATTTTGTATGGATTTATATTATGAGTGAGAGAGAATATAGGGATTTAAGTTGATCTAAAGAACTCTGTCCTAATAGTAGGCCTATGTTGTGTTTTAATAAATGTAAACACACATTAGTAGATTTTGAGAGATGCCTTTCTGTCCATTTGGAGCAATGAAACCGGCTGATTCAATTTCAGGTTTATTTCACTAGGGCTACTCCAAATGTAGGTGCCATAATAATAATAATAATAATAATAATAATAATAATAATAATTATTATTATTATTATTATTATTCATTATCATTATTATTATTATTATTATTATTATTATTATTATTATTATTATTATTATTATTATGCCCGTGTCTGCATTTGTAAATTTAGTAGGCCTATGTCTGCTGTATTACAATCAGCAAACTTTGCATGAAGGTTTCGTGGGAATTGAAAATTTCTCCCGCAACCAGCACATGCACTTTAACTGATGATGAGAAACACAATTATGAGTTATAATTGTCAAGAACAGGAAGGGCATTTTTCACCTCAAACAAAATACTCTGGAGTAACAGGAATATTATTATAACTGAACATGATATGACACCATAGTTACTTTCTTAGTATACGTCATTTTACAGTATATCACAAACAATCACTGATTGTTTTATTTCTTTCCTGAATTGATGAATATGCAAACACACACACACACACATAATTCTTAGGCCACCTAAGGAAATACTGTGTAAATGATCCCCATGTTGAATGTAAAATTATAATGTTATGTCTGTTAAAGTTTGTTAGCTTAACCATTTCAAAATCGCTCTTAAAAATTCATGGTATTTGCAGCAACCAAACTATACACATGTATGATACGCAACATGTATTTTTTACTGGACCATTAGCATACCTCATATGGCTAACCAGTACCTCACTACTTTTGAGAAACTAATTAAATTAAGCCCAGTAAAAAAAAAATCATTAGTTTATCATCCCCGCCTGCTGTTGCGATCACCGGTGAGTGCTGGGCAAACAAGGGAGATCCAGGAAAAACAAGGGTTTATTCACAACCAACACCGACATAAACAACTTCTATGCCGCGTCTGCCAGAACAGACGCTGGCGCAGACTTATATGCACACGAGACAAAGCACAAGACTGGCGAGCGGCAGCGCCACACGGGTGAACACAATCGGGAATCACGTGAGGTAACGAGGTGGGCGTGGCACATGAAGGGCTGGGACAGGACGGACGACGCGGTACGCTACACCCGCGTTGCGACTTTAGCCCGCATAGATTATTTATTTATTTTCTTTGTGTATTTTCAAGTGTAAATTTCCTCTGCAGGGGTTCACAGATTTCAGAAGGAAGACGATAGAAATAAATTGCCGCACATTTGTATTCTCCGACCTGAGCTTACTTTCTTCTACCTTCCCTCCCTATCAGTACCTAACACGCACTGCTGCAGTTTAATATCTTTTTTCTAAGAAATAAAAATAAAAATCGCCCTCCCTCATCACTTGTTTCTGATTGAAAGGATGATAAACTAATCATTTTTTTTTTTACTGGGCCTTAGTTACTTAAAGTGAGCTGGTTATGAAATGAAACATATCCTTGAAATAGCTGGGGTGCCCTTGAGGAGAGGTTTGGGAACCTCTCTTTCCATCTGACAAGATTTCAGTGACTTTCTGGAGAACAGAAGAATTCCTGCTGGTTTTTATTGTGTTGTTCTTCATTTGAATATGTTCTAATATTACGTTGTATTTTTATTCTGAGCATATATACGCTTAGTACGCCGATAAATAGCTTTAAACATTTCCTTTGACTGCCTACGACTTTTATGCACTGCTGCATGTCTTGCCACCTCATTCTATTTTCCACCAACCCACAGTACCTTTATTAGTAAAGACTGGGTAACAACATCAAATAAATCGTAATAAACCTAGACAATTTATTAAAGCTCATACTTTTCATTAATGATTTATGAGGACAGCTTGTGTCTAGGTTTATTAAGATTTATTTGAATCACCTCGTTAACTTTAGTGCTTGAACAATTTAAATTTGTGAATCTAAATATGCATATTAATCTTTTAATATTATTTGTATTTGTCACGTGGGTATCGCGGGCATGTGAGGGTTTGTTTATACCCTCGTGCCGTTGGTATGCCAATTGGTATCGCTGGACTAATTACCGTATTTTCCGGACTACAAGGTGCACCTGAATATTAGCCACACAAGCTAAAATTAAGGGAAAATCCTGTTTTGTTCATACATTAGCCGCACCGCACTAAAAGCTGCAATTGTTTTAATGTTTAATTACCATATGTAAGAGAATACACAAAGGGGATTGTCAGGAAAGAGATGGTTGTTTGGGAACACATCCCTTTTATTAACATTTTACCAGTACTTGTACCGGTATAACGATAACCTACAGCACAGTCTTCAAGTTTGGGCCATCTGCTTATATTACCTCTGAAAGCTTTTTTTGTCTTTTTGGACTGAGCCAGTTCTTCACGCTGGCGTCTCCAATGTCTTACCAAAAGAAATGCATATGATGCTGCTTTTAAATTAAAGGGAGTCGATTTGGCTCTCAATGAGGGAAATATTGGTTTAAACCAAGGCTATGTGCAGCAGCTCTATTTCCCTCGTTGAGAGCCAAATCGACTCCCTTTAATTTAAAAGCGGCATCATATGCATTTCTTTTGTTTGCCATAATGAGGGTTTGTGAATGAAAGCTTCAGAGTTAAGGGGGGGTTAGAGATTCGGATAGCAATTCTTACTGTAGTGGGTGCGGGGATACAGTGTTTATAGTGGGCATGTACAGGCGGTCCGGTTTCTGTGTGTGATTCTTATTGCGGTGCCCTGTGGGGGTGGTGAGTGTGTAGTGTCGTGCTTCTGCTGTGACAGTCCCGGTATCCTTATAAGGTGATTGTGGGTTGTGCCTTGGCGGAGTCTGTGTTCGCTCGCCCTGTTTTTGTGTCGCCCCTATAGGCTCGGGCAGACGGATCCGGGTTAGTGGGGACTATCTACTGCACAGACACTGCCTGGCCTCACTGATTTGATAGGAGGTCCTGGATGGACTTTTTATCAACTTTTATTATGCCATTGGCTAGCCCTGGCTTTTTAAAGTGTGTGCTTTTATTTCCTGTAAATTGGTGGAATACAAACCGTCAGGTGTCAGGGTGTGTGTGAAGCGACTCATACCAGCACAACCAGTTTGAACCAAATATGAGGGTCCTGGTGTCTTATTATAACATCAGGTGGCGTAGTCGAGGCTTTCAAGGGTTATTGGGGGGCTTGGGCATCAGGCTATCCATTGGGGTAAAATAGTATTATACTTGCCCCGCACTCCCTTAAGTGAGGCATTTGAGCCATGTGACGTAGCCCTGACGTTTATACGATTTAGTTTGATGGAAACTTCTTACAATTGAACTGTATAAGTTGAAAAAATGACCCAAATATTTTTTTTTCTGGGTATAGGGAGTGGATGTAACGAATTAAAACTACTTGCATTACTGGAATTAAACAGTGTATTACGTCCAGCTCCGTCCGATCTTCGTGTGTGTCACGCCCACCTCATTACCCAGTGTTTTTCCCTGATTGATCTCACCTGTCTCTTGTTGCTGCCGGTTTGTCTTGTGTATTAAGTCTGCGTAAGTTCTGGCAGACATGGCACTGAAGTTCACATGTGTTTGTGTGCTGTCCTCAAACCCTGTCTCCCCGTCTGGACATCCCTTCCTGTTCGCCACTCACCGTCCACCACATCGTAACAGAATGCCGCTTCTCCCTAAAAGCATGGAGCTGGAGACCGAGCCCGAACAGCTCGGTTTGCTGAAAAAGTCTGTGCATTGGCGGTCCCAACCCGAGGTCCAGGAGGACCCTGCAGCCCTGGAGCTAGACAGCCAGGGCGAGGACCTCCTGGCAGCGAAACGCGGAGCCGGCCAGCAGTATCCGCTCCTGCTCAGCCCATGGTCCCGCCTGCTCCTGCTCGTCCCACCTGTTCCTGCTGGTCCCGCGGCCCCACCTGTTCCTGCCCGGCCCGGGACCCGTCCAGCCTAGAACACTATGTCCCCGAGGAGGTCCCGGACAACACCATCGCTCCTCCTCTCATGGTGGAAGAGGAGGAGCTTGAGTGGGACCCTTCGGGGATCTAGTTGCTGGGTTCCCTGGACCCAGGAGGACACCCAGCTCAACCGCCAGTGCCCCAGAGAGGTGGAGCCCAACAGGATCCCCGCCTCTCCGTGTCCCAGAAGGGCAGGGGGCAGCTACTGAGGATTAGGGTCCCTCCCGACCCGCCCCTTGGTGTGCCCGTGCGGCCCCTGGCCATTGTCCGGTGGCTGCCTGCAGATGAGACAGGAGGAGGACCCCAAGGCGCCCGATGGCACCCAGGCCAGCTCCGCATTGGCTGCCTCCGGGCTACCCTGCTCTGGCTGGGCGCCTTCACACACTCCGGTTTTGCCGTCGCCTTCGTGGTTTCCCCCTCTCGCCTGCCTGCGCCTGTGGTCTGTCTGGCTCCCTCCGGCTGTCCCTCAGCCCGTCTCCGTGGCCCTTGCGAGGCCCCCTCCTGCTCCTGGCTCCCCCTTGCCTGCGGCGCCTACGGCCGCTGCCCGTCGCCGGCCTGGGTGCCTTCGGGCGCCTTGGGGTCCTCCTCCTGTCTCGTCTGCTCCTCCTCCTTTTGTTCCTCCATTCACCCCTGGCCCTTTTGTTCCTCCGTTCCCTCCTGGCCCTTCTGCCTGTAGGTGTTCCCTCTGTGTCTCCTTTCTTTGTCTGCTGGTCTGCGTTCCCTGTTCCCTGTCGGGTCCTGTCCTGGGTTTTGTCGTTGTGCCGATTTTGTATGTCGGTTCTGTTCCCTGGTTTGTGTTGATATTCTACTGCTTTGTTTTCCAGGTCCTGTTCCGTCTCGTCCGTCGCCTCTCTTGGGGCACGCCCGGTGTGCGCGCCCTTGGGGGTGGATTCTGTTACCTCCAGCTCCATCCGATCCTCATGTGTGCCACGCCCACCTCGTTACCCAGTGTTTTTCCCTGATTGGTCTCACCTGTCTCTTGTTGCTGCCGGTTTGTCTTGTGTATTAAGTCTGCGTAAGTTCTAGCAGACGTAGCATTGAAGTTCACATGTGTTGGTGTGCTGTCCTCAAACCCTGTCTCCCCATCTGCCTGACTGGACACCCCTTCCTGTTCGCTGCTCACCGTCCACCGCATCGTAACACAGTGTTTCATATACTTACATTTTAAGTACATTTTTAAGGTACAATTTAGCCTGCTAGTAATGTAAGTAATCTGTTTCAATGTTTAGTTACTTCACTGTCTTAAATAGTAATGTTATAAGAAAAAAATATGGAAATGGTACAACTGAATACTCAAAATCTGGAAAGCTGGCTTCTCATTCGCACCTTTGTGCGCTATAGTATAGTATGACACACCTTGTTTCCGGCAGATTTTTTAAAAAGTATTAAATCAGTCTGGGGCAGGAAAATGTCACTTTCTATATAATTGGGTACCTGACGTGTACTGAGAAGTTCATATTGTCTTATTTTTGGATAAAATACACATACTATTACTGAGACTGCCCAGAAATGGACTTCTGAAAGTGGCAACAAGTCAGTAGAATCGTGTTCAGTTAAAAGGAATCTAAAGCCAAATGAAGTTACTGAAGGTAAGCCTCGCTAAATGATGCAATCGCGTCATTGCATTCAGCTGCGCAGCATTAAGGTGGACCGGGAAATCCGAATAAGAAGTTGCGAATAGGGAGCCAACTTCAGCCACGTGATGTCGGTCCTGAGAATCGCGAGACAACTTACCAGTACTGATTCTCCCCGTTTTCATCAGATACAAAGGGATGATGATGATGATGATGAAGGATAAACATACTGCGCTTAGGCATGCCCAAAAAAAAACACCTGTAAAATATTTCCATCAGGAGTCATTAGCAGTAAACAGCCAACAGTTTAATTTAATCAGTCACGCTGTTATAGATGGCGGATTTTTTTTGTTGTTGTTGAATTAGATTGAAAATGAATCATTTACAAATGGAAGATGGCAATCTTGAAGTATGCTCAAATGTAATTGGTACTTGCCAAATGCGTGAAATGGCAATCCAACAATAACGCCGCAAAAGAAACCTGTAATACCTGTAAGGGGGGGGGGGTACTTTTACAGAGAATTGTAGATTATATGCTGTACCTGTTCAAAAAGCGATTGATCTAAATCCCATCGAGTCCTGCGGCAAACTTACCACAAATTACTTCTTTTTGGTTCAGGCAGCTCGATCTGCTGTTCTGGAATATCGAAAATGAAACCAAATGCCCTTACAAGAAATGTTAAAGCCACTTTTATCTGGTAACTTTTACATAGCCTATACTTATTCAAATAGTCATGAAAACAAAATAAGCAGATGTCTGTGGCTTTTGGTAGTGGCTTTAAAACTATATATATGCCGATACGACAGCTGTGTCGGTAGCTATAGACACCAGCTAGGTTAAGTCTTCACGCATTGTACACTTTTCTGATGCTATATAGCATAACCATTAAACAACGCGCTTTGTCGCAATTTTAATTGCATTTAAATTTAGGCTTAAAAACTTCGTAATTACTCTGTCGGTAATTACTGACATTTCTTAAATGTAATTTTTTGTTAAATTACAGCATCTTAACATGGTTTCCTTAATATGTAATTGATTACTGGCGCTGCTTACCTGATTACTCATAATTATTTTATTTACTGGCCGTTGTTTCCTTACGCGTCGAGCGATCGTTTCTCCTGTCTGAAAGAAAGCGAAAGCAAAATAGATGAAGCGACGCCAGGATCTGAACACATCCGGGGCTTTGCCCAGAAACCGTAGCGTCGGACTGGGGTTAAGCAGCGACGGTAAAAGTTATTGCCAGGCGGGCGCTCAATAACTTGTATATATTACTTCATCATACTTCAAACTGCAGCCGAGCTTCAAGGTTCATTTAATAATATTCAGTGAACACGGGGACGGTTTGGAAATGTATTAACATATGGAATTAGTCAAACATTTACAACCCCATCCCCAAAAGAGTAACATCAATGTTTCTCAATCCTGCAAATAATAGCATAACAAAGAAACAAACCATGCTATGCCAATACACCAAACACTCAGTGGGGGGCGGCGCGCAATCTTTCCTGTGTCAGACATCTCCAGTCCTTACTCAGCTAATCTGGGGTACAGCGCTATATGTCCCTGTCATCAGCATTGTGCCCACCCCCACACTTTGTCACAGGTGACTGGAGTAATGATAGCTCTACAGGGTGGGCAGAGGCTGAGGAGACACAATGAGTAGTGGAGGGAAAGGAAGGTGAAGGCAGTGACAATGTGTACGAATTCAGTCTTTTGAAAAGTTTGTGACCAACTTGGAGGTTTTCTTAGAGTCATTATCTTGCTGAATGACCTCAAGACCTGCAGCCGATTTCTTTAAATGTCAACATATTTCTCTTTTTTCATGGCCCCCTGAACACGAACGAGGTTCCCACTGCCTGCAGCAGCACAACAGCCCCATAATAAGATGCTCCCACCCCCATGTTTATTCAGTGGGAATTGTGTTTTTAGGGTTCCTTCTACAAACAAAATAGCAACATCCCTGTGCCCAAACAGCTGAAGTTTAGTCTCATCAGACCAAAGAACAGACTTTCAAAGCTCATTACCATGTTTCAAATGTTCATGAGCGAACTTCAGTCCGGCATTGATGTGCCGTTGGTTCAGCAATGGAGTTTTTCTTGGACATCGACCACAAAATCCTTCACGATGAAGAGTTCTAGCAACTGTCTTCCTTGCGACGCCAACTCCATAAGAAGCCAGTTGAGCAACAAATACCTTGGCAGAGACCCGGGGATCCTTTTGGACATCTCTGCTTATTTTTCTCTCCAAGGTTTTTTAAGTCTTGTGCTTTCGGCTACACCCAGGTTTGTTTGCAACAGATTTTGTCTCCTGATGCTTTGCAATCATACATCCTACAGGCAATACAGCAAATGGCTCATCTGACCAGCTAACTGAGTCAAATAACATCAAGTCATTTGCCCAGATCAAAGAGGAATTTGGAATTCCAAACACTGATTTCTTTTGGTATTTAGAATTTAGACAAGTGATTAATTAGCATGAGGAAACCAAACCTGATCATCTGACCTCCATCGGCCATAGAACAATACATTATGGGTATTGAACTTGGCAAATCAGTGGGAAAGGTAATTTCCAGTCTCCCTCCCCTCCATTTTAAGGTCTTTATCTTTTCACTTCATGTGTTTTTCTATGTGATGTATTATTCATATAGATATATAAAGTAACTATTTATGGCTGTTTGTGACTGGTTGGTTGAATTTTAATGTTGATTATCAACAAACAATTATTTTAAAAAGTATAAAAATGCTGGGTGTAAACACATTAGTTGTGTCAGTACTAATTTCCCCCGCAGAGAGTCTGTTTCACACTAGAATTTCCTCAGCTTCTCTTGCACCTCAGTGAGCACCTCCTCATTTTCCTGACATTCCAGCAGCCCTTCAGATTCATGGAAGGCGCAGTGGATGACTTGCACTATGTTGCTCCTGGATGCTTCCACTGTGATGTTGTGAAGGGCGCTATATAAAAATAAACTGAATTGAATTGATGTTGGTCATGTGACAGTGGTGCATAAACACCAGGATCCCACCCTAATGGTATATTTTTCAGAAAGACACACTCCTTAGCAGACTTAGAGAGATGCCTTTCTGACCATTTAGGGAAATTTAACCAGCGCTGATGCAATTTCAGGTTCATTTTACTAGTCCAGTTATAGGTACTGTTGTCATTGTTGTTGTTCGTTTATGCCTTCGTTTATACATTTATCAGGCCATTGTCTACTGTCTATTACAATCGACAAACTTACCTCAAAATGGGTTCTTGATTCGATCCCAACTGCTCGTCTGAAACATTGAAAACGAAGCCATATAGAGTGACTGCCTTTGTAAAGGCCTTTGCATACGTGTATTTAAAAGTCATAAAAACAATCCATTTAATTCTGGAACAAAAAGATGTTGATCAACGTGGCACTGGTCAGGATGAAATCAGCCCCACAACCCCAAAACTGTGGGTACCCCAGCAGTATTAGTAGGTGTATGTACCTACCGTCCAAACACAAATCTGCGCCATTGCTTTTAAATCTGAAAGATATCTATACAGCTATTATAGCAATCGATAGATTAGATGCATTTTAGACTTATTGGATACTGTATAGTATACATTACATGCAGTGAGTACTGCGCGCATGTCTGCTTTCACTTTCTTATTAAACATATCACATTATATTTCTTTCTACTTAAAACTGATTGCCATTTTTAAATAGGTAATTACTCTCATTTTGTCACGTCCCGCTCCTAACGATTCTCGTGTGTGCCACGCCCATGTAGGATCACACAAGGGTCACACACACACACACACACACACACACACAGAGATAACAAGGGAGGCCAGCACTCCAACTTTTATTGCCCAAAGATCTGGAGACCTACAGACGAGCAGAGTGGACCTCAAGCACAGGGGAAACAACCCCCTCCCCAGACATCCTGCCTTGCACTCCTCTCACCCAACAGACCCACAGCCTAAATAAAGTTTCTTTAAGTTTGGCTTTTATACACCCTACATATTGATTTGCACATGACTACCAGTCACAATAAACAGGTAGGTTATGTTTGTATGTGTCCTTAGACAATCTTAGTGTTTGGTGTGCTACCCTTATAACCTTGTTCACGGAATATCACCTATTTTACCCCTCTACTTCTTTTCACTTGAACACGTATATAAGTTTGAATAAATAATTAGGTATAGCTACCACTTTATATATATTCTCCAGACTCTTCTGGTATAACCATGAGAATTAAATAGTGTTACCAATGTATCCTAACTCCCAGAGAGTCTTCTTGCTTAACAACTTTTTCTCCACATTCTTTCATGGTCCTTATCTGATCTTTGTCCGTTAGTTAACCTTTGTTCTAACATGATAGGTTAAATGAACTGAATGTACGTTATCCATTTTGGAGATGATCAATTGCATCTTCACATTTAAACAGCACATCTAATACTTAGGTGTGGCTGTTAGTTTGTTGTACTGTCAATATAAGTTGCAGATCTGGACACAACATATGTTGGTTGGTGTGTCTTATACCACCTGATCTTCTCCAAAATGGATAAAGTACATTCAGTTCTTTTGATATGTATGGAAAGTTACAGCAGTCTAATGAAAATCATTAGTAAAGGGAGAATCGGTCGGGCCATAAATCCCAACAGGACTGATACAGACCCCCTTCCAAAAGCTCGGCAAATGACTGGCCAACCATTGGTCTAGGAGTGGAATTCCTAACCACCCCTATGCATGAACTTTAGACCATAAAACCCTGGGACTTCAGAACAAAAGCCAGGAGAGGAGGAGATGAGAGCAGAGCAGAAAGAACATCAGCCAAGCAACCAAGACAAAGCTTCACCAGGGGAGAGAATCCAAGGGGCTCCACTTCTGTGGGGGGGGGGGCTCCGCCTTCCTGAGTGACATCATCCCATCAGCTCATCCACTCTGCAAACAACTGCCAAGACCCCTCTTTCTCTGCAACCAAGTAAACCAACTTCCTCTTATTCTAACAACCTAAGATGTTCTTTTAACTTGCTATAAGACTTTAGGGTCATGTTTCCACAAACTTTGCAGAACAGTATTTTCCTTTTAAGTTTATTCATTTAAATCCGGTCATTTCATTTACGTAATTACATTCTTTGTTTCTAGTTCGTGTTTATTGTTTGTCTTAAGTGTAATGTTTGTCTTATGTTAGTTGTAGTGTTAGTTAGGAATAAATGCATGTCTTTTACACAAATTCAGCCTCCGTTCATTGCGTGCTCATAATAGTCCCTGCCTCTGTGCGATCTTGCTACACGCTCTGAAACCTCAAATTCGCCTGAAACATCGCGAGACTCTCTCTCATCGGCTGTGAGGGGAGCTTCACTACAGATATTTATACTGCCTGGTGACACAGCTCGCTGGACAAGCTTTCTAACCTGGTTATTATAAGTGATACTCTTAATTAGTGAATCCCATTGACGTCTCACCTTAACAGACTCACGGGGATATCAAGTTTGGAGGAATCAACCATTTGGCATAACAATCGGGCAATAATCATCATTAAATAATAATGTCTAATTAAGTTCAACATATTGGACGGAGATATTAAAAATTACCTGAGCTAATAATTTCCTACACCCACCTGGTTACCCCATGTTTTTACCTGATTGTCCTCACCTGTGTCTTGTTCTGGCCGGCGTTTCCCCTGTATTTTAGTCTGTGTCTTAGTTCAGTTCGCCAGATCCGGCATTGATGTGTGTTATTGTGTGTCGCTGTCCGCCCCTCACCCTGAATAAACCTAGTTTGTTTGGATTCTCGCTTGCCTGCCGTGGTTCTTCCCTGCGCAATGCGACACCTTTCTTATAACTACAATATTTAGATTTCGGCAGCCTGATGCTGTTTCTCAAGTAATATGTTACCACATTATTCATGATTAATTTATTTATTTGCTTTTCTTTCTTTATGCTTCACATGAGATGTACATTTCACCGTAAGAACCAAAGTAAAAGTATAATGGTAGATGGAAGTTCCCCTATGGAAGTGTCACATAGGCCTACCGCGGTAAATTTCCATATTCATTTTTGCAGGTGGGTTTTAATTACACATTTTTAATGCCTAGCAATCAAACAGCAATGCAGATCAATAATTAAATAATTTATAATAATAATAATAATCTTAAAAACGGTTAATAGCCACGAAAACAGGAAATTTCAGATTTAAATATTGGTTCAGCATTTTGAGTTGACGGCAACTCTCTGCATAACTCCAGGTGAGTTTAACTTGCTGACATTTTAGTTTTATTACTGATGTCTGTAATATCTATCCATCCATTTTCCGTAATTGCTTATCCCGGTCAGGGTCATGGGGGATCCAGAGCCTGTCCCAGAGGCTACAGGTGAAGGCAGGGAACAGCCCAGGATGGGGCACAAAGCCATCGCATAGCACACAAACACAATTAACTCACACATGTACACCTACGGGCAATTTGTAAACTACACCTCACCTCAGCATGTTTTTGGACAGTCCCAGATTGCAGACGACACTGGACCAGACCCGTATTACTTGTGCTACATCTGGATAACGCTTCCGTTTCAACGGACCTGGCCCATTTCCATTACGGATTCAATTTATGATTCTAGATTTAAACTAATCTTGGATGGATCTGCATTGCCTGCGCTACATCGGCCTGACAGTCAGGTGCATCTTATCGCCAAAATCACAGCCAGGGGCTGGTCATTCCCCATTTCACAGCACAAGACAGGAGTAGTCAATGTTCCCTCTGCAGGACAAAACAGGAACACGCATATGCATACATTACTAGAACAGGATTCTGTTACAATCCTGTGTTGGGTTTGTGTGCGTGTGTGTGTGTGTGTGTGGTCCAGGTATACGTTACATATACACATTTGGTCCCCACAATGTGTTAAAAACCTTTATTTTTACATTATGGGGACCATTTTTTCAGAAATTTGTTTTTCATAAAAATCTGTGACTGCAATAAAAAAACTAAAAATGCCAAATGGTTTGTATTTGGTTTGGTTACTGTGGTGGAAAACCAGCCAAAAACAGCGTATGAAGTCAGCAAAGTTTATCAGGTTATCTGATGCACCATTTAAGACGGGACACAGTGTCTGCCGACAAGTCCCACAGTTATTTTCATGCGCAGATCCTTCATTCTTCCGCTTCATGTTTATCATTCTATGCCATAAGAAAGAAGGTTCACAGTTACTGTCTCTGTGTGCAACCAAACAAGACCCGTCAAACCAGCTCTGTAATTGTCAGTGTGACTTTCCTCCTGGTCGCCTGCTAAGTGGCCCTTACCTTTCACGCAGTCTTACTGTGGAGACCAAATGTCCCCCAAAATGTAAAAAAGACCTGTTTTTGACATTGTGAGGACCAATTTTCAAGTCCCCACAAAGATCCGTGAAAGCAATCAAAAAAGTAATAATGCCAAAAGTCTCATGTTTTGTAGGGATTAAGGTCATCATGCTGGGATTAGAATGTGTGTGTGTGTGTGTGTGTGTATGCTTGCATACATCTGGCATGTTTCCCAGCCATAAATGTTCTGTGTAGACAGTTAAACTCCTTATCAGAATAATCACACCATTATCTTGCTTAACAGGGACTATTACAAGGTTATTTTTCACATTGTCCTTTCGTAATAAGTATCATTCAGTAAGGCAGTTCAGGTTAGTCTATGGGAGGGGTACAGAAATGGTGGGCTGCATCTGCACGATATCATCCAGAACACTTGATCGATTCCTCCTGCCTCGGTCGTTAAATCAAGCAAGGGGGAACCTCGGGGAAACCCCCCCCCCGCACGAGGACCTTGACTTTGCGTGGCTGATGAAATTTGGACCTATGGGAAAGGTAATTAAGTACCCTGGCGTGTGATGTCACTGTAGTGATCAGCACTGGGACCCAAAGCTGCAATACTTTGGTCCCCAAGACTGGCTCTTTACACATCCTTACAATGTCTACTTCCAATAGCTATTCACTAGTAAGCCAAAAATTCAATTTGTGAGCAAGCCTGCCTGCAACAATGACAGATACAAATTCTGGATACAATTAATTAACCCTGATTAAAATCACACCATACACACTGTTGTAGTAGTATTAATCCATCCTTCCCTGAGGTATGTCTGTTTCTTCATTTGTATTTCTTCAGCGTCACTAGCACCTTGGTGACAGCCTCCTTATTCACCTGACATTCCAGCAGCCCCTCATATTCATGGAAGGCGCAGTGGACGACTTGCACTATGTTGCTCCTGCATGGTTGCACTGTGATGTTGGTCATGTTACTGGGGTCGTGACAGTGGTGCATGAACATCAGGATGACAGGTTTGTTTTCTGTGGAAGGAAGAAACCAAACAGGTTACTGTGGGCAGTTCCCCTGTCATTTACTGCACATCTTAAACCGGGTGAAGAAAGGGAGGTGGTCTTGATCGTTGATGGTGTGGAGAAGTAAGCAAATGTTGACATTCAATCCTTGGTGACCCCTGATGAGCTGTGCTTTCCAGGATAGACTCTAGGCTCAGCATGACCCTGTACTGGACATGTGGTCATTGAAGCATGGATGGAAAAATTATAAAAGGTCAAGGTTTTATTGACTATGAGGATTCACTGCACATATTCAGAGTCCAGTCTAACTTTCCCATTAGTTATTATGAAAACAAATGCTGATGATTCACTGTGCATGCACTCTATACTTTCAGTACAGAACAGCACCCAACAGTACTGTCTCAGTCAATATAATAGCAAAAACACAATGTAATTGCTTTGGCAATGGTATATTAATCAGAGTATACTTTCACAGGAAAACATCATAAGTTCCACTGAGAAGAGTTGGACTACATAACACCTCTTTGTTCTATCATTTTGGACTTCAGGGCAAAGTTGACGTGGAACAATGGCTGAATCCTGACTCACCTGGAACTCCCTTCATTGCTGCCTCCATGTCTGTCCCAATCCGAGAAACAACAGCACAGAAGAGCAGGATGACGTCACACTTCTCTGCACTGCGGAGCTCTCTCTGCAGCTTCAGCTTCTGTATGAAGGTTTTATGGGTCTGGAAAGTTTCTCCAGCAACCAGCACCTGGACTTTCACTATGGATGTGGAACAATTTTAAGATTTTAAAAATAACTTCGTAAACAAACGTATAATTCAGCTTCTGTGCGTCTGAATGTATCATAGGTTTTGACCATTTCTCCAGCAACCAGTGTGTGGACTGGGAAAGAGAAACAGAATTTAAAATTGTGTTATAATTGTCATGAACAGACAGCATACACAAAAGGTTTCTACGTATAGATTCCTTCTGTGTGTCATTCATCCACCTATGTGGTGAAAAGTTCTCCATTTGGACTAAATGTGATTGGTCACCCTATACTGTAGCTGCAAAAACATTTTATACATCCATTCATTTTCTGTAACCGCTTATCCTATTCAAAGTCATTGTTAGTCACTGCCCAACAAGGAAGTTATACAGGCATACGTATAATGAGCTTGCATACTGCTTGTTCCAAAGAGGAGCCAATCCTGGTAGCCACCCAACAGAAAAAAAACTGGATTTCATTTAAACAGAAGACTAGTCACATGAACCTCCTGTCAGTGGACCAGTGGACAGTGTGGAGTGCCGAGTGTCTGTATGCATGTAGAGTTCACTTTACCTCCTAATGAGCTACTGTAATGTTCCATTGCTGGTACATTCTTCCTCTGATAAGATTCCCTCTCCTTTCCCGCTGGATCATTGCCCTTCCTGTGAAGCTTGTTTTCATCGATGATGTTTGGCGAATCGGAATCCAACAGCGGCTCCTCCTCTTCTGATTGAGGGACATTCGACTGTGTGATCTCAACCGACCTACAGAGTGTATGCAAAAAAAAAAAGTTTAAAGTTTTATTTAATAAAACCATGTTACATAATCAGGGGCGGCATGGTGGTGCAGTGGTTAGCACTGTTGCCTCACACCTCTGGGACCCGGGTTCAAGTCTCCGCCTGGGC
>JABFDZ020000043.1:6876311-6888123 GCA_019775955.2 Pollimyrus isidori
TGCCCGGCCGAATCGGGGGGGGGGGAGGGGGGAGGCGCCGTTAAGTGACATGTAATAAACCGAGGCTGTCCTGCTGCTCTTTCTGCGGGGGGCTGAACTGACATTGTGATCAGGTCAGCTTGAGACGCCCCGATCCAATAACACGCTGCGTCAGGCACGGCGTACCCTGTCCGGCAGCGCGGGATTGGTGGGGGCTGCAGCGCGGGATTGGTGGGGGCTGCAGCGAAGGCCAAGGGAAGCCCCTACTGGCGCTCACCACTGCGCAGCAATGCGACTGGAACGGAGCTCTTGTCTTTCTACGGCTCCCTACAGATGATGTGCTTGTTTGCAGTTGCGGTGCAGGTATGATGGCAGTGATTCTACAGTGATTGTTATAATTAGGAACTCGGTGAGGATCGATCCCAGTAGTACCTGCAGCTTAATAAGGACCAGTCAGAATGACACGTACAAAATGGAATGAAATCTAAACTGGACATACGACTTCATGCAGCAGGAAGCTCAATCGGGTGTTATTGTGCAAATAAGTTCACATCTATGTGTGTGTTTGTATGTACGTATGCATGCAATCACACGCAGAAATATTTGCATATATTTATTACCTACGTGAGCTTAACCGTCTAGCCGATAAAAACAAAATAACAAGACATTTGCTCGTGCGCCACTTGTGGTTTTAAGCTTCGCCTCGGCCAATCAGCAAGCAGAAGGGCCCTGCAGCAGGGGCTGTCTGATCAAAAGGTACGAGGCACCATGCTGCACTTCAAAGCTCTAGGAAAACAGCTCTGTTCTGAGGAAGAAATGAGGGCTGCTCAGCCGTACGACTCGAGGACACCCTGCAGGTGCGATGCCTGGATCACTGATGTCAAGCGCGATAAACAAGCTGTTAGAGCTGGCAGGTCTCTCATAGCGATGCGCTATCTTCACAAGGGTCAGTAGATTTTAAGGTGGATATGCTTAATAAATACGTCTAGAGCTGCATAAATGTTGGTTCATAGCTAGCAGGAAGGATACAGTGGGGCCCTGTATATATTTATAGAGACTGTTGATTTTGGTCGTGCCCATCCTTGCTGGTGAGACCCCTCCTCTTTGATCAGTTTACTCCTCCAGTTGTTCCTGAGGGATCATCTCTCTCTATTGGTTATTCCCTCCATCAGTCATCACGTCATTGGCCAAACTTTACCTTGTCTGTCGTACCCTAACCCTCATTGGTCGGTGCTCTTATGAGTCACGCCTGTTGCTTCCTCCATCACAACAGGCTGCCTATCACTTCACACAGAAATATGCAGTTTCCCCTGAGTGCCAAAATTTTACAAAAACCCAGCGCACAGCTGCCTTCATAGCCGCAGGTCTCTTTGCTTTTCCTGATCCTGTGAGCTGTCCCCCTCAGTGCTCTCTGTTCTTTGGGAACCTGAGGAGTGCTTAACTACAAGACCAGGAGTAAGAATGTCCGTGCGGCAGAGCCTTGCTTAAAACGCACGCGGCAGCAGTGGGGTGCTGGGCCTTCAGCGCCTCCTCTATCCTTTCCAGTAGGCTACCCCCCGAATTATCATTTGGCACATCACCTGTGGGACAGAACGATTGCATGTGACCAGGGGCAGCAGCCGAGTCTCCCCTGAACTGGCCTGCTAGCCGCTGCTGCAGCATGGTGATGCCGCTGGGGATAGGCAGTGTAAACAGTGGGCGAGGCCGTGCAGCAGGAGTGTGGTGTGTGGGATGCAGAGGAAGGCCGTGCTGTGCGCAGTTTGAGGCATGGGGATGCTATCAGGTTAAGTATCCACATCTCCATTCCCTCTGCGCTGTGTCTCACACTCATTAGCATTTCTATTTGCGTGTGGCACATGGTCATATTACCTGCATGTCGCGTATGATTGCTAAGTCTTCCTGTGTTTGTGTTTGATTCAATGTATGTGCTTTGCAAAGGTTGGAAATCCAGTGAGTGGGAGACATGGGTGTGTGTGCTGGTTGCTATGAGTTACGGGAATTATGTGTGTGTGATGGGGGGGGGGGGTAACAGTGCTGTGGTTCACTGGAATGTTCGTGTGTCTGCATACTGAGCCCTGGGCATCATTGGGGTGTCAGTCTGACTGCAGTGTGGCTAACTTTGTGGGATATACAGCTCTGGAAAAAATTATGAGACCACAGCAACATTGTAAATCTCACTCATTTCTCACTATATGCATCTGTATAAAATGTAAATTTTTTTGGTACATTTCAGGAAGTTTCTTCTCTGTTTCTCATTGATGAAGGGCTTCTTTGCACCCGCATGTTTAATGTTTCCCATCCCTTTTGAAGGTCACTTGATGTCCTCCTCCGGTTCACGTGGCATCATCTGCTAAGTTGACTGTCATGTCTGGCATGAGAGAGTCTCTTCTGCCCTCTGACTGGCTGGTTTTTGGTTATTGCCAGTGTCTCCTGCTTCAGCTTGTTCTTGTGTACCGTGGTCTTAGAAATATTGAGCCTGGAATCACCCTGCTGCTCAGAGTAACCTCCTGCCAACAGAACCAGGATTAAATCAGGATTTAACTTTGCAGAGGGATCTCCATATTTTTTTTTCCAAAGCGAGGTGGGAGGTGGGGGCACAGGACCGCGGTGTGGGGCTGTTTGGGATGTTGGTAGCCACAGTGTTGCTGAGAGTTTTATTTTATGTGAAGGGCAACATCAATAACTGGTGGCAACATGAACACTTCACTTCTCCTTCTTGCGCCAACACCTTGAGCAGGTCTGCTAAGCCAGAGGAAGTTTGGGTGCTTCCCCCCCCGTCCGCAGAAGACAGACTCCGTCATGAATAATTCATGGCCCAGCTGTTTGGAGAAGCCTGTAAGTGCACTTTGCAGAGCCTCTCTTTAGGCCCCCTTCCCTGCCGTCCTGGTTTTATCCTCCCACTGCACTAAACGCAAATGGGACAGTAACTTTTGAAGGTAGAAGAGAAGCCGTATGGTTTTGCCAAATGCCATTTGATTAGCTGAGAAGTCATGTGACTGGAACTGCAGGCATTAAAAGAAGGATTTAGACTTTCACAACAGGCACTGCGTGAAGAAGAGTGCCGCCGGACTCGCTAATTATAGCTTATGACAGCAGCCCACCTCCTAATTAAAGAAATAGCACTAATGCACTTATAAGTAAGGGATAATGTACAGGCAGCCGGTAGTTGTCGCAGAATTAAGGCCCGACAGTGTGATCAGGACCCGACGCGAAGCGGAGGGCCTTGTATCACACTGAAGGGGCTTATTTTGCGATAACTACTGGCTGCCTGTACATTATCCTGCTTATTACACGGCTACTTGCCACATATGGAAAAAAACTGGGCATGAATATGAATTTGAAACATTTTATCGGCATATTTGTTTTAAATTAACATTTTTATCTTTCCGCGAAACGATATAGTACCACGTGACTAACATTCAAATGTTAGTAAGACAATTTATAACATCTACATATGAATATATAATAACGCATGTATTTTATTTATTTACAAGTATTAAATTGTACATTTCCATTAATTGTGAACTGTGACATTGTAAATGTGGTGCCACATTTAGGGATTTTAAACGTACAAGTAGTCCCGGCTGTGCGTTATTACTTTGGAGCGGTTATTATTTGAAAAGAACGAACCTGCGAATGTCTCAACGGACCAATCAGAATCAAGCATTCCAGAGAGCCATGCAATAAATATGGATAAATCAGATTTTACCAATGCAAAGATGTGACAAACGATGCGTCCCAAGTTCATGCCAAATCGCATCTGGTGCACACTTTCTAAATCTGGGCAATCTCATTGTGAACCTTCATGCCAGTGCACCGATGGGAATCGGTGAATCATACCAGCCTTGCTGGTAAGATGACCGACGTTCTTTATATTATAGGTCCAATGTAGGTAAAGCACAAACATTTTGGCACACGGCCTTCATCAGTTTGTGCTTCCAGGTGTGCAAGCAGTTAATTTATTGATAAGCATTTGTTTTCCAAATGCTACACATGCGGAATTATGAGATACATGCATCATCAGCACCATGATGGCATCATTACTTTGCTTACAGATACTTTAGGTGACTTCAACAGGCTCCCCTTTTATATATCATAACATAGTTAGCAGTGTTGCTATACTGCGGTCTGTTTCACAAAGCAGGATTTTGTTCTTAGCCAAATAACTTGCCAGATTTAAGGTAGTCCGGGCTAAATAGACCTTATTTTCATCAACTTACATCTAGCCCAGACTACCTTGAATCTGGCAAGTTATCTGGCTAAGCAAGAAATCCTGCTTTGTGAAACAGACCCCTGATCTTCACTGGGACCCAATCCTGCAACACTCTGGTCCCCAAGACTAATTCTTAACCATGTTTGCTGCCAATAATTATTAATCAGCAACCTAAAAGTTCAGTTTGGTGAATGTAAAGGATATAGTACCCTAGCTGCCCCGGTGTTCTCGGTCAATGATTTCCAGACAGACACAGTGAGTAAATTGTAATCATGGCAGAATTTGGGAAGATGAAATTCAAGTTTCAAATTTAAATCTGAACTGATTATAATTGGCCGTATGAGAATGGGCACACACTGTTTATTTTCTTTCTTTCTTCCCCCGGACAGCGTTGGCTTGTCTGCTTGTACCTCTGCAGCGTCGAACGCACCTCCTTAACCCCCTGCTTGTTTCTCTCACATTCTAGCAGCCCTTTAGTTTCATGGAAGGCGCAGTGGACGACTTGCACTATGTTGCTCCTGCATGGTTGCACTGTGGTGTTGGTCATGTGACTGGGGTCGTGACAGTGGTGCATGAACACCAGGATGACAGGTTTGTCTTCTGTGGAAGGAAGAAACCAAACGGGTCAGTATGTACATCACGGACGCTGTTCCTGTCTGTCTATGGATCATTCCATCTCTTATTTTGTGAGAAAATTAAAAAGCAAAATGTGCAAGGAAAACGGACCATTGATTGTCTGGAGAAGGGAGGGGCTGCTGGATTCTCAAAAACATCATGTTTTGTGGTGCTACCGCATGATCTCATTGAATTTATATTGCATACTGTATACTGAATGTGTCACATCCCGATGGTGCCATCCGCCTGTGCCACGCCCCCATCGTTACCCCCATGTTCATTCCCAGTGTTTCGCGGCTGTTTCCAATTGTCCGCAGTGGTTCGATGTATTTAAGTCCACGTCAGAGTTTGTTTCCCCGGGCCTGTCATGCTACGGTATTGCTATCGCCTTTCCGTGTTGTTTTTCCCCCTATGCCCTTCCGTTCGCCCATTAAACCCGTTTGTTTTACTTGGTTTCGCTTTCCCTTTTCCTGCTTCGCGCCCCGCGATCCGTGACGGAATGTACACAGAGATGCTTCACATATATTTGGGGATGTTCTAACTACTGCATTCACTTATAAGAATGTTCAAGGCGGCTCTAATACATCCCCACACCTCGCTTGTTGCCGGCCCCTGGATCAGTAAAATTTGCACGTCTGAAATATAGAACATCTCCAAAAATCTGAAATATAGCACATCTCCAAAAATCTGAAATATAGAACATCTCCAAAAATCTGAAATATAGAACATCTCCAAAAATCTGAAATATAGCAGGCATAATTTACATCTTTGAGAGATTGTCACTTTGGCTGATAAATTCAGGATTAGCAGATACAGATGGATTTTAACAACTTTACATTCACAGGAAAGGCAGTTTTGATTAGATACATAATAACTGGCTACCAACTGCAGTTCAGGGCAAAGGTGACATACAGCAGAGACTGAATCCTGACTCACCTGTAACTATCTTCATTGCTGCCTCCATGTCTGTCCCAATCCGAGAAACAACAGGACAGAAGAGCAGGATGACGTCACACTTCTCTGCACTCTGTTGCTCTATCTGCAGCTTTAGCTTCTGTATGAAGGTTTCATGGGCCTGGAAAGTTTCTCCGATTGTCAGTGTGAGCACTTTAACTGGGGAAGAGAGATGGAACTTAGAGGTGAGTTATGACTGTCATGAACGGGAAGCCTACATGTAACTTTTCTTCAGGATGATTGGTTTCATCTGTCCGTCAGTCATGCACCTATGTGTGTTCTCCACCTCAAACAAAATATGATGGACTAATCACAACTTAATTACAGTTCAACGGAATATGATATAATAGTAATATCTGGAATTTATTTGAGAAAGGCACAAACATTATATTTTTTGCGGCTTTGACTGAAAATGAATCAGTTCACATGACTGAGGTCAATCCTCAGAAACACCTCTTACCTGAGGAGGAGGAGGAGAAGGAGGAGGTCAGAGTGTAATACACTTCACGTAAGAGGAAGGATAGCCAAGGGAGCAGGCAGTCAAGCAACCAAAAAGCAACTGTGAAATATAATGCAAAAAATCTTAAATCAATTGCGGTACAATGCAAAAGAATGGCCTTTCAAATTCATTCATTCATAAACCGTTTCTGTTTTGAGACAAGATGACCCAAAACTAGCAAAATTGTACTTGATAAGATTTCCTAAAATAAGACAATATATCTGAATGCAAGCAAATAAGTCTTATTCATAAAATTGGTTGTTATTCAGTTTATTAATGAAATTGGTCACTCAAGTGCAAAAACGATTTTTTTTTTCTGTAAATACGCGCTTGTTACAAGACTTCTTCTGTGACACCTTTCTGTGTATTTGCAGCACATTTTATGCTAAATAAGTATAATCAACACAATACCTGGGAAAATGGAACCTGGGAGCCGCTTGGTACGTCACCTCCTGCTACCCATGTGCGACACTGTCTGTGTGTGTGTCTATCTACTGTAGCTATCTGTCTGTCTTTGTTTCTTATTTCAGTCATCTCAGTTCAAATACGCAACATGTTTAGAGCTCATTGTGTCTTGCAGCAGACTTACCACAAGCTATGCATGCAAAAATATAACCGATTTGGTTCCGCCAGTTCGGCTTGTTTTCCTGTAAAATTGAAAATGAAACATTACGCGTTGACAAGAAACTATGGAAGTCTTTAGACGACGTGCATAATCTTTTTTTCTTCTTTTCGTTATCTCGAGATCAAAACAAGTCGTGATCTCGATCATAACCAAAGTCGTTATGTTCGATCGCGACTTATTTTTTTTCTTATTCTTTTAAGACATCTTTCAAACGTCACCCGGTAGCCATGGAGACGACCCGGACTCACCAGTTGGTCGGTAATGAAACTGTTCAATCTCACTATAATTTCTCCGACGGCATACCTGCAAATTTTTGAGCTTCCTTTTCAAATGACGAACGCTAATATGACAATTTTCTAGCACCGACAGACAGTGTTATTTCTTTGTATCCATAATTCGGGGCAATATGAGTATATCTCGACTTTTTCCCACATTTTGAAGTCTAACTTGGTTTTACAAACAACTGCAATTAATACTACCACTTATGATATTGATGCACCATACTTTTACTTTACTGTGCAATATACACTTATTTACTTTTTCTGTAACTTTTGGACAATGGTACTTTACTAGATTCCTGTACAGAGATTGTCTATCTTATTCTATTTTATTTAGTCCCAGTAAAAATAATTATTAGTTTATCATCCTTTCCATCAGAAACAAGTGATGAGGGAGGGCGAATTTTTTTTTATTTTTATTTCTTAGAAAAAAGATAAGTTTTCAACATCAACAGTAAACAAAAGGAACAGCAACACATGTATGACATATGGGCTTATCTGCAAAAATATGAAAAGAAAATATTTTTCAAAAATGTTTTATTCAACATTTGTGAACGCCGGCAGTGGAATTTACACAAGAAAATACACTTTTAAATTTTTTTTTTTAAATCGATGCGGGTTAAATTCGCCACGCGGGCGGGGATGATAAACTATTTTTTTTTTACTGGGCCTTATTAGAATATGTTTAATAGTGCCGTAATTTGTTTTACAAAAAACGAATTTAGCCCGCATTCATTTAAAAAAAAATGTAAAAGTGTATTTTCTTGTTTAAATTCCACTGCCGGCGTTCACAAATTTCACAGGCAGACGATAGAAACCAATTGCCGCGCATTTGTATTCTTCCACCCCAATATTTTCTTTTCATATAAATTTTGCAGATCAGCAATATCATATATCTGTTGCGGTTCCTTTTGTTTACAGTTGATATTGAAAACTGTTATCTTCCGTTATCTTTTTCTAAGAAATAATAATAATTTAAAAATTCGCCCTCCCTCATCACATGTTTCTGCTTGAAAGGATGATAAACTGGTGATTTTTTTTTTACTGGGCCTAAAATCTGATGCATTCGTCCATGACGATGATACTAAACCTCGAGAGCATGGGATGTGACATGGGTTCATGTCGAGATCACGAGGAGAAGAAGAAGAAGAAGAAGATCCCGTGATCTCGAGGTCACGGTCTTTGGTTAGGCCGAGATCACGAGGAGAAGAAGAAGAAGAAGAAGAAGATCCCGTGATCTCGAGGTCACGGTCTTTGGTTAGGCCGAGATCACGAGATAACGAAAAGAAAAAAAAGAGCATGCATGTCCTCTGCATACATCCGTAAGAAACAGGAAAACCAAGAATCTGTTATCCGGCTTGTAGTTATTCAGAAAGTCGTAGGTGGTTGTTTTTTGTGCCTTATTTGTATTAGTAAGCAGCTTCCAGCGGCGTCAAAACGCTCTACGATCTACACTGTTTTAGTTGGACGTACTGCGTTTTACGTTGCTCTGTATCTACGTATAATCTGCGTCTGGTCGTGATTTTAATTGCATGTATGGTTTATTTAACACTTTTAAAATCTTTTTAAAAACGGTGTACCCTGCCTCTAGCCCAGTGATGCTGGAATTGGCTTCCGTGACGCAGAGGGATAAAGCGATATACATAATGGATGGATGGAGAATAACAGCCTGCTGTCTCCGTACTGCATGCCTATAGTAGTTCAACACGCGTGATGCTTACCTGATTGTCCATGATTTCTTTATTTCCTAGTCGTTAGATGTTTCCTCAAATCGTTGCACATCAACGAAAGCGAAAGTGGAGTGACAAAGTAAACGGGAAAAGGCGACGTGGAAGATTGTTGCTGACTCACAGCTGCTTTATTCGCTGACTGAAGTTGGCGTTTTATTCGCGGATTCTTTTTCGTATAGCAAGTTGAAAGGTGTTTTCATTATGGAGTCATAGTAGTACCATAAAAAGAATAAATCTGCAAAAGAATAACAAAATAAATGTTGGTTAAGAAAGCAAAATAAATACAACTGCAAATAAAATAAGAATTTAAATGCTTTTCTTTATTGTGTTTGTTTTTCCCTATTGATTTTGCATTTCTCCTATTGCTTTTACTTTTCCTTCAAAGCAGTCGATCAACTTGCGTTGGGCGGGCAGTTCATACATTTCACGTGATGTCAAATTCGAGGCCGAAGTTCGCAGCTCCTTGTTCCGGTTTTCCGGTCCTCCTTAAATGCTTCGCACCCCGATGTATTGACGCAATCGTGCCTGTAGGGGGACCGTTGTAATACCTAAGCTTGCCTGTACCAGGCAAATATCGACTTCTCGATCAGTACACGTCAGGTACCCCACAATATAGAAAAAGTGACATTGTCATGGCGCAAACTGATTTAATACTTTAAAACTCAGATGGAAACAAGGCATGTCATACTATAACGCACAAAGGTATGATTTTATTTCAGCATTCAATTATACCATATATTTTTATCACATTACTAAGACAAGGAAGTTAAGATTCACAAAATTTAAATTGTTCAAGCACTAAAATTAAGTTCAAATAAATCTTAATAAACAAAGCTGTCTTCATAAACTAATTAATTGTATACGCTTTAATTATGAAGACAGCTTGTTTAAGTGTCTAGAGATAAAGTGGGTGTATCCTGGCTGGGTGATAGGGGTGGCACTTTGTGACTCAGTGGTAACAGCTGGTGACGCAAATAGGGAATTATTCGTAGGCCGGACAGTTCCAACATACTGCTACTGGCATATGAAAACGTATGAGACGCTGATGTTTTGCATAGCTTTTGAAGGTAAAAGGCTAACCAAATCCCAACTTCTCTTATCAGATCACACTACTCACCGCGTACCTGAAGTAGTTTTAGCCTGGCCCTGGAGTATTTTCCCCTGCAAAGAAGTATGGAAACATAGCTTTTGTGTTACGGAGGATCACAAAGGAATAGAGTCCTAACATTGACACGATGTTGCATTTATTCCTTTGTAACCTTTTTTGACAACCACAATGGACCGCCCCAATCGATTCCCACATCATCTACGGCAGCCCCGATGTTCCACCTGAGCCTCTGCAGGCGTGGGATGAGGTAGCAGCAGGAACGTCCTCCTCTTCTGGCATCGCCAGATCATCGTTTGTGCTTCTTGCATTTTAATTTTGGGTGCGCAGTTCAAAAATATAAGTTAAAGTGTTGTCTTTGTTAAAAAACAACAGAACCTACAGTTTTTTAGGCGTTTTAATATTTTCAAATAAACGGCAACTGGGCTGTTATCTTTCTACATGGCACAGTTCAGATTCCTTACCAGGCTGCAGACGATTCAGCTCTTCTGCCCGCTGCGCTGCCCACACTGTGCCCAGTATACACTCCTTCTTTGGCATCGGCACATGGTGATGATGTCTTATGCCCTGGCTTGTTCTGACTGGTTGAATTGTTGCTTCATCTGCCTCTGCTGTTGGGTGACTGAGGCCCTAACCCCCAAAGGCGCCATCTGGGCGTGTAAAAGTAGTTAGCTTGTTGAGTCCTTGGCCCAGCGTGTGATATGCTACCTTCCATTTACCTTAAAAGTCGAAGTTGGGAATGACAGCACACCCCGCTTGCCTGTACAACCAGAAAACAGTACAAGCTACAAAATCAAGATGGACGCCACCCGGAAAAAAACTTTGACATACTTGCTCTTTTGGAGTACAAAGAACTACAGAGGATATATGAGGTCCAGCTCAGAAAAATGGAAGAAAGGAGGTGCAGAAGGTGTTTGTTTTATTTCAGTATATTTCACTGTGTAAAAAATAACATCTCGCCTATAAATAAAGTGACTAGTGGCTCAAATGGAAACAGCCACTAAATGAGATATGTATAATGTAAATTTTTTTATTATTGATGCCAATAAGTACTTAAGATTTCTGTCATATACAAATGAATGACCATCTAGGCACATATTGCCAGAACAAACTGGACTTTATGTGTAGAATAAAACAAAGAATTGTGAGGGGTCAACACTGGATGCACAGATGTGAAGGCAAGGAGGAACAAGGGCTGGCCTACACACTGGGGAAGATAAGGGGACATAACAGCACTAAGTACAAACATGAATTATGGGGAATGCAACTAGGGACTGATACATAGGCAGACACTTAAATACACAGGGAGGTAGGAAAATCATAAGCAGGCGCAGGTCATTAACAATATGTCACACATTAGGAAACACGGGATACAAAACAGTATTAGGAAACCTAGGGATTCCTAAATTAACAGGATGGTCTGCAGAGACCTCTGCTGGCCAAATGGGAGCATGACAGCAATTGATCATAACAATTTCAAATAAGATTAAAAAACTGTACAGATCCCAAGCAAACTTTGTCCAGCCAGAGCTAGTAAAATTAATTTCAAATAGAAATAATACAGTGATAGTATACTGTCAGATATTTTTTGCTTAAATATAGTTTTTCTCTGACTTAGGAAACTGATATCTGCTGTGCTGTGGTCAACACAGTGTATCTTCCTGAAGACTGGAACGGAGTGGCACTTTTTTGCACCATTTTCGAGTCACACATGGATGATCTCACTTTTTTGCACCATTTTCGAGTCACACATGGATGATCTCACTTTTTTGCACCATTTTCGAGTCACACATGGATGATCTCACTTTTTTGCA
>JABFDZ020000043.1:6921221-6935815 GCA_019775955.2 Pollimyrus isidori
GCATAAGGCGCCCTTCACCGCGTCCTGTACGTATCCGTGTACGAGTCTGCATAAGGCGCCCTTCACCGCGTCCTGTATGTATCCGTGTACGAGTCTGCATAAGGCGCCCTTCACCACGTCCTGTACGTATCCGTGTAAGAGTCTGCATAAGGCGCCCTTCACCGCGTCCTGTACGTATCCGTGTACGAGTCTGCATAAGGCGCCCTTCACCACGTCCTGTACGTATCCGTGTACGAGTCTGCATAAGGCGCCCTTCACCACGTCCTGTATGTATCCCTGTACGAGTCTGCATAAGGCGCCCTTCACTGCGTCCTGTATGTATCCATGTATGAGTCGGCCAGGAATCTACAGCTCTGGGGGTCCTTGCCCTTCCAGAACACACTAACCACATGAGTCCAAATTGATGTCCAAAGTGTCAGGGAGCAAAGCCGTGCCCATTACCATGGTATCTGCCTATTGACTGAACTACAATTAAAACAATTGGATGGTAAGATGGTTGTGTGTATTTTAAGTGGTTTTGGCCTCATTTCTAGGTACGGACAGCATGGAATCCATTACATAGATTCAGGATACTTGGGGTTCAAGCCATTTTTTGTGGCCCCCAGGAAAGGAACAGTCTGGGTAAGTCATGAACATACATCCATACATCCTACGTCCTTCTACAGAACAGCGTCTCCTGGAGACCATGCAGGATGGGCTGCTCCCTCCGAACTACATGTCTGAGTGATTAAATGTGTAAGTGTCACGTTCTGAATGACACACATCCCTCCTCCCGTTGGTGTGTTTCAGAGCATGTCTTATTCCGACTGGCTCAACACCTGCGTGCTGAGCGACAGCACCGGCGAGATGATCGTGGTCCTGCTGCCCGACACGTCCTTGAACCCGGCCAACCTGAAGCGCACCTCCGACCGGCGATTTGTGCGTGACGTAGCCGCGTGGCGCGGGGTCCATGCCCCCCGACCGCCGTCGGCCCCGCGCTTACCTCTTTGTCTCTCCCGGGCAGCCAGTACACAGGGCAGAGTTGGTCCCGTTCGGCTCGGGGAAGGAAGGCGCGGAAGCGAGGGAGGAAGAGAATGGCGACGCCAGTAACGGGCCAATCAAGGAGCCGCAGACCTACGGGGAGCTCATTAAGAAGTACTGCCTCCATTTCCACGATATGGACCTGGTGAGTGTCACTGCCCGGGTCACCGTCTCGCCACAGAGGGCTTTTGTAATCCACGTACGGCCGCTTGTCACACGCCATTACACACGGCCGCTGAGTTGCAGAAGGACCGTGGATATATGGGGTTAATTACTCTGCGGACACACCCGAGCGAGCCGTCGGTGTCTGCTGATTGGGGGAGGGGCGGAGTTACTGCCAGAGGTACCGCCTCTCGTCATCCGGGCGGCTAGCAGCTAGTGTGGACTCGTCCCTGGGGTAGATTAACAGCTGCATCCCTCATTAATTAATCTTCCTGCCCACCACCCCCTCCCCTCAATCATCTGTTCCCATGTGTTCTACCAAAGTAGAACCACTACAGACAGAAACACCCCCCACACACACACACACACACCAGTCCACACCCTGTAGTAGCCCATTACCCAGGATATCATGTCTGGTGACGACTCCTTCGATGTCGAGCACTGTGGAGGTGGGCTGGCGAGCCTGGTGTGCAGGCTAAAGTGTTCCCGCCTCGCCCTGAGTCGCACTGGAAGTGAAACGGAGCAGCTGCTCCAGTGAGGGAGCCAGATTTACCGCCGCGCCGTGAGTGGAGCGTGAGCAGTGGCAGGACGCGGCCTTCGGGCTGTCGAGGGGGATCCTGACGTCACGGCCCCTGTCCTTTTACCAGAGGAGCTTCAAGAACGCGCTGCAGAGGCCGTCGGTCAAGCGCATGCTGGCCACAGAGACGAAGGGCCCCGTGTCCTTGGACAAGATGCCACTGGAATCCCTGCACAAGGTGGGTTTGCGTTCCCCTCTGCACAGGAAGAACAGTCTGTATCCCTCGGCACAGTCGAAGCACCGGCACAGCCCTCTGCAGAGTATCGCTGCAGTGATTTATTCGCATTTATATTATTATTTTATTATTGTGCTATTTTACCTTATCTTTTGTCTTGCACTGTCTCGTCATATTGCACTGCTGTTTTTCCGCACTGCGCTGTGGTTCCTGCACTGGTCCTCTCCCCTATAACTCGGGCAAAAGAATTTCACTGTGTCCCTGGGACACAAACCTGAGATGAAATCCCATTCGGACCTTAATTCAACACGATGCTGGGAGAACAGCACTATAGTACCAGTAGTAGCGAGATAGAAGACAGGTTAGCACCTCCTGCTATTCGTTCTTTTATTATTATTCTTTTTTTTATGTATCAGACGATGAAAGGGCTTCTGTTCCCCTCGGGAATCGGGTGTCTCTCTCCCCTGAAGTCAGCAGGCAATCATTGGCCACCTTGGTCATATAGGTTTTGCATCTGTCCTCCATAATGGAGAACACGGCCCGGATCTCTGATCGCTGGCGATGAAGACAGATAAAGAGTAATGGAGCGTAAAATGAAGGAACGTCACCGCGGGTCATACCAGTGAAAACGTGGGGATGGAAGACTGCGTGGAGGGGTAGAGGGAAGCAGGCCCCTCCTGTCATCCCCGTTTATGGACATGGAGATCCAGGCCCGGTCACCCTGCCTCTTCTCTTCTTTAGGCATATTCTGACCTTATTGTGTCCTGTGATGCGCCTTTAGAATTGATTGCAATCTTGGTTTAAAAAAAAAGGAAAATGAAAAGGAAAAATAAATTTTTCTGAACCTCTAAGAGATAATCATGGCTGTTTAGAGGGAGATGCTGAGCCGATACGTCTGTAACAAGTACGTCGTTCTACGGTACAACAGAACTGCACCTTCTGGGATGCCGTAGGACAGAGGTGGGCAATGTTATCCGCAAAGGGCCGGTGTGTATACAGGTTTTCGGGATAGCCTGTAGGTCAGCTGTTCAAACCCAGGTGTGAGGACTCTTCAGCCAATCAGTCTTCTAATTAGTGATCTAATTAGGGAGTTGCAGCAAACACCTGCATACACACCGGCCCTTTCTGGATGAGATTGCCCACCCCTGCCGTAGGATGAGTTCGTGACTTTTCTTCTTTCTCTGCCCTGCCGCCACAGGTACGGCTAAATCCCAACCTCAGTGCGCAGAGCTGGGTGCTGTCGGCGGGACACGCGGGCCTGGTACGCGCCCACTGCCTGCGCGCCATGCACAGCCCCATCGTCCATAAGATGGCGCAAGAGAGCCAAGCGCAGTTCGCCGCCATGTTCGTGTCCCAGGGAGCCGCGGCCGACGAGAGCGTCGCCACAGCGGTCCGGCACAGCACCGAGACCGTGGTGGAGCTGTTGTGATGTCACGGCAGCCTTGCCCCGCCCCCTCGGACTTGGCAGGGACAGTGCAGATGGCAGAAGCTCACCTCGACCGGTCTCCTTGGCTGCTTTTGTACTCCTGCTTTGGTTTTTATACAGATTTAAATTATTTTAAGTGGGGGGGCAAAACACTATTTTGATAAAGCTCAGAATTTTTTTTAAATGCATAATATATATATTTTAGCATAAACTTGTCGTTTGATTTGTCGCTGTGACGGTTCCGGACACTTGGAGCTTCACCGAAAACCAAAAGCATTTTGCGTTGCGTTCACCCCGAATGCTGACCCATTCACTTCCAGCCTAAATTAAACTGCATCTTTTTTAACTTGCACCTGGGTTTAGTCCTGTTGTCATTTTTCTTCCTTCGCACTGACTTTAGTTGTATATGAGCAAAATGATCGTTTAAGTAGAAGGTGGCTTTTTGTATATTTGTCAAAGTATGACAGGAATAACAGCAAGCGCCATTAAGGTCTTTCTAATGTGTGTGTGTGTGGGGGGGGTCTTTTCTGTAGTTTTCTGGGGTCTTCACCATTTAAGGACTGGCAGTGAGCATGACTGAGCACGCGTGCAGTAAAAGCCGCTATAATGTCCCGGCAGTGAAGAATCCATCCTGTCCCGCCTTCCGGCACCAGGCCCCCTAAGATTTATCCCTGCGATGCTGATCGGCCGGTCTTATCTTAAACTGTTTTCTAACTTCTCGCCTTAAAGCTGACATGCTTCAGGAATCTCTAACCCCCTGATTTTTATTTAACCCCTTTGCGCTGAGTTTTGTTAATCCACAGCTACATCAGTTGGTGACACTTTAATTGAGGGGGACAGGAGTAACTTGCTAACCCAATTACTATTCAAGTACTAATCATGAGTAAATATGAGGGACGTGAACCATGAGCAACTGCGTGAAATACATTATTAGTGATGAACGAACATGGACTCAGTACAAAACTAACACTTAATTTCTGGTTAATATATTAAGAAAGTACTACTGCATAATTTGTGCCCCCTCAGGTATAAAGGGTTACCCAGTGTATACACTTAAGTTCCCTTTTCCATGGAAGCTACAGGGCAGTGCCATGGTGGGCGGTGGTGCAGTGTGTGGCACTGTTGCCTGGGACCTGGGTTTCAGCCTTTGCTGCGATCCCATGTGTGTGGAGAGTGATGTTCTCCCTGTGTCGTTGTGGGCTCTCCTCCAGGTACTCCAGTTTCCAGTCCAAAAACATGCTGACCTGACGTTAATTGGAGTTACCAAATTGCCCATAGGTGTGCATGTGTGGTTGGATGGTGTGTGAGTGTGCACTGCGATGGGTCGGCGCCCCATCCTGGGTTGTTCCCTGCCTTGCGCCCATAGCTTCCAGGACCCTGGATGAAAGCTAAAATAGACTTGCTAAGTTTTACTTTCCTGGAAATACATGCAGATATCAAGAGAACCAGAGCATTTTCATGCTTCATTTAACCTAAATATTTATAAATTCTTCAAAAAGATCTGCAAAAAACTGTTAATCTTTATAGATTTTAACATTAAACATTGAACTATTATTATTATTATTATCAGATGAGTCAGTAAAATATGTCTGCTGCCCTATTATAATTATCTGCTGAATTCAAGTTAATTAGGCATATTGCTATTGGAGGTATTACAGATGACCTTAGGAATATGAAATCTTGTGAATGTTATTCCAGTGGTCTTCGCTATTTTGATGAAGGAGGAGAATGTTCTTATTTACCTTCACAGCCACTGCAATACCAAACTAACCCGACCTTGGAGATTTTTTATCAAATAGAGAAAATCAGTTACGCATCAAGATAATATTGTGGTCTTGGCGTGTAGATTTATGCCTATAAGTAGACCCAATACGATTTCTTTGAGGATTGGTAATTAATGAGCCTTACCTGTTAATTAGTAATTTTACTGGAACATACAATTGCATTTCATTCAGCTCGTATCTCAGGCCACCGATTTTTAACAGACGGTAAATGTAAACGCGGATTCTGGCCACAGAGGTGTTGGGCATCACATTTAATATCATTTTATTACACTTTGCGGCACACAAATTCAGATTTAATGAAAACGCTTTCCAAGTAAAACATTCGCCGCGTGAGTTTTAATTCAGTTTACAAAAAACAAACATACAGACAAACACAAACATACATACAATACCAAACATCTTTGTATAGGGACGCGGATCATATTTATACAGTGACATCACCATAAAACGGATACACTTACATCTTAGAGACATTTCTGACAGTTAATATTTTAGACGGTTTCACAAAGCAGTCGTACACCAAAACATACAATGTTTTTTTTATTATTTAGCCTACAACTCGCGGTAGATCACGGAGTTGTCAAATAATACACCAAGTTGATGAACAGGTTAGAATTTAGTATACAAACGGCAGAATGTATAAATATCGTACATTTTAGGTTAAACAGAATAGTTTGTCTAAGTTTAGATAAAATGAGAACTATGCAAAAGTGGGTCACTTTTTAGTAAATGATTTAGAAGAATCTCATGAAAGCCATTTGCTCAACTGAATATTTTTCTGCCATTAGCCACAAGTCTCCTTAAAAAGATCTGTGTGGACAAATAAACAATCTATGTAATATTTAAGAGTTAAATGGGATAAAACATGGAGAGGCACCTCTCGTTTGTTGAGGAGCTTGTTTAGGTAAAGTGGGACAGTGCTTTTTTTGTAGAGAGGCAATATATACTTAATATATTTTATTTACCAAGAAAACAAACCATAAATAAATTGTAAGATTTTGTTCATAAAATCCAGCTACTTCAAATAACTAATTGTTTTTATTATTATTTCGTGAAATCTCCATTAAACATTCCTTGGTATATTTTGCCGAATTTCAGTCGGAGGGGTGTGCTGTTCCCTTTGTATTTTTACATGTAAATAAGGTAGATCGGGGGTACCCAACTCGTCGATCGCGATTATGAAATCAGTGAAATATTGTGTTATATCCTTATCCGTATCGCGATCTACCCAGAAACATTGGTCGAACATTGGACGAATTGGGTACCCGCAATCTACATTATGTACATGTAAAAATGTGTCCCATTTTACCGGAAAAGTAGCTTGCTTTCTCACTTTTACTACCGCCTTCAGCAAAAGTGGGACAGCACTAAACACAAAAGCAAACAAAAATATATTTCCCCAAAATGTGCTTCATTTTTAAAACAATCCCCAGCCTTTTTTTCCCAAAAGTACAACATCTTAAACAATATACCCCATTATATGCTTCTAGCAGCCGTATTTCTTCTTCTTAATTTCGAAAGAGTTATTTTGTTTGTCAGTCCACTTGCCTGCAAAGCCTGTCTTGAAATTCTGAACACAGCCGTGAAAAATATGTCACACCAATGAAAACAGATGGTCAAGACCAAGTCCTGTTGTAGTATTATTTTAGCACTGTTTGTTTTCAGTGGTTGTTGATTTTTTAAAGTACTGTAGCATAGGGCAAAGCTTATCCGATGTTCCAGTTTTGCTGAACTCATACTACTTTCGGGTATTTGCATACACATTTAGCGTTTTACCTCTGGAGTGTCTCCTAATTAAAACTGGCAGTCATGCTATTCTTTATTTCCCACCGTAGTTTCATTATTATAAGTTCTTTGTAAAAAGAAATATGACAAATATTCACTTTAACAGGTTTAAATCTATCTTGTATCAGTTTCGGGTTTTTTTTTTAAACTTTATTGTAGTGTCTAGTTTATTGTAGGCCTACTAATCTAGCATGTCTTCCAAACGCCAGTTTAGTTAGTTTACCAGTTAAAATGAAGCTTAAATATACATACGGGTTTCCAGATATTTCAGCCAACGATTAACGTTGATATAGCTATTTGGATTTGAAGTTTTTGTAACCTTTTGATTCGTAAATTATCTGTTCTATATTTTGTCTTTTGTAACGTTCTCCTGTTAAAATTCAATACCGTTATCCTGCTTCGCGACATGTGACTGGATTGGCTATTAAAGTGACAAGAAACAAAGAAGGGATTTCCTAGTCAAAGTCGTTTTCATTCTAATGCCGTCTTATTTGATCATTTTATTTTTAAAAAAAATCTGCTACAGTATCCCTCTGATCAGAAATAAAAAAGATTTTAAAAACAATAAACAAGAACAATCCGTGTTTAATCTGAATGACAGAAATATGAGAAAATCGTTGGTCATCATCTTTAGGTTTCATTTTGATTGCTTTATTCGTTGACTTTTAATTTGGTTTACAAATGAAATATTTACATCTAAAATATATCATTTCCTTATATCAAAATTGACCAAAATATAGACTTCTGCAATAATATTCAGTGATAAATAGCAGCTAAGTCCTCAGTTTGTAATATTCCTATATTGGCAGTCTGATTTGTAGGCATTTCAACCCAAAATATGTCCCCAACATTGCTAGAATTAACAAGAATGCATCAGCCACTTCTCTTAAAAAAACGAATTCATATTTTTATACTGCCGCCACCACAATGTGCGATGTTCTACATCAACAATCCGATAAAGGCATCAAACACGACAAGTATGGCAAGTATCTGCATATGTTGCAAGCAAATTGTGTCGCCATGACGTCACGGAACGTCGTTTGACCGTTGTTGCTCTTGGCACAATACACATCACTGTACATATTTTTTGTTTCCTCTTATATATGCATGTTTTTCTTTTTTTGAGTTACATTTACAAACACGCCTGGACGCTGAACTCGCCCGGAGAGGCACATGTGAGGGTGGGAGAGGGTGTGAAACCTCTGCGGGCTCTGTCCAGCGCTGTGAGTACACCAGAGCGCTGTGAGTACACCAGAGCGCTGTGAGTACACCAGAGCGCGGAGTATTCCAGACCTCTGGAACGCAGTTTAGACATTGATGGTGGAATGCAACCGGAAGGGAAGCGTCACGTAGTGGAGGGGAGAGAGCGTTACACACTCATGGGGCAAAATGTACTGTCTTCTGGAGTGACTATAATCTTAAAGGTGGAGATCGTACTTTACACAGTGGTGTTTGCATTAATGGCAAGTCTTATTGTTTTTTTTCCTAAGTTTTTATTGTGGACTGTCTTCTCTGAAAGTCTTTCATTATCCTCGCACAGTAAGATACTGTACTTGTGAAGATTTTCCTCTCAAATCAAAGTCCCTACGCTGAAAGCTGGTGCGTCATGTTTCACGCAGTGTGCATCTTTAGGATGGGCTAACATATGTAGCACCATTAATGTGACCTAGCTGCCTCTTTGTTTTATATTCCTGGTGTAAATCGAGCTGGTAAGTTTGCAGTTTTTAAGCTCTTGTTTGGTGAGCGAGCCTCGGTTATTCCATTGTTATAATCTGGGGGGGTGGCCTGTGTGTGTAACGTATCTAATGAGTTTCTTTGCTTTCTTTGGGTGGCGGGAGCTTTGTGTCATTTTTTTTCCCACTAAAAACTCTTCTATAGGCACATTTCACCACTGTGTTATCCCACCTAAGCGTGTGATTTGGAGTAGGACCAGGGGTCTAGTGACCGTTTCGATCCGAGCAGCAAACGCTGGTGTCCTCCACATATGTCCCACTGCCTTGTCCATTTCTCCTGCCCCTCCCTTACTCACTGTCGCTTTTCTAACACGTGCCAGGAAATGAGAGCTGTCCTTGTGCCATATCTGTGTGCAATCATAAGGGAAAAAGCAATATTGGCCAACGAGGGAATTTTCCCACCAAACTGCCAAGGTGAATATGGATTCGAGAGGCCGAAACTACTACTCAGTATTGGATTTGATTTTTTTCCAGAAATCGGACAGATAAATGCCTTTGGCTTGGCAACGAGCTCGTTTGATGTCGCTCTACGAAGGCCGATGGACCGAAACACTTTCCGACTTTAAGATGTTGGTGCTCTTAGGCGTAGATTCCAGTTCTGGCTTGGAATGCCTTTGGTGGTGATTACAATGAGCATGTGACTGACACTGGTGAGCCACAGTAGGCACCCTCATACCTCCGAGAGGCCTGCCTGCAGCTGTGAAGGCCTCAGTCTACGGGGTCCTGGCAATGCACACAGCGCTCCATGTCCTCTGTGTAGGGCTCCACTTGGATGGTCGTGCTGTAGAAGCCAAACTTGGTCTGAAGGATCTCCGTGGCTTCCTTCAGGACACTCTGAGGGTCTGCATTCTCTTCTGGGGAGGAAAACAGAAACAACATCGACGAGATTGACCTGATAGGAAGGGGAGGGGGGGTTGTTCATCAGAAGGCAGGAAGTCGACATGCTGAAACTGAACTGCCCGGGAAATGCCCAGTGCTGCCCACAGCCGTGTCTCACCTATGGCCACATGTACAGAAAGCAGGGTCTGTCCCAAGGTCAGAGCCCAGAGGTGTAGGCTGTGCATGGCCTTCACTGCCCTGAGTGACAACAGCACCTCCTTCACAGAGTTAAACTCCACCCCTCTTGGTGCCCCTGTATGGAGAAAGAGAAGGAAGGGTGACTATGGACCATGCATGCAAGTATATCTGCAGGTCTTCGCTTTGCCTACTTTAGGTACAGGCTGAAATAATTCAGACTGGTCTCTCAATGCTAAAGTTGTTTATGATTTAAGAAGCTGAGGTTGGCCTATATTGAAAGTCCTTAGAACTGTGAGTGGAGCCTGTAGTAAGATGTTCTGAATAAAATAGCTGTAAGTTAGTTTTAGCAAATTTAGAGGGTCCAACTTGGGAGGATATGTTAAAAGAGATTAGTAATCATTAGAATCATTTGAAGCGTAAGTCGAAACGAGAGACTCTGGTTGGGAGTGTTCTGTGTATTAAGGGGGGCAGGAGGCTTGAGGCTGATCTGCTCCCTGCCAATGCTGAAAGAAAACCGACGCCATTGGCCAAAAAAGTATGATGAGGGTTCATCCGAAATGGCAGGGGCGTTACCTTCCATTAATATCCTGAAGACGTCTCTAAGTATCGTGATTGTGGTTCCCAGGACGAACACAGAGAACAGGAAGGTACAGATGGGATCTGCTATCTTGTATTCAGGCTGAGAAGATATAGAACTATTGTAATGCATCGATTCACCGCAAAACAATCACAGATGCCGTACTTAATACTCCAGGTGCAATGATACACAATGGTTCTGAAATGAAGCCTTGTACTTGGATCGGCTTCTTAGAGCAGGTTTGGCTACTTTGTTCAGGAATGGCCATCAGTAGAACAGAATAAACGTGCCGGGAGATAAAGTTACTGGATCTGTGTTGTTACACAAGAACCGCTCACTTAGGATCCTACATCGGCATGTGCATACTGACCCGAAAGTAAATGATGGTGGCCGCTACCATGACCCCCACGCTCTGAAGCAGGTCGCCCACCACGTGGATGAAGGCGGCCCGCACGCTGGTGTTGCTGTGACCTCCCAGGGCGCCAGGGAAGTGGGAGTGGCCAACCGGGCTGGCACCTCCCTCTTCTATCTTGTGGTAGCCTGAACCGTGGTTGTGGAAGGTGGTAGAATGGTGGAGAATATAGGCCATTCTGAGGGAGATGGCAGAAGAATGAAGGAGAAGACTGGGGAATTCGTACTGTACAGTTTCACGCGAACATGACAGGTAGACATGTGCTGTGCAAAAAAGTCTCAGGCAAGGAAAATGATTTAAATGATGTTCATGCTGGTGTGAAACTATGAAATGATGTCTATTAATGTAATTATGCATGTTAGTGTAACTATTTCTGAATGTGTGCAAAAGTCGCCACAGAATTTGCAGTAATCATCCGGCACACCGATATATTTTTGACCTGACCGCTGGCTCACCTCATTTGGCTAATCAATACCTCGCTGACTTTTTTTCGGTAATTTAAATGATGAACTGAGTGAGTCGGATGTGAAATGTAACAAATGCATGGGATGACTGTAGTGTCCCTGAGGAGAGGTTTGGGAACTGAAGCGGTGATCATCTAAGCATCCAACAAGATCTGAGTACCTGTCCGGAGAACAGAAGACATTTTTGTTGTGCTTTTATTGGGTCGTTCTTAATTTGCGTATGTTCTAATGCTAGATCGTGTTTTTCTTCTGAGCAGATAGACCCTTTCTGCCCAGATAGCTTCCTTCACCTGTAGAATAGCACTGTACTTGTATTTGACCACATCTGTATATTATGGAAGTTTTACACGGTTAGCGGTTTGCGGTCGATGTCACTGTGCTTATTCGATAGCGATCGCAATTAGCCATTAAAGCAAAACCTCACAATAATGTAGGGAAAAATTAAACAGGGGCTCACATGATGTTAACCAGGACTGCGCAGCCGGAGGTGATGAGCATCACGTCACCCTCGATCTCGTAGTCGTTCCTGACGATCCGCTCGATGGCGAGGTAAACCAGAACTCCTGTCACCACCCAGATGGACAGAACTGACACCAGGGCACCCAGGATTTCTGCAGGAAACAGGGAGTGACATCTTCAGATCTATTGGAGGGGGGAGTCCAACACCTGGGGGTTTGGGGGCCTGGGGCAGAACCTCTCTGTACCATCACGTCGTTTGGTGATCCTCTCAGCGGTAGCCAGTGGTACCTACGTTTCCATATTACACCTGGGAGGGGGGGGGGTGAGTGAGCCACGGGCTGGCAGTTCAAGGATCTTGCTGTGAACTGCGCAATTTGAAGACCATGAGGGTTCAGAGATGATATATAACATCATGCACTAATACGAGATAATATTTCAGCTGCAATTGTGATGTCAGGAGCAGGTTATCTCCTGCTTAAATGAGCAGAAACAGTAGTGAGGCCCCCTGTGAGTGATCAGCATAAATAAATATTGCCTCCATGCACAGAATGAGCCATAAAAGATGTTTACTGTACAGAGGTTAATTATGCCTAAGCTGATCACACGCTTCCCGAAAAGAAGTTGTATATTTATGCTTTTCCAGTGTGCGGCAGGTTATTGACTATGAAAGTAATTAAGATTAATTAGCTCACTTAGTAGCACGACAGCGAGACTGGGGCTTGGGAACTGGGTCATACCTGGGGCACAAAATTGGCTTTTTAACAGGACTGGGGGGGGGTGATTTGGACTAAGCTGGCGTGCGTGACTCACCTGACCGGTGCCACCCGAAATTCATGACCTTGGTGGGAGGCCTGGAGGAGATCCACAAGGAGAAGAGGCTGACCATCATGCTGCCGAAGTCGGTGAGGAGGTGAGCTGCGTCCGTCATTATGGCCAAGCTGTGGGCCAGGTAGCCACCTGTGATGGGGAGAGACGCATCCCAGCTAGACCCACAGAAACCACAGTATCACATCACAGGAATTAGCAGGCTAATAAACAGCGTTGCACAGTGTTATGCTATATATGACGGAAAGCACAAACGGGGTAACAGTGTCCAGTACAACACCAGCGCAGACAGGATAATATTCAGGACAGATGGTTCGGCGATGTGAGAGTTGGTTGCATAATTTCAAAGGTCTATGGAAGGTGTTTAGGTAGATTGGGATTTGAAATCAGCCCTGGACTTTTGCCCGGACAGGCCCACTACACATACATACCCATGATAAAATTTGGCTAATGGGGGGATTCCCAATAAAAAAAAAATTGTCAGCTAAGGATGTTGGCCATTTAGCTGCCTCAGTATTTCGCGTAGTCTTAGTTCTGAGAACTAAGGTAACATTTCCCAATAACAGATTTTTAAAAGAGACCAGAATAACTTAGTTCACTTCGTGCTGACGGCCAGGTGCTCAGGCATCCCCCACCATGTGCCCCCCCTCAGAGGGACACTGTGTTCCTCTATATTTTGTAAGCTGCTGTTTCTTCTTGGAATTTAAATGACATCATTAGCCACTTTCCCACTGAAGTTCAGGAACCTAGTTCCTGGTTCCAGTTCCCTGGGCTGTAGTTCCTGGCCACTTTTGTGTGTTGCTTTTCCATCACACAACAGGAGCTTTATGCTAAATAAGCATGGGAGACACAAAAAAGGTTGTACATTAAACTTCATATAACTTCACAAAACTAAACCCCCACCCCAAAACGTTAGTTCTTTGGTAGTTCCTGGGTGGGTTAGTCATACGGTCCGAAAATAGAGGACAAATTGTGTCCTGCATTGGTTCAGAATGGGGCACAGCATTTTATTTATATGGCCTGCAACATGCATATAATTCTTTATTTCATTAGGCCAGCAAATCGATCTTTTGTTATCCGGAGAATAAAAATGATGGCCTGGCAAGTTTCACTGGAGGCAACCGGCTACATTAGACAAAGATACATCGGCTATCAGTTAAATTTTCTGATGCAGAAATATGGAAACGCAAGCAAAAAAAATGTATTGATGCATTTAATCAAACTGGCACAAAAATAATTCCTACTCAATAAATCTACTCAATTTTTGCTCCTCTACTTCAATCTCTGTTTCACACATATCTGCATAACTTTAGGATTAGCACTGGAGCTTTTGGTCAGCTAATCAGCATAGTTCTTCATTATAAGCCCCACCCAGTAGTTGCCTGCAACATAATCGGGACTAAAAAAAAGTTCAGGAACTGGGTTCCTGTGGTGGGAACCCGACGGGAGTTTTGGGTTCCTGAAAAAGGTCTTGGTTCCAGAAGAAAGGTCCTGCAGTGGGGAAGCACATTCTCTGAAGTGATTTATAAAATATATATGGAATTATGAAATACAGGGATCTGCTCTAGTTTTACAAATCCTCGGCCCGTGTCCCTTCTTATGTTTAACAGAGAAATCTCCTCAGTGCTGGAGACCAGCTAGAGTAACAGGGACACGGAGTCCCCATCTCATCCTTACCTATCACCTCCCCAATCATGAAGACCAGACAGACCAGAGAAGCGATGTACAGCTTCTTACGAGCCAGAAGCTTCTCCGGGGTCTCGCCCCCCGAGGGCCTACTGCCGTGGCAGTGGGCGCCGACGGGTTGTTTGAGCTCGATGGCCCCCGGTACGTCCCCATTCTCAAACGGGAAGCTGGGGTATCCTTGCTTGGACCCTGGGAAGGAGCTGGAAACAACGGAGCAGATTGAAACCCCATTTTTTTTGTCTACTAACATACTAACAGTGAGAAAAGTGCAAAGCATCACACTCCATTCGCCTCGTAGAAGACAAAGTCACGGTGTCTGTAGCTGTTATTTAGACTTTCCGAATATGTAAGCAAGGACCTAGATTCAGCTCATTATGCCAAACGGACTCAGTGATCATCAATTCTGAGATCCATTACCGGGGGGCGGGGGGGGGGGGGGGGGGGGGGGGGGGGGGGGGGGGGGGGGGGGGGGGGGGGGGGGGGGGGGGGGGG
>JABFDZ020000043.1:6935915-6950506 GCA_019775955.2 Pollimyrus isidori
CCTTTAACAGATAGCAGCCAAGTCCCCAGAGACCGGGACTTCATTACAGCATTGTTCCCTTTTCACGCCACATACACTGATCCCAGGTCGCATTTAAAAATTCAATCAGCACAGCAAACAAAGAGTGTGCTGACTGCCTTTACCTCCCCCCACCCCGAGAGGAACAGTGATGATGGGGCTAATGAGCTGGAAAAGCCTAATCATGACTTACACGACCTAGCCCCCCCACACCCAGCCACCCACCTGGGGACATAACAGTGTCGAGAGGAACTAGCCGAGCGGAAAAGAGAGTCTGTTTAATCACTCTGCCAGAGACATGAGGCGTGCTCGCCTCCCTGATGTGTGTGCGGGGGAGATCCCAGAATTAGCCACACACATGCATGCATATAATGTAACAATGTAAACCACGCCAAGGAGCCCCACACAGCCAATAATGCTTCACGGAAATTTCACTTCTGTTAACTGATTCAAGTTCATCCAAAAGTTTTAGAAGGTTTTCAGAATGAGTGATTCATCTTTAGAATCCTTTTTTTTCTTTTAGGTAGTGTTCGCGTAATCCAAAACGTACGGTGAATATCTAGTTAATTGTGATCTCACAGATACAATCTTATAATGATATACTTATTGGATTTTAATTAGCTCACAAATTTGAGAACATCTCAGACAATATACCCTCTTTCAGTCATATTATTGCTAATTGCTTCCATAATTTCAGATCCAGTATAACAGATCCAAAATGTGCAGACTCCATTGTCTATAGACACTTACTACACGCCTTTATAGATGTATCTATAGACACTTCCTGCACGCCTTTAAAGACCTGCCTAAAGACACTTCCTGCACGCCTTTAAAGACCTGCCTAAAGACACTTACTACACGCTTTTAAAGACCTGCCTCCTTGCACCTTAATGCTTTTTTTCCTCAGTGGTCACTTGATGGCAGGTGGATGCAGGACTGAAGCACCGATCCTATTAGATGTACACGTTTGCCATGTGTTTAGGTGGAATACATCATGCTTAACACTGTTAGCTTAATTTAGGGTGTGTGTTATATTTTATCTGATGTTTACTCAATTTTCAGCAATGTTTTGACTCGCACTCTGACTCGCACAGAGTCGTTCTGGTCGCCTCTCCCACACAGTCACCTGAGCTCCTCCCCGCATCTCTGGTCACTGCAGTGCACTGCTTACTCATTGACCAGCCTGGGAACCAGGCGGTGTTTGTAAAGTTGTAACTTTCCATACACTTTCCATACACTTGCCGCTTGTTTTCCACTAGAGTAACTGTGATAAAGTAGCCATGTTTAGAAGTAGCACCTTGAAAATATCCAGCACAGTCTTCCAATTAATGCCTGCAACAATGTGGATGTGTCCTTGGGGATTGTCCGCCTCATTTTCAGCTGTATCAGTTATTTGTTAAACTGAGCAAATCAGCCTCTGTCTCACACTGATGGAGAAACGGATGGAACAAGAGAATTCTGTGCACTTGTGGGAAAGAATCTGCTCACAAATGCTGAGTAATAAGATAGTCAGACCATGAAAAATTCAATTATTAAAAACTCAGCACGTCAACTGAGGTTATTTCAGTTACTGTAGAAGTTGCTAGAAGCTTCCCCATTCACTGTCAGTGGGTAGCACACACGTTTAAGTTAAGTGTGGTCAGGTCATACTAAGCCTGCAATGGAGGCTCACATCCCATAATCTGCACTGGGCAAAGTAATTTTATATCTGTCAATTCCCCCGTGCTCTGCATCATATCAAGTAGGAACAGTATGAAACAGTTATTAAAATTCAGTCAAAAGTAACTTTGGAACTTCTGGTAAAAGAATTGAAACGTTTATATATGAAACCTTGGAGGCTCATATTGTAGCTTCCGGCGGGGGGTGTGAAGTCGACCCCCTCTCCGCGTGTGGGTGGAGTTTGCAGCTTATCCATAAAAATTCCTAATACGCCACTTTCCTCCCTCAGTCCAGAGACTTACAGGGAGGCTAACTGACAGTCGCCCCATAAGAATATATATTCCCTGTGATGGACTGGAACCATCTGTCTGACAGAGTAAGTGGTTGGAATATAGATGGGTTTCAGAGCACGTTACAGCACATAGTGGACGCAGTATTTTAGCGATTGTGTTGTGATGGTGTGAGATCAGTCGAACATGGCGCATGAACCAACATGGCGGATGCTGTCACAGTGAGTCGTGACAGGAATCAGACAGAAACTTTGTAGGTTTTCCTGTGGTACACGCCTGACGGGCCGATTTGAGGCATTTCTGTCCTCCAGTAATCGTTCCCAGGATCTACAGCATTCAGCCACGGGCTCTGGAGATCATAGATGGAATATGGCCCATTTGACGTCTTTTAAATACTGATGTCCGATGATGGCAGAAGGGGACATAACTCAGATTCTGCTGCAGGGGCGTCAGAAGCATTTTGAGTGTGGGGGGGGGCACACTGGAAAACAGTGCTGGGTGAACTAATATTTTATATTAAATGGGGGCGGCCCAAACAAATAGTTTCAGATTTAATGGCGGCGACGCCCATGTTCAGCTGAGACGTTTTGTTGGAATACGCTGGTTACGTTACACTGATTACTAAAGTGCTTCTCAGTCCTCGTAATTCAATCTCGCCACTGCCCCCGCCAGAATGTCTTCATTCCAACCCCACCTTAATCAGTCTTATACAGTCCTCAATAGGCTAATAATGAATGTGGCAGGTGGAAAGCCGTGTGCGTTGAATGAAAACAGGCAGGAGCAGGATTGTCAACTGTTGGATTAGTGAATCCCGTGTCTCTCATGAACTCGCTTTATGGCTATTGCATGTCATTGGGCAAAAAGGTGGGGTTGGTTAGTACATGAGCCCCACTAAGGAGGTAAGGGAAGGTCTCCCAATAATTTAAAGGTGCTTCCTCAACCACGGCAAGCAGTCCAGGTGCTTCCTTTGATAGCATTAATGAGGTTGGGTGGCGATTGTTTCAAGAACAAGGCTCTGGACGCGTTTATTGTCGACTCTCTACATTTCACAGCGGACAGCCTGGTTGTAGAGCTCTGCTTCCCATATGCACAAAGCCCACTGGTCGACGTTCAATGTGGGCGGCTTGCTGAGGGCTTTTTAAGGGCTGCTCCATCAATAAGCCATCGAGTTAGCTGATGATAAGACCGTGACCCCAGAGAAATGAGTTCACGAGGGGACACCGTTGAGACCCGACGGCAAGGCACTGCCACTCCATGGTGGTTCACAACCCAAGAATCCTCAGACGGACCCCAAAATGCAAATTCAATACTCTGGACTGGATTGGAGCTAGAATTTCTGCATTTGTCTTGATCCCAATTTCAATGGACTGTTGAAGTCTGCCAGGGTTAGCCAAGTCGCATGGTTCAAGGAGGTGTTTGTGAATTACAGCGGACATGAACTCTTGTCTTTTATAAATGGAATAATTTCACAATCGCACGCCCAAAAGGCTTTTCTAGCCGTAACATAAATTATAAATTAATTTTGGCTTTCAAAAATGGTGACTTTTATACATCATACAATGAAATCATATTAGCGTCTTGGCGTGTGATACAGCTTTGTTTCTGAATGAGAGAAGTCTAACATATCTTTCAGGGTATAGTGGTGCAATGAACATTTATTTATATTAACAGTTATTACATGCATCCTGTCCCACCACATACTTAGTTCATCAGATTAGACCCTTTTATACAAGGTACAACATCACAGTTTGTACTGCGTTGTCCGCTGACCCATTTTACTATGTTTTTTTATATTTATATTACAATGGTTGCCAGACAGATTTACAACTGTATTCTGCTGAACTTGCAGTTGGCAGGTAACAGATGACCCCGCTGGAAACCCTACCTTGGCATAAACTTATACCTGACAGATGGTTCACTGGTATATCTGTTCCGGTCGTCAATCAGATTTTATGCGATTTTGTGAATTCTTGCGAGCAGGTTGTAGCAAACCGTATGACTAATTTACGGGCATCTTCCGTGATTTACGGAGGTACTACTGGGCTCAAAATAAATTTCCCAAAAAAGGAGTTACGGCTACGGTTAAACGATTGGGCTGTTTTGATATACAATTTGCGCCCTTTTAAGAGGGAAAATAGCATTGTTGCTAGGAGGCTGGATTTGGAACCGCAGTGCTGGAGATAAAATTAGCAAATAGTCTTATTATTATTATTAATAATAATAATAATATTATTATTAATAATAATAATAATGACTATTATTATTATCGTTGTCGTCATCATCATCACTATTAAATGACTAAATAAAGAAACGATTCGTTATAGGTATCTGCTGAGAAATTTATTAATAAACTATACGATACTGTAATGGCGCTGCGGACTGCTGGATATGACTGATAACGCAAGTACGGCAGTCTGGTTTAATGCTTTAGGGAAGTCGTTGTTCAACATTGTGGTTGATAAGTGGTCACATAGCGAATTCTCTGGGTTTAAACATGGGATGGTTCATTTCTACATACTCAGGTAAAAATCATTAGGCCTATATAGCCAAAAATAAACTAGCACACATCTAGAAAATTGAACTTTTGTGTTAACGAAATATCTTGCATTACTGTGCATACACAACAATACTGCGGGACTATTATTATAGCCTATAGTACTGTGATATTTTTTTTCTATTTAAGCCGTCAAAAATGTATTTTTTGTAATAGCTAAAACAGGGGTAACGTAATAACATTTCGGATTTCGTTGTGTAGAGCAATACGGTAATTCCCTGTAAGGACGCGCTATACGTTAAATTAGTGTAATAAAAATACATTGATCCCGACAGATCGGTAGCTTGAAAAAGATACTGATTGCGATGTAATATAGCCTATCAGTATGCAACTTCATGGTCTTGTGTATTAGTAGTAGTAGTATTTCATGTTTTTGGTGTATTGCTGTCCCGAGGTCCTTAAATTGTGTAAACCAATTACAAAACTTAAGATTCAGAAAATACTACAAAACATTTTTTTAATGAAATATTTCGAATTATGCCTAAATCAAAACCAGTGATTTAATCTGGAAATTGTTTGGTAAAAAACCAAAAACAAACTCAAATCTCTTAGAGATATAAAATTAAGCTTAGATTTTTCTCATTTATTTTCAACGGTATAGCCTACATACGTGTAACGTGCGGTTACTACAACGCAGGCCGCAGGAGAAATACATGGAAAACAAATCTCCTGCGAGATAAGACCTATTAAGGAGATATTCATGAAATACGGGAGAAACTTTTGTACAATAAAGGACATAAATAATAAAATAACATTACTTTATATAAATGATAAAATTCTTGTTTAACAGAAATGTGCGGTTGCTATTAATTAGCTACAACATGTGGATGTATAATATACCTATATTGTATAGGTATTTAATATTTTCCGTATTCTTTAGTGTCATTGCTATTGTCGATGTATTGCTACAGAAGAGTTTTCATTACGTAAATTGAATTTGCAGTGATGTTTGTATGTGGATTTCTCGTCATTTTGCGAAAAACATATGATGAACATAAAGAAAAAAAATCTATTTTCTGACGCGTAGAAGTCGCATATTTCTTTCCCTTAGTATTTAAATTGCAATGCGTAATGTTAAAACAGTTATTTATGGTTTCTCTAGGAGAAAAAATATTTTTTATATTTAATATGTCACGACATTGTATTTGTTGGTAGGCCGACTTACAGACTACTGGCCACTTAGCTAACGCTTCATAAACCGCATTATTTTCTGTTTAAACGGGTTACTGAAATACTGTGCAATATATGCGTATTAAGTGCATGTTTTCGAACAAAAAAAAAGATTTGGAAAAAAACTTTGCATGTAACCCTTCTTTGTTGTGCAATCGTCACAAGATGCCTAGTAACGAGAGATGGTGGGTTTATTTAAACATATTAGTGTTCGGCAGGCACCCGGGGCCATCCATCTAATGCTGTCCTAAATGAAGCCAGGCGTGGAAATGAATTTGCTCATTCACATAAAACATTTCACACACTGCCTAGTTATTGGCATCAGGCGTATAGAACGTCAGGGATTTCTAAGAATATGACGACCTGACTGAAAGCGGTATTCAGATATGCAATATAATGAAATCTTACATGAAATGGCTAATAATTAAATGGATTTCAAGAGAGAGCACGATATCCGCACTGGGCGCAAGACTATTCAACTAGGCAAAAACATTGGGATATCGGTACAATATCTGACCGACAATTTAATTTTTAGGACACGTTTTAAAATTATTATTATTAGTAGTAGTAGTAGTGGTGGTGGTGGTAATAATAATAATAATTTGGATTTCATAAAGCAGTGGGCATAGTCTCCGAGTAAAAATTCAACGTTCGCTAGCAATTTCTTGTGATTCATTGATTTGTCTATAAAGCTCTTCAATCAAATACCTGCAATAAACACCAAACGCTGAATATGTTCATTTTCTACTTAAGTAATGAAAAGGCATACCTTTCATTAGTAATATAGCAGACCTTAAATTGGACTATTTAATTGGGCAATAAATATAAATAATCGAGAATCCTGTTAAATTAATCAAAATTACTCAATTAAATAAGCAGGTTGTCATGTGTTGATTTTATATAATTCAAGGCTCTCTTAAGTATTCCAGTATGTCTCTGTAGCGCAGACATGCAGTCGTATGAATAATCAAAATTCAACAGATGAGTTCTAAATTCCAAATTTGTAGATTAGGTTAAATACAACAAGAAGACCAATTAAAATGACAGATAATGCATCGTGAAACCTACCTTTTCAATTTCAGAGAATACATTTTCGCATTTTTCTCGTTAATAAGATGAGATTTCTCAGAATTCACAGTGCTGTCCATGACCACGCAGTCTGTTTATAGGAACTGAGAAGTAAATAACTATTGGTGTGTACAAAACGTATTGTGTTTCACAGGAAGAGAAATGTATTTTTATATTAGATAATACAAAGTCGTACAAGCCATCCCAGTTCACGAAAAATATATCCTTTACAGAAGCATGCTTCAGGGTAAAACGGATAAAAGAGACACCGTCTCAGCTACTCCCCTGCTGTATTTTGGAGAACGAAAGAACTTGAATGAGTGAACGGGTTTTGATGCAGCTGCAAATTACAGCAGTCTTTTTAAAGGTGGCATGTCTTAAAACGTCCTCCGACCAAAAAAGCGCTACATTTACGGTATGTCCCTTTAATGAAGGCACCCAAGGCACCCAAATATTACCATTCACGTCCTGAATGGCCTAAGTAGACTGCTCTCCACTTCTTACGTCCCATGGAGGCTACGAATCACACCTATGGATTCATATTAAGTGAATCAAGTAGTTATTCACATAGGTATTCAGATTTTTTTTCTCCGCTTTACTCAACAAAACTAGACTTATACTGTTCTGCATAGTTGTAAAGTATTCCGAAAAAATAAGGATTAAAATATGATTTAAGAATTAAGAACCCACAATATTTCAGGTTAGCTAATAAATAGCGCCGTTCTGTTGTGAACTATATTAACCAGAATGCACTGCGGCTCACGGGCCAGACGCACGCTTGTTGGTACGTGTTTTCGCGGTAAAGGACCAAGAGATTGAAAGATGGCAGTGAGTATAAGCGAAGTGGAAGCTGAGATGCAACAAAGGGAAGAAGGGGAGGAAGATGATCGTTCAATAACCAGGTCTTTTAGGTAATATGCGACGGCGCATGTGAGTGTATTCCATAACGTCTGAGATGATTTTGCCGCCCAGTGATGCAGGACATTTTTGTGTGTTGGTGACGACTGACACGTAGCTATGCAGCTAATTAGCCTGCCAGCCGGGCAATAAGCCGTTAAACATTATTAGAAGAAGGCAATGCATTTTGTTGTAATTTTCAATGTAGATCACATGTGCTTAGTAATAACCGTTGGGTAAAGGATACGCTCTTGGTATATATTAGTTTTATAGTGTAGTTTCTCAGTGATGTGTGAGAATTTATGTCAATAAGTGTCATGTTGGTGTCTCTTTAAATGAGGATTTATTCAGTTAAACGATTGTGCTAAATGGGTGGATAGATATTTTGACATAACTGTCCAACATTCATGGGAAAAAGCGTGGTAGTTTTGATTTTGCTGTTATTGACGCTCTGGCGACGTGGCTATTTGCAGTAGCTAAATGACCAAGGTAGTATTTTGTTTCTGTAGTTTAATTATAGTTTTAATAGTATCTAAATGTGTCATGAACCCAGAATTGTATGTTATGGCTTGTAGTTTCCTGGTACAGTCCAATGCGATTGAGGATTTGTTAATCTTGTAATATTAATCTACTCCAAAAACTACATTTGCACGTGCGTGGCTTTCAGCGCTTGTTACGTTGCGGGTTTTTAGAGTCAACAGACACTGAAATGTTTCATGGTCTTTCTGTGAGATGTAGAGTTTATGAAAAATCAGTGTGATTTGTCGAATGCTGGATATGTTTTTGAGTCTGGCTCGATTTCTTTATTTTTTTTTCTTTCAGTGAGATGAGTGTATAATGGAAATACACTGGTGCTTAACTTTGTGTCTGCGACCAGGTGATGATAGCCTTACTCACGTGAGTGGCAGTCCTGGTCTGGGTGGCCGTGTGTTTTCCTGGATGGAGCTGAAAGGTTTGCTCCCATCCCTCAGACACACGGACAGGCAACTCTGTGGGCCGCTACATTTGAGGGCCTTTCGAGAATGAGGGTCTCTCTCTGTCAGTTGGCCATAGGACAGACTTCATAATACTCTTCATCTCCCAGGGTTCCCCAGGGCAGCCGTGAGCTTATAAGGCATGTCTGATGGCGTTTTGTGAGTGATGTCAACAGTTTGTGTGCGAAGGATTAATGTGTGGTGAAAATGCTGGCTTCCTCTTCCTGTTTTTCCGCCTCTCCCTTATACTCCAGTGGCAGCGGAGAGGATTCTTTGGATAGCCTTCTGAACCATCGGTGTCCCCTCACTCCCTCGTTGTCGCCACGGAAACGCTCAACTGGCCAGAGCAAGAGCGAGCCTCCCCTGTTGAGGACCAATAAGAGGACCATCTACACTGCAGGACGCCCCCCCTGGTACAATGTTACAGGAACCACCTTTAAGGAGGCCTTTGTCATTGGTAAGACCCTGTTTTTTTTTTTGTTTTTTTTTAATCATTGCTGAGAGGCTCTGGGATGTTAACTCAGGCCACACTATGGATAGACTGCATGGAATAGGCCTGATGCCTCTTTACGTTCCCTGAATGTTCTTGCAACGTTGTATAGCTCCCGCTCCAGGACTGCTACTTTCCTTGTAATTCGCTGGAAGCTCAGCTTGCTGCACTCATGCCCCAATCGGCTCCTTGATGGCATGTATGTTTACAATGTGCTATTTGCCTCACGGGTATGTCGCTTTGGACGAATGTGTGCTAAATGTTAGAGATGTAAATAAAATCTTTGCAAAATTCTGGGGGGCTTGGTTCATTATTTACCCTACATGACCTACAAAGTTATTTTATAATTTTACACAGATTTATTGAAGCCATTGTAGGGCACTCTTCTTAAGAGCACAATAGTAGTACCGTTGGTCTTGACCCTACGTTACACGTGTCCTGCATTCCAGTATAAATGGACTTTCACTAGTGTTCATAATGCTGGTATTCCACTCTATTGGCGCCATGTTAAACTTGCCCCATGTCTCCCCCTTGTGGCGGAGCGAGGTACTTGCCGCTGACTGTAGAGGCAGGACAGTGGGGCTCTGTCTCGGCAAGCCTGTGAACGCAGTTATGGGAACCCAGATCTCAATGATTTACTCATTAGTATGCGACCAGTTATTTTCGAAGGGCTTGCCTGGCGGGTCGCAGTTTCACACTTGGTTGTGCGGTGGCTTGATTATACCCGTAAAAAGACCCTCCCTCTGCGGTCTTCCTCTGCATGACCGAGGGAAATGGGCAACAAATCCACTGGAGTGGAATAATCAGCCTGTATGAAAGGTCAGAAACAAGGAGAAGTGGGGAGTGTGTGTGTGTGTGTGGGGGGGGGGGGGGCTCACTTAGGAGGAGAATGCGGACATCTTGTGTACGGTCGTATTGCAGTCAACACTGGTTCCAACTGGTTTGGGGGAAGACCTGTAGTGGCAGATGACATTTGGCGTTGTTCAGAATATTGTTACGCCGCATGTTTATTTTACACAGTCGTCACATTTTAATCTCTAAGTTTGTTGTATCATTTACATTTTGTATCTTTCGCGAAATGTGCTGTCCTGTTCGGTCCTGAGGCAGGGGGCACCTTTAGTGGGTGTGAGTCTCCCGCTTCGTCTCCGGCCATCGCCGCCAGATTCCTTCCGTTCGCGTCGCTTGGGGCCTCGTCAGTTTCCGAGCCGCGTCGAGTGGGTGTTTGTGGGTTGGGCGGGTGGCGTGATGCAGACGTCGCTATGCGTCTGGAAGACCTTATCAGACCCCGCACTGCTCCGCGATCTCTCCGATCCTCCAGCACTGCTCGACTGGTACCACCACCCCTCAAGGCACAACGAAAACACACCTCTCGGCTCATCTCTGTTCTGGCACCAAGTCGGTGGAATGAACTTCCCCTAGATGTCCGAACAGCTGAGTCACTGAATGTATTCAAACGATGACTTAAAACATCTTTTCCAGAAATACCTGAATTAGCACTTCTGGTATTATACTCTGAGGTCTTTCCTTTATGAAAGAAAAACCTGCACTTTTCCAAAGAGTTTGATTGGTATTCATTGACTTGGTTTATCATGCTAGTATCGGGAAAATTCATTGTAGAGTCTTGCATAAGTGCTTTAAGTCGCTCTGGCTAAGGGCATCTGCCAAATGCTGTAAATGTAAATGTTTCTCAGGACTGTGTGGCGGCAGCGCTTCTGGGAAAACCACCGTGGCCAACAGGATCATCGAGGCGCTGGACGTTCCCTGGGTGGTGCTGCTGTCCATGGAATCCTTCTACAAGGTGAGCTGGCGCACGGCCACCATACCCACCCGTAGTGCCCGCCATTTGCCACTTTTCTGGTAGACGCGTGTAGGCGACTTCAGACAACGTTAAACGACAAGGGGGTGAACAAGCGGTGTCTGTGACCCTTCTGATGTTGCCTTTGATTGATGTGGAGCCCAGCGGCTGTTAAATCAGGCTCTCTTGACCAGATGACGGCACGTTCAAAAGGCACCTCGACTTCCCTCCCGCTGCCCCTCCGCTCCTCCAGGTCCTGACCAAAGAGGAGCAGGAACTGGCGGCCAGGAGCGAGTTCAACTTTGACCACCCGGACGCCTTCGACTTTGAGCTGCTGGTGAACGTGTTAAGGAAGCTGAAGAAGGGGAAGAGCATCAAAGTGCCCGTGTACGACTTCACCTCCCACAGTCGGCGGAAGGAGTGGGTGAGATATCGCGTGGAGCCAGAGCATGATGGGAAATGACCTCTGACCTCCCCGAAAGAGATCTACCCTTGCAAACTGCTCCATCTCTTGCTTCAACTCTTCATGCTCTTGGGCCTAATCTCCAGAGCAGAGGGCTGTGCAGCATAGGGCTACCTCAAAGAACCCTGTGGTCCGGGAAGCTAGTTTTTTGTTTTTTGCTTTCATTGGCCGTTTCATTATGGGATGGGCTTGTCTTCTCGCTCTGGAAGTTCTTTGATGGCTGTAGGCTCTTTAGGCATTGAATTTACCCTTCTGTCAGCAGTTGCAGCACAGGAAGGTTAATGTAGTCGATGAGCTAATGAGAGAGATAAATGAAGGTGGTGCCTTGAATGGAGACCTTGACGAACCGCGATGGGTGTGAGGCCTTTAACGGCTGAGCACGGTGTGGGTTTTGGAGTGAGGGTCGTGGACCTGTGACCTGGTGAAATCCGTGGTGCCGGCAGCATGGGGTACTACGCCATCCGCGCCAGTCCTTGGGGCCGTTCTCCTGGGACAGAATGGCAATTTCACGGCTGAAGGAAATGGACCTTCTCGGCCTGAAACTCGATATGCTTCTTACCCTTGGCTTCGTTAATTATGGTGGAGCTGAAACAAATGCCCACTTGCCGTTCAGTTGTGTGTCTTCTGTGTCCTGCATGTGCTGGGGTTGTGAGTTCCAGTCCTCGAAGAAGCCTCCATTAGATATTTAGTTTCGTTGCTTATCTTTTTGGTTATCTCGCTGTAGTGTATGGGTTCTCATTAATGACCTCTGTCTTTCGCAGAAGACCATCTATGGGGCCAATGTTGTCATCTTCGAAGGGATCTTGGCATTTGCCAACAAGGAGCTGCTAAAGGTATGAGTGTCTCTAAAGACTGACATGCATTGGTTTCCTTGTCCTGTAGGGGGTGCTGGTGAGTTTCTGCAGTGTCATCAATCACAATGATGTTTTGGAATGGTACTTATCGTTGGCTGGTAATCAGTGTCCTGCTGGGGTTTTGTGGAACGTTCTCCACCCCCTCGATGACATAAATCAGTAAATAAGCTTGTGTGTGCGATTCATGGGCCACTACCGAACATTGTCTTCTGGCTTTTCAGATTTTTAAACTTTCATTCTCATCTTTCTGCTCTCTTCACGGTGAGCTCTGACTGATTGGCGGAGCAGTGTGGCTGTTTTAATCCTGTGCCATAGTTTCTGGCCTGGTGACTTGCCGCCTGTCCTCTCGCTCTCTGTAAATATTTGCCCGGGCGTCCCAAGGTTGTTAGCTTGAAGTTGTGACGACTTGTTCACTGAAGGCGGCTGTAGTCCAAGTGATCTACATCACCCAAAATGTTTCCATTCGCTCTTTGCTTATCCGGCTCAGGCCATCGTGGCAAGCAGCCTTCCCTTGGAGGACCCAGGGGTGGAAAGTTCAGGTTCGGAAAGTACAGAAATCAAGACCAAGATTTTGTCTCAACCAACCAGCTGAGTCCTCTGTGACTATGACTCTTCACACTTCAGTTAGTTAATTGAAACAAAACCTTGGTCTGGATTTGCCTTTTCTGGACCTGGACTTTTCACCTCTGGAAGGGCCTGGCTCGGGGACCCTCGTTCTGTAATTCCCTCTCAGGAGCAGAGCGGTGGGGGTTGCATGTAGTACGGGTGCTGGAATTCTGTGTTAGACCTTTGTACCGGCCTCTTAATGAAAGTGGTGGCTACTGTACAGCTTCTTGGACGGGTTCTGCACATTTGGTAAGCTGCAGTGTCCGGTTCCGTCATTGATCTGGACCCCAGCTCCATCCTGTGACCTGCCTGCCTTCCTGGATCGGTGCAGATCGCTCACCTACCCTTCGCTCGCAGATGATAGATTCTGGGTCCAGCTACCTTCGACCGCTGAGCAGCATGTGCAGGCGGCATCCCTCAGTGCCAGCTCGGGCAAAATTCGATGTCCCCCTGATCTCAGCCCTGAGATGGGGGTGGATAAAGTGACCTCTGACCTGTGATGTCATCCCGTCCTCCCTACCTCAAGCTACTGGACATGAAGGTGTTTGTGGACACCGACTCGGACATCCGGCTGGTCCGACGCCTGAAGAGGAACATCACGGAGCGAGGGCGCGACATCGCCGGGGTCATCAAGCAGTACAACAAGTTCGTGAAGCCAGCCTTCGAGCAGTACATCGAGCCCACGGTGCAGGTGGCCGACATTGTGGTCCCCAGGGGTGAGTGACCCAGGGTGAGACAAACCTGCGGGGTCTGGGGGTCGCGGCGGTTTTTGTTACGCCTCAGCGGCAACGGTAAATTCGAGTGTGATTATCGAGTGTGTCGATAGCTGGTCATGAATCTAGTCCGGACACCGGTGTTTAACATCAGGTGATGTGATGGGGGGAGGGGGCGTGTCTGTAGGACGTAATACACGCGCACACACACGGTGTTAAACCAGCAGTGCATGTTCGCAGGAGGGGAGAACTTTGTGGCCCTGGACCTGATCGTGCAGCACGTACACAGCCAGCTGGAGAAGGTACGTAGGGGGCGGAGTCTCCTTCCCCCATGTGGCTAAGGCAGGGTGCTTGTGTGTCTCAGCTTGACTTCCTGGTCCTTGTGTCTTGAGTAATTGGCTTTACTTGTGCTAATAACTGAACGCTTGCCTGAAAATGTACATCGACTGGCTTTGCCATTCGTCATGTTTTGCGAGTTGAAATATCAGTGTGATCTGAGCTGCTTCAGCAGAGCTCGTTTACAGACGAACTAATTAGTTTTTTTTTGGTGCTACAGTTAAAAATTAGGTTCTTTTTTTTTCCCCTCAAATTTCAACCCATCTGCAAGAAACTTGCAGATAAAGAAATTCAGTTAAACCACTGGGTAGCATATTGAATAAACCTGCATGTTCAGCCTCTAAGACCCGGCCTATGGGACCGTATTTTCACAGATGCTTTTATTGTAAGCGACCTTGATATCCGCAGAAAAATGTTCCATTGCGTGTCTGCCACCTTCGTATCCATAAACCTCTTGGGTTGCTTTGGATAAATGCATCAGAAATGTTTGTCTTGGCACTGTTGGTGGTGTGAATGAAGCATTGAATTGTAGTATCAGAAATACCCGTTGGTAGCAATGAAGCACTGCATCATAGTACCTCGTTGGTAGTAATGAAGCACTGCATCATAGTACCCCGTTGGTAGCAATGAAGCACTGCATCATAGTACCCCGTTGGTAGCAGTGAAGCACTGCATCATAGTACCCCGTTGGTAGCAGTGAAGCA
>JABFDZ020000043.1:6977484-7001802 GCA_019775955.2 Pollimyrus isidori
GGGTCCGGAGCCTATCCCGGAAGCAATGGGCACGAGGCAGGGAACAACCCTGGATGGGTGCCCAGCCCATCACAGGGGCACACTCACACACCAAGCACCCGTACATGGGGGGGGGGCACATATGAAGCCAAATTAAATACTGGGGGGGTACACCGCCCCCCCCCCCCCATCCACCCTGTCCCTGTGGCCCCCCGGTTGTAGCTACACCTTCTGCATCCTTGAAATGTCTAGTCCAGTCCTGTCTGTCCTCCCAACCTCTAACTGCTTTTCCCAGTCAGGATCATGGGGGGGTGGGTGGGGGGGAGTTGGAGCCTATCCCAGGCAGTGTAGGACACCAGGCTGGGGAACACCCTAGGCAGGATGCTAGTCCAGAATAATGCCCTTCCATGTGAATCAGCCAGACGCCAAAGTGGAAGGCGAAGTAGCTCGGGTTGAGTGGCAGCTCATGAGAAGCCGGATGATACGGTTAGCAGACCCTTCAGCACGGACCATCAAGAGGGCTGTTTGTGACCGGGAGTCGCTCAGACCCTGAAGCGCCCCGCCATTCCTCCCCGAGCCCGACACCTCGCGTGTGTTACGCCCTTAAGCATGATTGGGCTACATCTGAGAGCAGAAGCCCCTGGATCGAGTGACAGCCAGCAGGTGGGCCATTTGGATGCTCGACAGACCTGCGAAAGGCTAAGTCTTCTGAGAAATAAAAGCAGACAATTATCGGTGTATTTAAAAGCAAAAAAAAATGTAAGCGAAACACATCTGCTTTAATACAAATAGTAAACATATTTGATGCAATTGCGATGAATCAGCATTTTGATTACATAATTGTTCTGGGGCTATAAATTGTTCTGCAGCCGATAATTTTTAGAGACGCTTTATTCGTAATTATGGCTACGGATGAAGCATAAAAATCGCATGCGATTGACGTGGAAAGAATCCCCCGGCATGGCCCCACATTCAGAGCTCACCGCCACAGAAGGTGCACATGCTCGCGGCAAAATGGACCGGCCCGGCGGCGGCCGGAAGCAGCCCTACATGGGTCCGGCGCTGCCCAGCTGTAATTAGTGGTGACTCATGTCTCAGCGGAGCGGGGGCGGGACGCGGGTCACGCACGTGGAATGGCCGCTCAATGAGCCACCCGTCGATTATTTATGTCGGGTTGCGGTCGGGTTCAAAAACCAGACAAAAAGGTCAATCGTTTTAACGTCAGGAGAGACGAGACGTGAATGACGGATGCAGCCGTTCGCTCGGGCCCCTGATGTAAAAAGACGGGGCCGGCGGTCTCCAGGGGCCAACTGGACCTTTAGGGAAGCGTGAGCGTTGCCATGCTGGGCACTGAGCCTTCAGATTGTACCAGTCTTCGCGGCGAGTGTGCGTGAGTTTTATGGGTAGCTGCGCGTTTTAGGGGTGATGAGAGGTGAACCAGGGTGTTTTTACTCAGTCTCTGGGCGTCGTACGTCATACTGACTGATCGTGTTACCACTGTGTTGGTGAAATACCATTTGATAGTAGAGTCTTTGTAAACTGTATCGTGAACCTTTGTGGTGCTCGGTTTCTCTCCCCGCCGCTGCTGTAGCTTCATGGGTTCAGTGTTCTGGCCAGCAGAGGGCAGATCGGCTACAAGGTGGCACCTTTGGTCCCAAAAACATTCCCCGTAAATTTAAAGACCAAAAGTCTACAGGCATTTGGGGGGAGTGACCCAGACGGTGGAAGGGTACTCTGTGCACTCCTCTGCTCACCTGAAGCAGGATCTGGTTCGAAGAGCCGTTCAGAGATTATTGAATCTGGAGGTGAAGCACAACAGAGCCTTTAAGATGAACGGGATTAGTGGTGATGAACCCAGATTTCCGTTGTGGTTCTTATAACGGCTCTGCTTGACGCCTCGTTCCCCCTCTGGACCGTCAATGACTGGGAGGAGCAGTTAAAAGCTCCACCTCCCTTCCCACCTCCACCCCAGGCTTTTCTCCATCCCCAGATGAACGTCCCAGCAGATAATACTTTGCAGATGTGGCCCTACCGATGTGACGTCATCGTGCAGGACAATACACGACCAGCACTCTAAGTGACACTATAAATAGCTGCTTAACACGCTCCGGTATAGGTGCTCACGATTCAGGCATTGATCCAGCCGTTCTGGCTCTCTGCTCAGCTTGTGCTTTAACAACCTCTCCTCTCCATCCCCTCCAGGATTACACAGACGCCTTGATCTCCAATTATACCGTAAGTCGTTCCGTTGTAAGAAGAGGCTGAAATGGAGAGGGGCAAAAGGCCCAGCAGTTCTCACAGGGTGCAGGTGCTGTAGCGTATGATGCTTTTGGGAATGACTTCTCCTAAGGCATCCCTCCCTCTTCCAGCTGTGGCCTGCAGTCCAGGTGGCCAATTTTTACTTTGTCCCGTTGAACCACAGGTGAGTGTCACCTGGTCCTCTGTCTACAGTAACGCCTACCAGTCCCACCAGAATCAGGTATTGCTTGCTGTCTAAATCGAAGCTAAACACAGGAAAGTTGTATTTGAGATGCGTGTGTGTGATTGGAGCTCTGACATGGGTGTGTTCAGATACAGTTTTACTTCTCAAATGTTTTCTTTGGCTTTCCGCAATCCACTGGACAATCTTACGGCAAACAGCAGTAGAAGATTTTTACGTGGGGAGAACTTTCACATAAGTGTTGACCCCAAATTACATTAGGAAACATGAAATGCTTACTGTGTGAATGACTCGCAAGTCAAGACCTCGGCGACACCTGAATGTAGTTTATGCCGCCGTTCAGAGGCAAAACACTGTAATTACACATTTTATTAAAACAGTTATGAGTCTAAGAATAGATTTCAGGCATAACAAAATGTTAGTTCGACTATGCTTGGTTTTGAAGAAAACACTATATTGTACCCACCTGTTGTGCGTGTCAGACACTGTTTTGCTTTTGTACCGCAGTACAGTTTAACCCATTCAGTCCTGCAGAGCATGTCCTGGCTGTATCTAACCCCACCCTGTGGAACTTTGCCCTGCAGGCTTGCTGTGGTGCAGGTCGTTGCCATTGCATGGAATTCCTACCTGTCCTGGAAAGCCAATAAGATGTGATGATCGGGTTCAAAGGTCAAGAACTATCTAGTTTTGCACTGGCTGGAGAAAACAACCATCTACAGTATTGGGGGAGGGGGGGCTGCATCATATTGTAGCTAACTGACAGTTTCGCATCCCATGCAAAGACGACTTCTGTAAATGAGAAGACGACTCTACCTGAAGATTTTCATGGTCAATAAAAATTTTCCACATTCTTCGTTTAGGTATAGCATTGGTCTGGGTGCTATGAGTGTACACGTGAACCACACGTCAGAAAGAGGTGCCTTTCCTTTAAATGAAACTGCCCAATGACAGTGGCCCATGTATGACGCATGTGACTGCATTATCCTGGCGGCGGCGTGTCATTGGTCACCTGATTGTGGGAGATGCTGTGATTCGACATTGATAAGGGGTAGGCGGTGCCAACTCCCTGCGGCCTGAGCCCTGCAGCTTTCACAGTACCTTTTAAGTAAGCTGCCGATTTTAACCCGTCATGTTACGCCCAAGAGTTTACTAGCCAAATAATGATTCTGATATCACTTGTTTGAAGCAAATAATGGAGCAAACAGCAACATATCCACTTGGATTTTAATTATGCATCCCTGCCGTTTGTCATGAAGATGACTAAAGCTCTGTATTCTGATTACCTATAGCACGTATCAAATCCCAGTCCCAGTCATAAACAGCCACAATCTGTGCTGATTTTAGTGACTTGACAAACATCCCAACAAGTTAAGCGGGTGTGAACTGAATAGTAGTGTTAAATGTCCGGTTTGGTAAAATCGCCGGATAGAGGGGTTGAGGGAGAATTGGGCAGTAGTCTGTAAGGGGTTTTGAAACCAATTTTACCTGAAAAAGCAGAGGATGACGAGTCTTTGGGACCAAAGTGCTTTCTGTGCATTCTAGGACGTTCCTGTGGACTAATACTAGGCAGAATTAATTGCTCAGTGATCCAGTATTGTGCCTGAAAATGAATAAAATGTAGTTTACATTATAATGGTATATTGGTTGCATTTGTTATTAGAAGAAAACCAAATACAATGTTATTACTGCAGTTATGTGGATTCAAATTGGTGTCATTTATAAAAATGGCTGTGTGTGTGTGTGAGAGAGAGAGAGTAAAAAATGCTTGGTTGTGCGAATAAGTGGTCCTCTGTAACATTTTCAAATGAAACTGAACTGTATAAATCTCCCCGTTTTGAATTAATTCCCCCGTTTCTTTATACATTAAAAAAACAACCCTGGAAGCGCCTGTGGTGAAGAATGACGTCATGCGCTATTCAGAATTTGGCTCGAACTGTATGCTTGTTTAATGATCTTATTTTAAGTAATTCAATTAGTCCGCTTTCAGAATCTCTATATAGTATAACCTTAAAGACCCGATTAATTAAACTTAATGCGTTAGAGTTATGTTTAGATGATTGTTTGCTAATAGATCTACATTTATGGTGTATCCAGCATTTACATGGGCTTGAGTTATATTTTAATCCGAGTATGATTAATGCTTTTATCATGCTAACTGGAAACGGAGGAATATCGACTGAAGTAAAAAAATCTTCCGGAAGCTACTGGGGAACATCGGGACGAGTGCAAAAATTCACATTGATTCAGCTCCATACATTTGGTGGTCTAGGACTAAAATGCTATATTGCATAATGGACCTACTACTGTTGGTGAAAACTTTAGATTTTTTTAGGCCTGATTGCTGTAGATGGCGCCCCCGCATGGGACGGTCCGATGAATTCATCCATTGTTAAATACCGAAACAGCGGATTCAGGACCAAGGACAGATCTCGCATACCGTCATGCAGCCAGTAGTCCCCTTTTACATTTATTCAAAATCACTCAACAAAAAGTGCTAAGATGTTAAACACTTTACAGAAAAATCCCTTAATTTAAGGCTTTAACGAGTTTTAATAAAGCGGTGTAAATGTTTCTATAGCCCGTGTTTATGGAAGCGTATGTCCCACGTTGGTTGTTTTGGATGTAAATACATTTTAATCCAAGTCTTATTGGAAAGCGGTTTTAGCTAGTTATGTTTACAACTGAGGTGATGAAAATTTATCGAGATGGTTGTGAGATAACAAGGACACCTGTCATCGTTTGGTGCTGATTACCTTATTGTTGTCTTAAAACTTTTACTAAAAAATCACGGTATTATAACTTATTTCACTGGGTTACTCTATATTACTCCATAACATCTACACATCGGTCGCCGTATTTCTGCAGACAAACTAACCTAGTTTAACATCTTAGTCTGTTCCTGTTTTCTGCACACAACCTTCGTCCCAATGTACTGCCTCTAACACCCGGATCACCTTTTCCCCGAAACTCAGTAACTCTCAGCTGTGTTTAACAGACTGCCATTTGTAGCTGACAAATGTGCTCTGCGATTTACACGTTTATAGATAAATTATTTTTCGGCAGTTGCCTATTACTCCATCGCCCTCCTTGCAAGAGGGGTCAGGGAATCATTTTCCGTTTATATTGGCTTTTCGGTGAACTGCTTTTTATTACCTCTGGAAAATCACTATAAAAAGTGTTTTGCGGTAACTTGCTTCTGCAAATCTGTTATACTAAAAATTTCATTGATATTTTATCAGATATTGTATTGCCCAGCCTTAAAGACACGCCGCGGAAAGACAATATGGTATTTCAGCGTTCAAAATAGTACAAAATAAAAAGCAGTTATTTAATTCTCTCTATGCTGAATTTTATAATAGCAGCCGCCGAGTCGCTCAAAACATTGGCGTTTAGTTCAAACGCAGCTGATTTACAGGCAGTTTATGAACTTGCATTGACGTCAGTGGAGCCGCCGCCGATGTATATAAACATGGAGCAAGTGGCGTACCAGCCGCATCCCGTCAAGCTGCGCTTTGCGGACTCAGCCTTCGAGTCTCACTTTTCCCACCTGCGAGAAACTTACAGAGCTTCGGAAGATTAAAGTAAGTCCGCGATTTTCTTCCGTCCTTCTGTTCTGTTGCTTGACACCCACCATCTGAAAGCTGCTACAACGAAAAGAAAAGCCTTTATCTAACTACTGCTATTGAAAATGGTCGACTTTTATGAATGACTCTATTGAAAACTTTACAATATTTAGTTTAGTTCCAGAACTGAGCCGGACAACATGTGATTATAGTATATGGTATAACAACCTCACTTGCATGCTCATTAAATACGTTTTTGCTATTTCTAGATATTTTAATTACATTTGTTGTATCTTTTCGAAGCCTGATGAACCTTTCGTTTACGTTATTTCAGAGGTGTCGTTCCATTTTGCTTAGCCTACCCAATTTGATTACAACATGTCTTCAATAAAAATGTCTTACGTTTTTGACACACACACTGTGCTATGTGTCATATATGTTCAAAATTCACAAAATATCCTAACTTGGACGCCTGCATAGATAATTCTCGTATATAGCCTCCTGCATGGTTCATTTGCTCACGCCGAGAACCAAGTCCGTCAATTAGAAAACGATTCTTATTTTGTTCCTCAATAGTTTTATTTATTAATATATTTTTTGCTAACAGGGCACCTGACTATCCACCATGAAACCTATTCCCCTGATCCTACTGGTGGCCACGGTATTCATGACCACCAACATCCGCATCAGTGCCGGTCGACCAAGGGACTTGCGCATCTTTGACGGTCACGGTTACAAGACGCATCTGGACCAGGTTTTGTTAAAGGCCGGCGATAATGCCATCTCCTACCTTATAGGTGCAAAAATACTTAGGTATCTGCAAAGGAACCCGAAGGGTCTTTCACGATCTCCTATAGAAAGCCTCCAGGTTATGACGGCACCGTCCAGCAAGAGCTTCGGTCACCTGGTCCGCGATTTGTCGCTAGTGGATGGAGAGCAGTCACTGGACGACGGCGACAGCATGGAGGAGCCCGTGGACTTGTCCAAGAGGAATGACGACCCGCCCATCTCCATTGATCTCACTTTCCACCTGCTCCGAAACATGATCGAAATGGCGAGGATTGAAAGTCAGAAAGAACAAGCGGAACTAAACCGCAAGTATTTAGATGAAGTCGGCAAATAATATTTCACTTCGTTGTAATTTAAAACCATTCTCAAAGCGAAACGAATGCCCCGGCACTTCCACAGTTAGTTTTGCTTTTCTTTTACCCAAACTGCTGTTCATCGTGCCATTCGAAGTCACAATGTATATTTCTGTACGTAAAACAGTAAAACTAAACACGTGACGGTCAAGGCGAGACCCTGTACTGTTTGTTGTGTTGAGATTGGTATGAAAACACATGCGCTATATAGAAACATATTCAACATCTACAGTCCTTGTTTCTCTGATATTCATTTCATCCTGTATTGTTCGGATTTTTGTGTGGGTGTTCACTGTACTAATAGAGCAGTGACTTTGACATGAAGATTCAAGCAGTAATTCCCCTCACAGATTAACCTGATCCGTTTGTGGGATACTGTCAAGGGGACCTACTTTTTCATGCCTTTGGCCAATGTAAAAAAAGATCACTTTTTTGTTGTATATATGCATATGTACAGGTCCTTAATTGCTTAGTGACCTTATGAAATATGTGTTTCCAACACAGCTATTGTGCAAACGAGGAGCATTGAATGAGCTTCACTCTTTCAGTAGACTACGATGTGCTCAGGCTCAGTCTGTGAAGCGGGAGTGTCGTGATACTTTTAACTTATAAAGTTTATTTTTGGTTATATCGGTAAATATCTGTTCGGATTTTTTCAATTTTTTGCGCTGCTGGAATGTTTATAATAAATGCAAAAATCTGGAAATAATTCGAGTAGGCTATTCAATTCCTCAAAGTATGTGATTCGGGAACGTTTATGAAAGTGCAAACTTTCTTTTTCCAGTTAGGCATCGTTAACTGGGACGTTTAATGCAATTACAGAAACGTATTTAATCCCGTATACCTGAGATCTTAACACGATAACTGCTGACCTTACATCAGTGCTGAATACTTGAATAAATCCATGTTATAAATAGCACTGAACAGGTGACACAGTAAAACGTTTACATACTCATTGGTTGCAGAGGCAGTGGTTCAATGTGATGCAGCCACCAAAAAGAAACCCTTCAATAACATAAATATACCGTGTTAGGGGTAGCGAGGGGTTTGAGACCGCATGCAGCTCAAATCCCCACATCTCAGATTTAGACAAAACAACAACATACTATACATCTCATCTTCAGTAGTATTTAATCACGGTTCAACTGGTGTCATCAGCAGTTGGTGGAGCAGTGATGAAAGATTTTTTCCAGCTGAATTTTGTAATAAAAATAAATCTTAACATGTCTGTTGATTCTGTCAAAATCTTTTAAGTTGGGGCACTGTAATAAAGGAAAGAATTATGCTTGCTAAATAGAGGATATATTCATGTCATCTGCTTCTTTCTTTCTGGGGGATGTTTAAAAAAAAAACAACAACAACAGCAACATCATGTTCAACTCTGACACCTTGGCTTATATGATGCAAGAGATTATACAACAGGGCTTGTAGATGTCCACACAGTGGCCTGTACAACCCACTAACATCTTATCCATGGAGTCCCATTAACGAGTAAGTACTTCATTACAATGCACGGTCATAACAACATTCATTAAGTATTAGTTTTCTGTACAAAGAGGATATTTGGAAAATAATCAGCTTTTTAAAAGTCTACAAATCTATTTATACTTCAAGTCAAGCCTTGCAAAGCAGGCAAGCAATCATTGAGTAAATGTTTCTAGATTATATAAAAGTCTTTATCCTGTGACTGTAAAATACCAAACTCAAAGAAAGTCATCCCTTGTTAGCGTAACAGTCATTTGAGGATAATGATGAGTGTTTTTCACTGGAATTGCATCTAACTGACCCCACTGTTCAGTGTTCTGACATTCTGGGAGGCCTTTGCCCTAAATTCTATGCAGCCTTTCAAGAAAATGAAAGCGGATTTTTCAAATCAGTACCTTTACACCTGACCACCTGCAGGTTAAGGAGGGACACACACCCTAATTACTAATGACCTACATGAATCCTACATGCCTTATCAATGGTCTGTGAGACAAAACGTAGATCTACCTTCACTGTCCATTTAGAAAGGAAATACGCTTCTCCAAGATAGTGACATGCAAAGTTACATGAATGTAATACCAAGAAGGAGCAAAACAGGAAGCCAGAATAAAAAGAATCATAAAAGATTCTGTTTTCCATTCTGGTCTACATGCTATTTCTCTTTACACCTCCATAGTTAAGATCATTCGTCCAGGAGAAAGACAACCGGTCTTAAGTGAGTGGGCAAGATAGACCTGATAAGGGGCTTCAAATAATCAACACATTTTTGTCCTCGTGTGTGTATGACATAAAACCGCTGCTACAGTACAGTGCAGAGAGAAAAGGCACACTCAGTTCTTCGGCGTGCGTAGGGGACCAGGCCAAACCTTCTTTAAAGTCCCATTTGAAGCTTCCCTGAAAAAAAAAACCTGTGGGGAACAATAAACACGAATTAAGCCCAGAAATAAGTACGGACCCACAACAACTCCAGTTCCCACTGGACCGAACCTATTTATACAGTTAAACAAAAATAGTGATGACCAGGTTTGTGTTTGCCGGCAAATAGGGGCCTTGACTCCCCGCTTGCAAAGAGGGAAAAAAGAATGGCTTGTTCTTGAGTTGGTTACGTAAATCGCCCCCTTTTCACACAGAGCAATAACTGCTGCAAATTGCAGCAGTGAAAGGATTCCCAGTGACTAAACGCAAAGTTACGGCGACGTGTGACTTCATCGGCGCGTACGAGATGAGACCTCCGTTCGCCGGGCCGCCACGCCGGCTCATAGCGGAGACGTCACACACGCGGCCGTCACACCAACCCCACCCCCGATTCCGTTTGAGACAGAAGTTATCGACGGGCAGCCCGCATTCGAGAGCGCCGTGCATCAAACCGTCGCGCTCGCACCCAGCGGCGATCCATCTCCGTCTGCAGTTGGGCGACGCCTGCGTCTGTCCACGCTGCTTTCGGCATTCTGATAGAGGCCGCCTATCAATAACGAAGGAGCCGTATTTCGTTACTGCGCTGCCTCGTGTCGCCCATCAGTCAGCCGATCTCGGCCAGAGTGACAAGGTCAGTGCCCAGGGCGCCCGCGGTGACGCAGAAAATTATATATCCCGACGGCCACTTCGTTTGGTGGCGGTGTGAGAAGCTCTAATAAGCTGAGAAGTTAGAGGTATTGCCCTACAGACACCCCCCCCCAACAGTCTTATCCTGATTCCTCTGGATGTCGTGACAGATGAGTTCCCAGGATGCAGTGCGGCAGCAAGTGGTGGCAAAACAGGCACATGGGGCTCTGCCAGTTCGACATACATCATCCTGGAATGTCAGTTTGTGGCTGGCTGCCTCACTTTTGGAAAGGAGGCTGAGTGCAGGACATACACGGGTCTCCATCCCGGAACGAAAATTGCCTTCATTTTCTGACTCTGAAAGTGAATACTGGAAAGATGACAATTGCATCTTGCGTCTCTGCATTTTAAAAATATGTGGTATTATTACATGACCCTTTCAGTTTAAGTGGATTCCATACAGTATATGATGTAAGATGACACAGCTTGCTTCTTCAGTTCACTTCACATTTTTTTCTCTTTACTAATGTAATGCTACTGACTGAAGGAAATTACTAGTTCCAAGTTGATCTAGAACCAAATCCTGGATTTTTTCTTTTTTTTTTTTTTTTTTAAACAAATGGTATCTATGACGCAAGTTGTAGCTCTTCTGTAACCACCATCCGAGCTCTCACAAGTACCATTTGCAAAAATGCAGCTGTATCAGAATTAATATCCAGATAAGGGGAAAGGCTGAAGAGGAGAGCAGTAGAGTTTGACTAAACGCGGGCTGTGAGGTGCCATCTTTGGGGCTCCGTGGGGTACGGGGTGAGATGGAAGCCGTGACGTGTGGAGAAACACCTCGACAGAGGATCCACAGCGGGATGGAGACGGCTGCCTGACAATCAGAGGAGGTCAAGTGCAGCAGAGGACATTGCAAGATGGAGAAGGCCTTCAACGGCCAGGCTGAATGGAGGACATGCGAGTAGAAAATCACCAGCTCTCCGGAGGAGTCCATTTATTGGAAGCTTCCACTTCCACCTGGACTGAGAGTGGGGGGGAGAGAGAGAGAGAGAGAAATATGGGGACATGCTCAGAAAAACAAAAATGTCAGAATGAAATTTCTGCAGCTTAATCATCATATTTGCTCCCATCGGGGATCCTGAGCTCCCGCTGAATTCCGTTGGTGTATCGAGCTTCGGGAAGATGCACGTCCGTAAGAAGCAGAAGAAAAATAACCCCAGACAGACTTCCCTAAGCACCGGTAAGGAGCTGAGGGATGGGAGGTGCAGCCCGCGTCACTGTGCGGCAGCCTCCTCCGGCTCCCCCCGCGGTAGCCATTAGCTTCAGGACTGAGGAGCTCATTACCGAGGCCTGGAGGGGCAGGCGCGGCGAGGCCAGCAAAACAGCTCAATCACGCCAAAGGGAGACTCTCCGGAAGACAATGCTAATGCGGGGAGCGCGGTGCGAGGCATGCATCACATCACGGGAAGCTACAGGGAATAGCAACAGGGGATGCGGAATACGGCAGGCTGTAGAAAGGGGTAGAAAAGGTGAAGTGAAAGGGATTATGGGAATATACTGACCCATTGATCGGAGTTGGGCCCTACTGGCTCCTAGGCTCCTCCTCTCGGCCAGTCTGATCTCCCAAGCTTTCCTCCCCATCCTCACCCACAGGGGCTAAGAGAGACACTGGAGAGTCAGTATTTTGAAGACTGATGGGTTCCCTTCCAGGTCAAGGTGGGCAGGACCAGGATAGCAGCCAAGCCACCTACCTGCTTGGAAGTTAATGGCCCGCAGAACGCTGACAATAGGGTCGGCGTCGATGACGAAACGCGCCATGCTCTCATAGCCGGGCTCGGTCTGCTCGACGTCGGAGGCCAAGGCAGCATCCGCGATCCTGCCCAGGGCACAGTGCTACGGTCAGGTCTCCATCCGGGTCAGGAGGGGGCGCTGTCCACATGGCCCACTACAGGGCGCTCACTGACTTCGGAGAATTTTGTACAAAAGCAAAAACTCCTTCTGGAATAAATTCCACTGCTAGGTTCTTTCAAACTCATCGTCTTTCACATGCATTTCACATCATCACTGAATGAGTCCAGTAGTAAGACCACGGCGCCAAAATAACTGGAAGTACGGCGTTAGTAAAGGAAGCAAAGTAAAGCGAAGAGTCTTTCATGCAGATGCCACTGCAGAAATGCTTGCAGGGCCGTGTGTATAGATACAGGGTAATAGAGGGAAAGTATCTTACTTCTTAAAAACCTCCTTGGCGTTCTGTTGGACAAAAGAAAGCAAAAAGCAGCCAATCAGGTTGCGTTTTGTTCTGCAGGCGCCTGTGTGTCTGTTGCACTCTGACCCCCAAAATCACCCCCGTTGACAGAAAAGCATCCCGATGCAGTATTCTATATGTTGGGGGAGGAGAGGGTGGACCAAATAAAAGGGTGTGACCACCTCCTGTGTGGCAGGGAGAAGCTCCATGTGAACTGGCTCCCAGCCCAGGGAGGGTTCGAACTAGTTCCGCTTTCGTTCTACAGAAGGTGTGGTAACTCACCCAGGAATGGCTGGTGTGGAGGGACCTGCCCCGGGCAGGAAGACTGATCTGAATGGGCGGCTGGTGATAACTCCACCCTGCGGTCTGCTGTTGTTTTTAGTCGCAGACCGGCTTTCCCAGTATCACTCTCTCCAGATAGGTGGCAGTTCTGACCTCACTACACCCACTTGGACCGCTAAAGGGTCAAACATCACTTCCCATCCTAGGGTTGAACAGCACGGTGCTAAATAACTTTGTGATTTCTTAATCCTGGTTTGGCCATCCCACCTGCTACTGCTGCTCCAGCTGAGCTCTCAATTAGCCTTGATTGAATTGTTGTTCAAATTATTATTCAGACCATGTTGACCTAAGTGCCTGTATTTCAGCTGTCTGTACACTGATTTAGGTCTATAAAAGTTGAAATCTAAGTAAATATAGAAATACGTTCTGTTCCAAGTAATTCTTAGACCATCAGAATATCAAAACTATTTTCCAAGAGCAAGTGATTTTAAAGTTTTTTGCCGGTACAAGCATCTCCTGAGTTTGAGTTCAAATTTAGGTTAAAAATCCAGACAAACAGAACTTTACCCGCTAGTTCATGAGCGCTAACTAACAAGAAAAAAAAAAACAAACGACGAGTTACCATGTAAAGGTGTGTCTAAAGGTGAGTTGGCTGTAGGACAGGTTAAGTTTCAGCTCATAAAACAACCTTGAGCTCAACATTATCAAGACAGTAGACATGATAGCGGACTTCTATAGACATCTTCCTGCCTGCCTTCCTTACCAAACCAAAGAGACGGCGTCTGTAGTTTGGTCAATGAAATCTCTGGAGACCGTCACTACCAACAGCTTGAGGTGGGACATTAACATCACCTCTGTCATTAGGAAAGCCAAACAGAGATCGTTCTTCTTTACCAGCCTAGGAAACTCCTTATATCCCATCCCTCTGTTACCGGCTGGTCCCCCCTCCACCTCCTCCCTCTCCAAGACTAGGCCACAGCAGGTGGCCGGCTCCACTGAGAAAATCTTTGGCTCTCAGCTACCATCTACATAAAACTTCTCCACTGCCAGGGTGAAGCAGAGATCTGGCAAGACCTCACTCACTGCAGTAGCAACCTCTCCTCCAAACGTCCATCACCACTGCTAGCCATCACCAAAGCTTCTTCTTGAAAGTTATCCAGTTCCCCAGCAACGCCCCCCCCTGGGAATTACTGAAACCATAAGTCAATCCAGTGTCTCTCCATGTTTTTGCACATCAGTTGTTGCCCTTATTGTTTGTTGCCCTTATTGTTGTTTGTGAGGTTATGATGTTGTGATGTGATCCTGACTGTTTTTGTCTGCACTCTGCCCCATTACTGTTTTTGTCTGCATTTTGTCGTGTTATTGTATTTGTGTTGTACAATCCACTGTCCAAATCCACAGGTTCCGCATCTGCAGATTCAACCAACTGCAGATCGAAAATCTTTGGGGGGAGCAAAAACTCCAGAAATTTCCAAAAAGTAAAACTTGAATTTGCTTTTCCACGCTGAGCACTGTGCTGAATCCACGCGCATGAAGTGATGTATAATTCGGGGTGTTGATGAATGTTAACACAGTGTGTATGTGTATATGTGTGTATTATGTCTATATTCCATTGTTACATTACATTATTTTGACGTTGTGGGGACCATAATTTAGGTCCTCTGTGAAAGCAATCAAAAAACTGAAAATGTCAAAAGTCTAATGGTTTGTTTGATTACTTGTGGTTAAGGTTTGGGCTGGGTGGGGGTTAAGGTCGTCATGTTGGGAACGTGTATGCGTGTGTGAGAGACTTTTTCTTGCATTTTTCCCAAAACAATACAAATTTACATTGTATTTGGTATTATAAGCAATCTACAATAATTTTAAGAATACGGAAGGGTGTTATGTGCAAATATAAGGGATATAAGGGATTGTATAAGGGATTTGAGCATATGTGGATTCTGGCATGCACAGGGAGCCTGAAACCAATCCCCTATAGATGCAGAGGGCCAACTGTATTGTTTTTGTTGAAGTAACAGGAAAATGATTTTAAAAAAAAACAATAGGCGGTTTGGCGCCCTCTGGGGGCCAGTGCACAGTACGCTGACAGTTTGGGTGAGGACTGTCTGTGCAGAACACACCTGCAGGAAGACGGCCATCTGCGGCTCCTCCATGGAGTGGATAGCGGCCTCCACCAGCTTGACGGCGCTCTCCAGGTGGTTGCCGTGGCGCCGGATGAGAGTGCGTACGTGGCCCAGCCTGCGGTCCTGCTCGCGGCTGACGCACTCCACCAGCTCCTTTTTGCGCTGCTCCAGCGCGTCATACAGCGCGTCGAACCCGGTGCACAGTCGCTCCTTCTGCCGTCGGCCATTCTCCTGTGGCGGCAAGAAGCGGGCCCGGGGTCACAGATTTCCCAGAAAACAACACTCACCCTGAAGCGGTTGCCCCTCTTAAGCGAGAACCTTGCTCAGATGATTCCCCCGGTGTAATGTACAGTGTTTTAGTGCAATGTTCTGAAAATAATTACAGGTCTTATACCACAAAAAAATGGCACTGTACTTCACAGCAGAAGCAATTCCTCGTATCCACAATCATGCCTTTAATGTGGAGCTCGTCAATTAGCAACCCAGTTGATTATGACTGGCCTTTTGGTTCTTGCCAGCTAATTAAAATGATTTCAGATTATCAGGCCTGTATAACATGTCAGTTATTCCTATTTGTCCCACCCGAAATGTGTCAACAGCCAATTACAGTCACCCAAAACATAACAGCAGCCAATTACAGCCAGCCAAAACATTACAACAGACTCAAGATTATGCTAGCCGCCACAAGCTTTTCCAGGCTCTCTTCTTGGCTAATTCTTCCCACGTTTTGATTGGCTGGCTTAGGTACTCAAATCTTGTGCCAAAATATCACTTTCTACAGTAAAAAAAAGAGAAACGTCAATGCAGCAATTTAATAGTAATTGAATCCAAAGATATTTGTTCCAGTTGGAATAAAGCATGTGTGTTTACTGCATAATGAGAAATTATCTGAGATGCAGGAATGACCCAGCCCAACGTTGGCACAAACTCTTCACTTGGCGTGTTTCTTGTTTGAAAACTTTACAGATATGAGATAGTAAATAATAAACTTTGGAAGCCTAATCTATTTACGTAATTGCTGACGATTTTAACCCCTCAGCAGTCACAAGGTAACTAAAACTCAACAGGACAGGTTGTGCTTTTTAAGCTACTTCAGAAAAAAGTTCTCAGCAGCCCCTATGATTGACATAACTTTTATAATCTGGCCCCAACTCTGAACTAATTCAGCAGCCTGTATGAAACATTAGACTGACATAAAGTCAGCGATGCCCGACTGAAGTTTGTCCCATTATGTAATTGCTTAATTACCAAATTGCTGTATGTTTTATGGATGTGCCGTGCTCAGGACTGAACCAATAACCTTCAGGTAACGGCGAGTTAATTTCTTTAAGCACCATGTCCCTTTAAGTCATAGCAGGTTAACACTAGTAAATCTGATTCTTATTACCATTAAAATTATACACTTTTTAATGGACATTTTAATACAAATTGATTCATGCTACTCGGCTCCAACAGTTCAGCGGCCAGATATTTTACAGAGTTTCTGAGTTAACAATGATTTTCTTTTTTCCCCTCCTGGGATGTGAACCTGCAAACTTTCGGTGACAATTCTGGTTCTCTAATTGCTAGGGTTCCTGAGTCACTGTGGCGCTGCTCACCTCGATGGTCCTGCCAGTGCCCTCCAGCTGAGTGATGACGGCCTGGATTCTGTCATTCCCAGCCACCAGCATGGCGATCCTGTCACTCAGCTCTGTCTGTGGCACGGCGACACGCACGCTGTCAGGCGGTGGTTGGGGGTGGGACACACTAGCCGACCTCAAAGTGCTTCTACACATCTTGAGAAATGTGCTTAATAGCCTCAAAGGTTCACTTTAAATGCTAGTAATTCAGTGGAAAAAGCACACAGGTGCATTATGGGTAAATCCCCATTCATAGCCCATGTCTGTGGAGGACTTGGCAAAGCGTGAACTTGGCAAACCAAAGAGCGTAGTGATATTGACATTATGCAGTTCCTATACAGACTGCTTAAATGCTCTGAAAGTGAAAAATTGTACCGTGAATTCAGCAAAAGATGAAACTCCTCACGTCTAACCATTGGCTGGGAAGGGAAGAATCCAATAATGTGTAGGAAGCTGATATCATTCCAGTATTTAAAGGAAGAGAGCCAGATTACAGCTCCGGGAAAGGTGACCCATTACTCATAACGGCACGGATGGCACGTGGCCAAACCCAAGCATGACGGATGGGGCTGGCGTTACTCAGTGTCCACTCAATGAGTGCCCGTTTGGGCGCCACCAGCGGCGAGCTCCGCAGGAGCTGGACCCAGGGCATAGTGCCATCCGCACCAGTGTGTCAGAGCGAGCCACACAATGCTCAGCCATGTGCTCGGATATCCGGGTAGGAGGACGATGGGTGACTGCATTAAAGCTTCTGCAGTGCATTTAACCCTCCCCAACAAAGCAGCTCAAGACCTGAGTCACTCTTACTGTTGTGGGAGGACTGGGGCATGGATTTGGGATGCTGACCCCTGTTAAGGGGCCCAGGGTAGCTGCGAGTCTGAGATCCTCATGGAGTCAACACCCCCACTGGGTACACTAATATCTGACAGACCCTTTCTGAGGGTTAACGTTTATTGAGTTTAGCGTACAGTGTCGTTAACCACTGTGATACTCACCAGCAGGAGGCGCAATTCTACAGTTCCTGGGCAGCGAGCTTAGTTTCTTAATTGGTTGATAAAGGAAGGGTAGCAGGCAGAGTATAGAGCTGCCGTTTAATTCCGATTATGAATTTGGAAGGGCTGTGTGGTATCCTGGGAGACAGCGGTTAAATGCCACGCTGCTGACAATGCACACCTCACTTTCATTAAATATTGGCAGACATGGCCGGGCTGGGAATAGGCCGGCCCTCGGCCCATCTTACCTTCTGCCTGTCATAGACGGCCTGCAGAGGGGCCACCTCGCAGTCCCGGTGGGGCCCGAACACCTTGCACATGGAACAGGTGGGAGTTTCACAGCTCAGGCAGTAGATGTTGATCTTCTCGTCCTCGTGCTCTCCGCACATGACCTGCTGCTCCGACTTGGGTCGGACCGGCCTGCGAGACAACGGGGGAGGGTGATGGGCGGCAGATCAGAGCCCTGTAACTGCAATCAAAGCCTCCCGCACCTGGGACACGAGCACGGCTTCCGAGCCCTTTCAGAACTGAAATCACACATCTAAATATGGGCTGATAGCAGGAAATGATTCACAGATGTCAGAATGCCCCCAATATAACAAATACTTAGATCCGGTCAGGTCAGGTGGCCAGGTCATGTGATGCGACATGGTCAGGTGGCCAGGTCATGTGATGCGGCATGGTCAGGTGGCCAGGTCATGTGATGCGGCATGGTCAGGTGGCCAGGTCATGTGATGCGACACGCCATCACTATCCTTCATAAGCAGCTTGGTGTGTCTAAACTTTTGATTGGTACCATATCCATTTGCCCAATGTGATTCTCGAGGCCACTTTAATGTCTCTCTTTTCATTGATTCCAAATCAGGGAGCCAAATCATCACCCTCGTGTTGACACTCTTTGCCTCCTAATTGCACCTACAGTGCACACTGGTCTGTTGGTGTCCAGAGAGATACACCTTTCCCAAACAGATACATACCATCGTAAACAGGACCTAGCCCTAAGCCACCAGGAGTGATACGGTCGTCACTATCAGCATGAACCAACGCTGTCATTCTGTGCCCTTTTCCAAAGTAGTTTACTACCCTGAGTCAACATTTCATGTCACATAAAAGGTCAGTTGCATAGGGCTTACTTAACTGATTCATAAAAACTTGTTCAAATAGCTGTTACATATCCAGTATCAAAGAATACTCACACTGATGCCATTTTTGTGACTTTAAGTGATGAGAGCAGGGGAAAACACGTTTTGAAATCGTAGCATGTCTCTTTTAACGCTCCCCTATGACAAAATATTACGTAAGAGCGCCACCTAGTGCAAACTAGCCCTAAATGCTACAGTAATAGCATGGGCAAATGGAAACAGAAAATTCAGATGCTTTTTGTTCACTCTCCTGGAGGAACACAGCTGTCCCTTCCTCACACACAGGAGTTTGTGGATCAGCACAGAGAGTAACTAGGGGCGAGTGGCCAGAGTGGTTTTCTCCAGGTGCTCCTCGCCACTCTGTGAGTTTCCTACTGGTTTGGGATCAGCACACACAGTCCTTGCAGAGAAAGTGACAAAGATCTCACAGGTTCAGAAGCCCTGAGGAAAGCTGTTATTTTAATCGAGTTTCTAGACCAACATTAAGAACAAATTGATTCCATGCATGTTTTTGCTCTCTCCATACACCCAAGGAATACCTTATTAGGTACGCCTGCTTGATAACGCAAAGCAGCCTGTTTGTGTCCCATCCAGGGCGATCTCATGCAGATAATCACTTGGAAGATACATTTTACAGTTTTACTTGGCACTTTGTATTTGTGTGCGCTTATATTACATACTTATAAGTATATACACACACACATACACTAAAAAGAGCCATATTATCTCATATTGTGACTTAATGCACATACTCTAATACCTGTACTTTTCTCAGGCTGAGCTGCAAGGAGCTATGACTCAATGTTTACTCCAAGGGATAAAGTGTTCAGATTATATATAGTCCTTCGTTTCAGTGTGGGAGTCACAGTGAGAGAGTGTGGTTTCGCTTCCTGACTATTTATTTGCCACGAAGTCCCGCTATCACCAAAGCCGCTCTGTGATTGAGTTGTTAGACTCGTGCCCGTTGGACAATGCGGTGAAAACCACGATTCATAAAGCGTGCGAAGGTTTTACGCTTCGGGGAGGAGGGGTGCTCTCACGTGGCAGACTCCTGCTTGTAGATGTCGATGATGTTCTCCACCAGCAGGTTACGCTGTAATCCGAAGATGCCGTGACGATCCAAAACCACCTCGTGTCGGCATGACGGACAGCGAAATCGCCCACCCGCAGACACGGAGGCAGACCCCCGTGACTGCCACAGCGGGTTGGAGGCCTACAGTGGGGCAGAGAGAAGCAAAAAAGCCCCTATAGGTCCGAGATGACTGTTGGCGGAATTACAACCTTCTGAAAATCACTGGCCGGTGTAATACCGAAAAACACAGGCAATGGGAAGCGGATAAATCCAGGCGGTGACTGGAGGCGCACTTAATCCCGCTCACTGCTCACTCACTGGAGATCGCCATGATACCGCGCGCCATTATCAATTTCCAGGGTGGCAGTGCCAAGAGCGGAGCAGCAGCTGCCAGCGGCAATTTCTAACACAGGAGGGGAACAAAGAAGGGGAGCGTCACACGTAGATGGGACCCAGGTCTGGACATGCTCCTGATTATGATCTTTAGTTAAAAAAAACAAACAAACACTGATATAACCAACATCCAAATCAAATTAAATCAATGGATTTTTTTTCACATCACTTGACACTAATTTTCACATTTTTTGCGTGGCCCCTACAGGATATTGGACAGTTCGGAATAAATGCACTCAATTTGAGTGGCGTTTTCACATCTGTTTTTTTCATTAATAGAGCTATTCTTCATACAAAAGATTTACACACATAGCTGGGAATTAAAGTCCCCCACGAGCCTGAGGCAAAGGCGAGTAGAAAAAACGAGCAGTAAGCCGCTGGCTATTTTTTTTTTTTTTTTGTATTTTATTTTTTTAAAAAGCAAACAAACAAAGCATTTTGGGCTGTCAAAGTTCATTTTAATAAGTCACACCGCCTTCTTTTCGTTCCGGCATGCGTTACATTTGACACCCCAATGGGAGAATATTATGTTTAGACCTGTAGGACTGACAAATTAGATTGAAGGGCAAGACTTAAAAACTTTCGGATAGCTGGATGTCTGATGGCGAAACGGCATTGTACTGGACGGGTTACCTGGGGGGCCGCAGTCGACTGATGGGAATGAACCAATTGTTAATGGAAATTAATAGGCCTGATATACTTACAGTAACTGTTTTACATTGTCGTGTATTATTGCCAGAAGTGATTCTTTATGTTTGCTCTTTATTTTGAAAATTACATTCCACTGTGGGAGCTAGTGAAACTGTATCTCAGATAGTTACAGAGGAACGTCCTTTTGTTGCCGCAGTCGACTGATGGGAGTTTAATCTCAAATTCTCCCTCTCGTGTGTCTTGGAAATAGTTCCCAGAGTTAACATCTGCACATGTTGAATTCACACGTTTTAGTTCGGTGTGGCAGAAGCTGGTATCAAATAGCTACTTGCTCAAAGCCATTGGGGTGATAATATCCATCACGACAATCAACAGTCAATACAAAATTCATAGCAATGAATGAATCAACTCAGTAATAGGAGACTAGGAAAGGGGGGGCCTCCGCCTTAGCTAGTGTTTGGAGGGGGTGCCCACTATGGAATGGGGAGGCCGACCAGACAAGACAAGCGCTGTGGCAACGTATCAATAGCCTGAAGGGGGCACCAACTTGGCAAAGGGGCCCCAAATAGGCAAGATCGGTGCTGACTTAGCAATGGGGGCACGGACTAGACAAGAGGGCGAACATGAATTGTAATGTATTGCATTGTGCTAACAAATAAAGTGCAGGTTAGAACAACAGATACAAACGGCCATTCGAATACAAGTACGGATGTGGGGTTTGTGTGCATTTGGTTAATGACAGTATATCCAGGAGTGAGCAGGCTGTGGAAAGCACCTCACTTTAACCCTCCCGTCTGCCATAAGTGGGGATCCAGTGCAGGGTCAGAGCCGATTCCAAGGCAGCTCATCATATGGTGGACGCATACAGAGAGCGAGCGATTCTATGAGAGATTCAGAGACACCGGTCCACCGAACCATAAGGTTCCAGACTGTGGGAGGAAACCAGATTACCAGGAGAAACAGGCAGTTCCACACATGGAGAGAGCGGGCAGTTTCGATAAGGCATGAGGCCATGGCGCTACTGAAGGGCCAAGAGAAACAGCCCATGAATGCACACCATTAATAATCAGCATTCATTCAGTAAGTAGGCCCAGTAGTTAGTTTGGTACGCATTACCTAGTATTAAAACAGTAACATATTCTAACTCTATAAGAAACCTATATTCCCACAGACACAGAGTGCTTTCCACATCACTCCGCAGATGCTCCTTCTCTAAAGAAAGCAGCATTTGTGGAACAAAAAAAACTTTACAGCCCCAAAACAGGAAAGTAGCTAAAGACCAGTCCGATCCAGAGGTGAAGAGAGGCAAAGCAAATGGGTGAGATTCGGCATCTTTATCTCCACTCATTGAAAAGCTCAATACATCTGACAATCTCTCTAGGCATCCTTCAGTCTTATCAGAAAACCATCATTTTTACAGCTGCACATTTTCATAATAGTAGATGGTCCCTGGGACAACACTGTGCAGCGGGAAATATCTAAACACAGGTCCCGGCTTTGTGTTTTTATCCTTCAGGGAGATGGCTGGTTATACAAGCACATTTCACGCGCTTACCAGGTCACATGACCAAAATAAAGCCCACTACTGCCAGCTGCTTAGGGTAGGGGCTCTCCTCCGAACACACCCAAAGATCTGATTACAGCCAATTCTCGAAACGAAACACCAACACCACAAACGCTCGCTTGTTTAATTCCCATGTTTCTATCCCTACACGACACTCAGTGCTTGGGGGAACCACTTACTCGGTTCCTGTAATTGGCTCCCCACACTGCTGTAGCTGCATCTTTGTCTCGGTTGTCTTTCAGGTGCTGAAAAACTGTGAAACCTCACCCCAACCCAGCCCCCAGCCCTTGGGAAAGGCTGGGATAAATCGCTATACGGGAATCAATAGACCACATAAGCTCTGATACAGACTTCAGCCGACCGGCAGACCACGCCAACTCTGCTCAGCGATAAATCGAGCGGGCGAGTCTGCCCAGCGCCGACCCTGCTCCGCTGGGGAGGGGGGTGTAGGGGACAGACGGTGCCCACCTGGAAGACGTCGTTGGCACACTTCCGGCAGAGGTTGTGCTGGCAGGGCAGGATCACCACCGGCTTGGTGAACATCTCCAAGCAGATGGGGCAGATCAGCTGCTTCTCCAGGCTCTCGGTGGGGCCGGACTCGCCCGGCAGCAGCTTGCGGCCCAGTGGGAAGTTCATCGTTCCGTGCCCCCGCCGTGCCGCCCTCTCGGTCGCCCGCGGTCCTTCAGCCCCGAGCCTCACTCGCCGAGGCTGGTAACTTTAACTCCGGGTTTGTTCTGGGTTGGGTTACTGTGCAAACCTTCCACTTCTGATGGCGCCTACTTGGCCGGTTGGCGCGCCAACAGAGCCCCACACTGCCCCCTCCTCTATTTTTACCTCTTGAAATATGATAAGTACCAGTAACACCAGTGAGTCGAATGGAACAGCTGGTGAGATTCCTTCCCCCCGTTCCATAGCCAATTAATGGGTTGGGGGCCGCCGCATGCTAGTGACAGAAGACACTAAAAATTACACGCAAAACATGGTCAAAAGGACAAACCCCCCTGTCAGGCAGCTGACGGCCCAGTAAATATCGCCCCGCCTACAGGCAACACGCAAAGCCCATCGCCCGTGACCACTTCTCCGTCAGCAAGTACAACACATAAACGCCTTTGAGGTCAAAGTAGATCTAAACACCATTTTTTAATCATATTTGACTTTTGACAATCGGTCGTCACGCATGGAATAAATGCAGACTGCCTATAACCCCGACCCTACAGTTTATTCAAGAGCTGATATACAACATTTACATTAAGGAACATTTTGTAAATAATGGAAACTGGAAACAAAACTTACAAACACGTTCAAATTGGGTGAACAAAAAGTAGTACAGTCGTTCCTCACAGGATAACTGGAGGAAAGGTGGTTGAGGACCATGCCTGCAGTGTGAAAAGGCAGGCTTTTTACTGGCCAGTCTAGCGTGGCTGGAACCACCCCCTAGGGTCGTTAGCCTATCATGTTAGCCTAGCCGACCATGTATGACTATGGTTAACATTTTCAAAATGGCTAAACAACCTTTTATTAAAAAAAAAACAAAAAAACAAACAATTAAAAAAAAACCCACAGTATTAAAATTGACACATTCATAAAACATTTGCATATCACATTTATGAAGGACTACTGTTACAGGTATTTACACAGTGCTGAAGATAGACGGTATAAATTAGTGGGGGGGGGGGGTTTCCCCCACCTGCAAAAGAAAAGAAAAGAAAGAAAAAAAACATTCAGACCCTACAAGCATGCATGAACGCCTCGAGCTGAACGCATCCTTTAAAAACAACGCATGCATCAGACGGCTTTGGGGGCGAATTCCCACAAGAGCAAACAAACACATACGGAGGACAAGGCTCCGAGGACAGGAGGCTGCATAGAGCTCATCCACCCCACGCACCTGGGCCTCACACACCGGCCGTTTCCGCAGCCTTGCTGCAGCTAAACTTCCCCCCCCCAGGATGAGAGGCCAGCTGACCACTGGGCTCACCCAGGGAGGAAAAGAGGGAGACGGTAAACAAGGAAGTTGGGTGGGGGGGGGGGGGGGGGGCAAAACCAACAACCCAATTACCCCAAACCCACACCGTTACATT